>CM051262.1:21250586-21437539 GCA_027921565.1 Artemia sinica
AAAAGTAAAGATCACCATCTAGTAGTGTCAAGGGTTAATTTAAAGCTGAAATATCGGAAGGGTAATTACCTCCCGGGAAGTTATGATGTTAGTAGACTCCAGGATGAGAATTTGAGAGAAACTTTCCAGGAACAGTTGAATACTAAACTTGAGAGTTTAAAATTGATAATGTGGAAGATGGTTGGAATAATTTTAGAAAAATAATTTGTGAAGTTGCTGAAGGTGTATTAGGGAAGAAAGCTAGAACTGCAGCTAAGAATATTAGTGAAAAAGCTTTAAGTTTAATAGAAAGGAGAAAGGACTTGTACAAGAATTATCTGAGTGATAGATCACATGAAAACAAAAGAAATGTAAAGAAAGTGGAGAAAGCATTGAAATATGAACTAAGGAGGTGTGAAGTGGAGGCCATGGATAAAATTGCAGAGGATTTAGAAGATGCAGCTAGACGGCATAATAGTAAAATATTGTACTGGCACGTTAACAAATTGAGAGGTAGTAGTCAATCCGGACTTGTCCCAGTTAAAGATAGGAATGGGGTGGCAATTAGCGATAAGACAAAAGCTAAAGCGAGATGGGCCGAACATTTTGAGAATTTGCTTAACCGAGATAGAGTTGCAGGAAAAAATATAGAGGAAAATGAAAAAGTTTGTGATACCTTGGATGTGAAGGAAGATTTGTTTTGTGAGGAGGAATTAGAAACAGTACTAAAAGGATTAAAGAATAATAAGGCTCCAGGTGCTGATAGGGTAGTAAATGAGTTTCTTAAATATGGTGGCTCTGAGGTTAGAAATAAGTTATTGGAGATTATGAATATGATTTTTGAAAAAGGGGAAGTACCTAATGATTTTAGGAAAACCTTAATTAAGCCACTTTATAAGAAAGGTGATAAAAGTGAGTTTGGTAATTATCGAGGCATTAGTCTGGTCTCTGTAGGTAGCAAATTGCTTAGTAATATGATACTTTTTAGACTGAGAGATGCCGTCGACAAAGTTTTAAGAGAAGAGCAGTGCGGTTTTAGAAAAGGTAGAGGATGTGTTGACCAAATTTTCGCTCTTAGGTTAATAATTGAGATGTGCCTAAGTTTTCAAACACCTTTGGTCCTCAGTTTTATAGATTATGAGCAAGCGTTCGATTCTGTTGATAGAGGAGCTTTAGTAAAGGTTTTATCCTTGTATGGTATACCAGACAAATACATTAAAGTGATTAGTGCTATGTACGAGAATAACACTGCTGCGGTTAAGGTAGGAAATGAGGTTAGCAGCTGGTTTTGTATTAAATCAGGAGTTAAGCAGGGTTGTGTTCTATCCCCCTTTATATGGATTATTTTGATGGACTTTGTTTTAAGGAGCACAGGAAAGGCAATGGGAGACCACGGAATCAAATGGGGAGGAAAAAGTCTCCTGGACTTGGATTATGCTGATGATTTAAGCATCCTAGATGAAAGTGTGAGCAAAATGAATGAAGTTTTAGAGGTTTTGCGAGTTCAGGGTGCTAGTATTGGTTTGAAAATTAATGTTAGGAAGACCAAGTCACTAAGGCTAGGAATAAGTGAAGATGAAAAGGTGACGTTGGGTAATGAAAAGATTGATCAGGTGGGCAGTTTCACTTACCTTGGTAGTATTATTAGTAAAGATGGTGGGAGCAGTGAAGATGTTAAAAATAGAATAGCCAAGGCTCAGGGTGTTTTTTCACAGTTAAAAAAAGTCTGGAAGAATAGGAAGATAAGTCTGCAAACCAAGATTAGAATCTTAGAAGCTACAGTGATGACAGTGGTCAAATATGGCTCTGAAGCATGGACGCTCCGAAAAGCGGATGAAGATTTGCTAGATGTTTTCCAGAGAAATTGCTTAAGGATTGTTCTGGGTACCCGGCTGACTGACCGTATTTCAAACAATAGGCTATACGAAAAATGTGGTTCAATACCGCTTTCTAGGTCTATAATGAAAGAAAGGTTGAGGTGGTTAGGGCATGTTGTTCGGATGAAGGATGACAGATTGCCGAAGATTGTTCTTTTCGGCCAACCATCTAGGGCTAAACGGAAAGCAGGTCTTCCCCGTCTGGGTTGGGAGGACGTCATAAAGAAAGATTTAAAGGAAATGGGAACTTCGTGGGCGGGTGTAAAAAGGGAGGCTTTGAATAGATTGGGGTGGAGGAGGAGCGTGCGTAGCTGTGTTGGCCTCAGGCGGCTTGGTGCTGCGATGAGTTGTTAGTAGTAGTAGTAGTAGTTTTGTCATGGTTTACCTTGTCACAGTTACATTCTCTTGATTTTTCAAAGTTCATTTTGGATTTCTTTCATTAAAATGCATGAGTTGGAATATTTCAGTAGTGTTTTGTCATGGTTTACCTTGCCACAGTTATTTTCTCTTGATTTTTTAAAGTTCATTTTGAATTTCTTTCATTGAAATGCAAGAGTTGGAATATTTCAGTAGTGTTTTGTCGTGGTTCACCATCTCACAGTTACATTCTCTCGATTTTTCGAAGTTCGTTTTGGATTTCTTTCGTTGAAATGCAAGAGTCGGAATATTTCAGTAGTGTTTTGTCATGGTTTACCATGTCACAGTTACATTCTCATGATTTTCAAAGTTCATTTTGAATTTATTTCATGAAATGCAAGAGATGGATTATTTCAGTAGTGTTTTGTCGCGGTTTACCTTATCACAGTTACATTCTCTTAATTTTTCAAAGTTGATTTGGAATTTCTTTCGTTGAAATGCAAGACTTGGAATATTTCACTAGTGTTTCGTCGTGGTTTACCTTGTCACAGTTACATTCTTATGATTTTTCAAAGTTCATTTTGAATTTCTTTCATTGAAATGCAAGAGATAGATAATTTCAGTAGTGTTTTACTGTGGTTTACATTCTCACACTTACATTCTCTTGATTTTTCAAAGTTCATTTTGGATTTCTTTCGTTGAAATGCAAGAGTTGGAATATTTCAGTAGTGTTTTGTCATGGTTTACATGGTTTTGTTGTGGTTTACCTTGTCACAGTTACATTCTCTTAATTTTTCACAGTTAATTTTGAATTTCTTTCGGTGAAATGCAAGAGTTGGAATATTTCAGTAGTGTTTTGTCGTGGTTCACCATCTCACAGTTACATTCTCTCGATTTTTCAAAGTTCGTTTTGGATTTCTTTCGTTGAAATGCAAGAATTGGAATATTTCAGTAGTGTTCTGTCATGGTTTACCGTGTCAGAGTTACATTCTCATGATTTTTCAAAGTTGATTTTGAATTTCTTTCGTTGAAATGCAAGAGTTGGAATATTTCACTAGTGTTTTGTCGTGGTTTACCTTGTCACAGTTACATTCTCATGATTTTTCAAAGTTCATTTTGAATTTCTTTCATTGAAATGCAAGAGATGGATTATTTCAGTGGTGTTTTGCTGTGGTTTACATTCTCACACTTACATTCTCTTGATTTTTCAAAGTTTATTTTGGATTTCTTTCGTTGAAATGCAAGAGTTGGAATATTTCAGTAGAGTTTTGTCATGGTTTACCTTGTCACAGTTACATTCTCTTAATTTTTCAAAGTTAATTTTGAATTTCTTTCAGTGAAATGCAAGAGTTGGAATATTTAAGTAGTGTTTTGTTGTGCTTTACCTTGTCAGAGTTACATTCTATTGATTTTTTCAAAGTTCATTTTGAATTTCATTCCTTGAAATGCAATAGGTTGAAATATTTCAGTAGTGTTTTGTCGTGGTTTACCTTGTCACAGTTACATTCTCTTAATTTTTCAAAGTTCATTTTGGATTTCTTTCCTTGAAATGCAAGAGCTGGAATATTTCAGTAGTGTTTTGTCGTGGTTTACCTTGTCACAGTTATATCCTCTTGAATTTTCGAAGTTCATTTTTGGATTTCTTTCGTTGAAATGCAAGAGTTGGAATATTTCAGTAGTGTTTTGTTATGGTTTACCTTGTCACAGTTACATTCTCTTGATTTTTTCAAAGTTCACTTTTAATTTCTTTCGTTGAAATGCAAGACTTGGAATATTTCAGTAGTGTTTTGTCATGGTTTACCTTGTCCCAGTTACATTCTCTTGATTTTTCAAAGTTCATTTTGAATTTCTTTCATTGAAATGCAAGAGTTGGAATATTTCAGTAGTGTTTTGTCGTGGTTCACCATCTCACAGTTAAATTCTCTTGAGTTTTCAAAGTTCATTTTGGATTTCTTTCGGTGAAATGCAAGAGTTGGAAAATTTCAGTAGTGTTTTGTCATGGTTTACCTTGCCACAGTTACATTCTCTTGATTTTTCAAAGTTCATTTTGAATTTCTCTTATTGAAATGCAAGAGTTGGAATATTTCAGTAGTGTTTTGTCGTGGTTTTTTCACAGCTACATTCTTTTAATTTTTCAAAGTTCATTTTGAATTTCTTTCGTTGAAATACAAGAGTTGGAATATTTCAGTTGTGTTTTGTCGTGGTTTACCTTGTCACAGTTACATTCTCATGATTTTTTCAAAGTTCATTTTGAATTTCTTTCATTAAAATGCAAGAGTTGAATTATTTCAGTAGTGTTTTGTGGTGGTTTACCTTGTCACACTTACATTCTCTTGATTTTTCAAAGTTCATTTTGGATTTCTTTCGTTGAAATGCAAGAGTTGGAATATTTCAGTAGTGTTTTTGTACTTTACCTTGTCACAGTTACATTCTCTTGAGTTTTCAAAGTTCATTTTGAATTTCTTTCGTGAAATGCAAGAGTTAGAATGTTTCAGTAGTAGTTTGTTAAGGTTCACCTTGTCACAGTTACATTCTCTTGATTTTTTCAAAGTCCATTTTTAATTTATTTCGTTGAAATGCAATACTTGGAATATTTCAGTAGTGTTTTGTCATGGTTTACCTTGCCACAGTTACATTCTCTTGATTTTTCAAAGTTGATTTTGAATTTCTTTCATTGAAATGCAAGAGTTGGAATATTTCAGTAGTGTTTTGTGGTGGTTGACCATCTCAGAGTTACATTCTCTTGATTTTTCAAAGTACACTTTGGATTTCTTTCGTTGAAATGCAAGAGATGGAATATTTCAGTAGTGTTTTTGTCATGGTTTACCTTATCACAGTTACATTCTCTTGATTTTTCGAATTTCATTTTGAATTTCTTTCGTGAAATGCAAGAGTTGGAATATTTTAGTAGTGTTTTGTCGTGGTTTACGTTGTCACAGTTACATTCTCTTGATTTTTCAAAGTTCATTTTGGATTTCTTTCATTGAAATGCATGTGTTGGAATATTTCAGTAGTGTTTTGTCATGGTTTACCTTGCCACAGTTAGATTCTCTTGATTTTTCAAAGTTCATTTTGAATTTCTTTCATTGAAATGCAAGAGTTGGAATATTTCAGTAGTGTTTTGTCGAGGTTCACCATCTCACAGTTACATTCAAAGGTTTTTCAAAGTTTGTTTTGGATTTCTTTCGTTGAAATGCAAGAGTTGGAATATTTTAGTAGTGTTTTGTCATGGTTTACCGTGTCACAGTTACATTCTCATGATTTTTCAAAGTTCATTTTGAGTTTCTTTCATTGAAATACAAGAGTTAGATTATTTCAGTAGTGTTTTTTCTATGTTTACCTTATCACAGTTACATTCTCTTAATTTTTCAAAGTTGATTTTGAATTTCTTTCGTTGAAATGCAAGATTTGGAATATTTCACTAGTGTTTTGTCGTGTGTTTACCATTTCACAGTTAAATAATCCATCTCTTGTATCTCAATGAAAGAAATTCAAAATGAACTTTGATAAATCATGAGAATGTAACTGTGACAAGGTAAAACCACGACAAAACACTACTGAAATATTCCAACTCTTGCATTTCAACGAAAGAAATTCAAAATTAACTTTGAAAAATTAAGAGAATGTAACTGTGATAAGGTAAACTACGACAAAACACTACTGAAATAATCCAACTCTTGCATTTCAACGAAAGAAACTCAAAATGAACTTTGAAAAATTAAGAGAATGTAACTGTGACAAGGTAAACCATGAGAAAACACTACTAAAATATTCGAACTCGTGCATTTCACGAAAAAGATTCAAAATGAAATTTGAAAAATGAAGAGAATGTAACTGTGACAAGGTAATCCATGACAAAAACACTATTGAAATATTCCATCTCTTGTATTTCAACGAAAGAAATCTAAAATGAACTTTGAAAAATCAAGAGAATGTAATTGTGACAAGGTAAATCACGACAAGACACTACTAAAATATTCCAACTCTTGCATTTCAATGAAAGAAATTCAAAATGAACTTTGAAAAATCAAGTGAATGTAATTGTGACAAGGTAAAGCACAACAAAACAAAACTAAAATATTCCAACTCTTGCATTTCAACGAAAGAAATTCAAAATAAACTTTGAAAAATAAAGAGAATATAACTGTGACAAGGTAAACCATGACAAAACACTACTGAAATATTCCAACTCTTGCATTTCAACGAAAGAAATCCAAAATGAACTTCGAAAAATCAAGAGAATATAAGTGTGAGAATGTAAACCACAACAAAACACTACTGAAATAATCCATCTCTTGCATTTCAATGAAAGAAATTCAAAATGAACTTTGAAAAATCATGAGAATGTAACTGTGACAAGGTAAATTACGACAAAACACTACTGAAATATTGCAACTCTTGCATTTCAACGAAAGAAATTCAAAATGAACTTTGAAAAATTAAAAGAATGTAACTGTGATAAGGTAAACTACGACAAAACACTACTGAAATAATCCAACTCTTGCATTTCAATGAAAGAAATTCAAAATAAACTTTGAAAAATCATGAGAATGTAACTGTGACACGGTAAACCATGACAAAACACTACTGAAATATTCCAACTGTTGCATTTCAACGAAAGAAATTCAAAATGAACTTTGAAAAATTAAGAGAATGTAACTGTGACAAGGTAAACCATGACAAAACACTACTGAAATATTCCAACTCTTGCTTTGCAACGAAAGAAATCCAAAATGAACTTTGAAAAATCAAGAGAATATAAGTGTGAGAATGTCAACCACAACAAAACACTACTGAAATAATCCATCTCTTGCATTTCAATGAAAGAAATTCAAAATGAACTTTGAAAAATCATTAGAATGTAACTGTGACAAGGTAAACAACGACAAAACACTACTGAAATATTCCACTCTTACATTTCAACGAAAAAAATCCAAAATGAACTTTGAAAAATCAAGAGAATGTAACTGTGAGATGGTGAAGCACGACAAAAAACTACTGAAATATTCCAACTCTTGTATTTCAATGAAAGAAATTCAAAATGAACTTTGAAAAATTAAGAGAAAGCAACTGTGATAAGGTAAACCACGACAAAACACTACTGAAATATTCCAACTCTTGCATTTCAACGAAAAAAAAATCCAAAATGAACTTTGAAAAATCAAGAGAATGTAACTGTGAGATGGTGAAGCACGACAAAAAACTACTGAAATATTCCAACTCTTGTATTTCAATGAAAGAAATTCAAAATGAACTTTGAAAAATCAAGAGAATGTAACTGTGGCAAGGTAAACCATGACAAAACACTACTGAAATATTCCAACTCATGCATTTCAATGAAAGAAATCCAAAATGAACTTTGAAAAATCAAGAGAATGTAACTGTGACAACTAAACCATGACAAAACACTACTAAAATATTCGAACTCTTGCATTTCACGAAACAAATTCAAAATAAAATTTGAAAAATGAAGAGAATATAACTGTGACAAGGTAATCCATGACAAAAACACTATTGAAATATTCCATCTCTTGTATTTCAACGAAAGAAATCTAAAATGAACTTTGAAAAATCAAGAGAATGTAATTGTGACAAGGTAAATCACGACAAGACACTACTAAAATATTCCAGCTCTTGCATTTCAATGAAAGAAATTCAAAATGAACTTTTAAAAATTAAGAGAATGTAACTGTGACAAGGTAAACCATGACAAAAATCAAGAGAATATAACTGTGACAAGGTAAAGCACAACAAGACACTACTGAAATAATCCAACTCTTGCATTTCAACGAAAGAAATCCAAAATGATACTTTGAAAAATCAAGAGAATGTAACTGTGACAAGGTAAACCACGACAAAACACTACTGAAATAATCCAACTCTTGCATTTCAACGAAAGAAATCCAAAATGATACTTTGAAAAATCAAGAGAATATAGGTGTGAGTATGTAAACCACAACAAAACACTACTGAAATAATCCATCTCTTGCATTTCAATGAAAGAAATTCAAAATGAACTTTGAAAAATCATGAGAATGTAGCTGTGACAGGGTAAACCCCTACAAAATACTACTGAAATATTCCAACTCTTGCATTTCAACGAAAGAAATTCAAATTGAACTTTGAAAAATTAAGAGAATGTAACTGTGATAAGGTAAACCACGAAAAAACACTACTGAAATAATCCAATTCTTGCATTTCAAGGAAAGAAATTCAAAATGAACTTTGAAAAATCATGAGAATGTAACTGTGACACAGTAAAACCATGACAAAACACTTCTGAAATATTCCAACTCTTGCATTTCAACGAATGAAATCCAAAATGAACTTTGAAACATCAAGAGAATGTAACTGTGAGATGGTGAACCATGACAAAACACTACTGAAATAATCCAACTCTTGCATTTCAAGGAATGAAATCCAAAATGAACTTTGAAAAAATCAATAGAATGTAACTGTGACAAGGTAAAGCACAACCAAACACTACTTAAATATTCCAACTCTTGCATTTCAACGAAAGAAATTTTAAATGAACTTTGAAATATTAAGAGAATGTAACTGTGACAAGGTAAACCATGACAAAACACTACTGAAATATTCCAACTCTTGCATTTCAACGAAAAAAAAATCCAAAATGAACTTTGAAAAATCAAGAGAATATAAGTGTGAGAATGTAAACCACAACAAAACACTACTGAAATAATTCATTTCTTGCATTTCAATGAAAGAAATTCAAAATGAACTTTGAAAAGTCATGAGAATGTAACTGTGGCAAGGTAAACCACGACAAAACACTACTGAAATATTCCAACTCTTGCATTTCAACGAAAGAAATTCAAAATAAACTTTGAAAAATTAAGAGAATGTAACTGTGATATGGTAAACCACGACAAAACACTACTTAAATAATCCAATTCTTGCATTTCAAGGAAAGAAATTCAAAATGAACTTTGAAAAATCATGAGAATGTAACTGTGACACAGTAAACCATGACAAAACACTTCTGAAATATTCCAACTCTTGCATTTCAACGAATGAAATCCAAAATGAACTTTGAAACATCAAGAGAATGTAACTGTGAGATGGTGAACCATGACAAAACACTACTGAAATAATCCAACTCTTGCATTTCAAGGAATGAAATCCAAAATGAACTTTGAAAAAATCAATAGAATGTAACTGTGACAAGGTAAAGCACAACCAAACACTACTTAAATATTCCAACTCTTGCATTTCAACGAAAGAAATTTTAAATGAACTTTGAAAAATTAAGAGAATGTAACTGTGACAAGGTAAACCATGACAAAACACTACTGAAATATTCCAACTCTTGCATTTCAACGAAAAAAAATCCAAAATGAACTTTGAAAAATCAAGAGAATATAAGTGTGAGAATGTAAACCACAACAAAACACTACTGAAATAATTCATTTCTTGCATTTCAATGAAAGAAATTCAAAATGAACTTTGAAAAGTCATGAGAATGTAACTGTGGCAAGGTAAACCACGACAAAACACTACTGAAATATTCCAACTCTTGCATTTCAACGAAAGAAATTCAAAATAAACTTTGAAAAATTAAGAGAATGTAACTGTGATATGGTAAACCACGACAAAACACTACTTAAATAATCCAATTCTTGCATTTGAATGAAAGAAATTCAAAATGAACTTTGAAAAATCAAGAGAATGTAACTGTTACACGGTTAACCATGACAAAACATTACTGAAATATTTCAACTCTTGCATTTCAACGAAAGAAATCTAAAATAAACTTTGAAAAAACAAGAGAATGTAACTGTGAGATGGTGAACCACGACAAAACACTACTGAAATATTCCAACTCTTGTATTTCAATGAAAGAAATTCAAAATGAACTTTGAAAAATCAAGAGAATGTAACTGTGGCAAGGTAAACCATGACAAAACACTACTGAAATAATTCAACTCTTGCATTTCAATGAAAGAAATTCAAAATGAACTTTGAAAAAATCATGAGAATGTAACTGTGACAAGGTAAACCCCGACAAAATACTACTGAAATATTCCAGCTCTTGCATTTCAACGAAAGAAATTCAAAATTAACTTTGAAAAATTAAGAGAATGTAACTGTGACAAGGTAAACCACGACAAAACACCACTGAAATAATCCAACTCTTGCATTTCAATGAAAGAAATTCAAAATGAACTTTGAAAAATAAAGAGAATGTAACTCTGACATGGTAAACCATGACTAAACACTACTGAAATATTCCAACTCTTGCATGTAATGAACTTTAAATCTGAAATGAACTTTGAAAAAAATCAAGAGAATGTAACTGTGAGATTGTAAACCACGACAAAACACTACTGAAATATTCCAACTCTTGCATTTCAATGAAAGAAATTCAAAATGAACTTTGAAAAATCAAGAGAATGTAACTCTGGCAAGGTAAACCATGACAAAACACTACTGAAATATTCCAACTCTTGCATTTCAACGAAAGAAATTAAAAAATGAACTTTGAAAAATCAAGAGAATGTAACTGTGACAAGGTAAACCATAACAAAACACTACTGAAATATTCCAACTCTTACATTTCAACGATAGAACTCCAAAAATGAACTTTGAAAAATCATGAGAATGTAACTGTGACAAGCTAAGAGAATGTAACTGTGATAAGGTTAACCACGACAAAACACTACTGAAATAATCCAACTCTTGCATTTCAATGAAAGAAATTCAAAATGAACTATGAAAAATCATGAGAATGTAACTGTGACACGGTAAACCATGACAAAACGCTACTGAAATATTCCAACTCTTGCATTTCAACGAAAGAAATCCAAAATGAACTTTGAAAAATCAAGAGAATGTAACTGTGAAATGGTGAACCACGTCAAAACACTACTGAAATATTCCAACTCTTGTATTTCAATGAAAGAAATTCAAAATGAACTTTGAAAAATCAAGAGAATGTAACTGTGGAAAGGTAAACCATGACAAAACACTACTGAAATATTCCAACTCATGCATTTGAATGAAAGAAATCCAAAATGAACTTTGGAAAATCAAGAGAATGTAACTGTGACAAGGTAAACCATGACGAAACACTACTAAAATATTCCAACTCTTGCATTTCACGAAAGAAATTCAAAATGAAATTTGAAATATCAAGAGAATGTAACTGTGACAAGATAAACCATGACAAAATCACTACTGAAATATTCCATCTCTTGTATTTCAACGAAAGAAATCCAAAATGAACTTTGACAAATCAAGAAAAGTGTAATTGTGACAAGGTAAATCACGACAAGACACTACTAATGATATTCCAACTCTTGCTTTTCAACGAAAGAAATTCAAAATGAACTTCGAAAAATTAAGAGAATGTAATTGTGACAAGGTAAACCACGACAAAATACTACTAAAATAATCCAACTCTTGCATTTCAATGAAAGAAATTCAAAATGAACTTTGAAAAATCATGAGAATGTAACTGTGACACGGTAAACCATGACAAAACACTACTGAAATATTCCAACTCTTGCATTTCAACAAAAAAATCCAAAATGAACTTTGAAAAATCAAGAGAATGTAACTGTGAGATGGTGATCCACGACAAAACACTACTGAAATATTCCAACTCTTGCATTCAATGAAAGAAATTCAAAATGAACTTTGAAAAATCAAGAGAATGTAACTGTTGCAAGGTAAACCATGACAAAACACTACTGAAATATTCCAACCCTTGCATTTCACGAAAGAAATTCAAAAAGAACTTTGAAAAATCAAGAGAATGTAACTGTGACAAGGTAAACCACGATAAAACACTACTGAAATATTCCAACTCTTGCATTTCATGAAAGAAATTGAAAATGAACTTTGAAAAATCAAGAGAATGTAACTGTGACATGGGAAACCACGACAAAACACTACTGAAATATTCTAACTCTTGCATGTTACGAAAGAAATTCAAAATGAACTTTGAAAAATCAAGAGAATGTAACTGTGACAAGTTAAAATACAACAAAACACTACTGAAATATTCCAAATCTTGCATTTCAAAGAAAGAAATTCAAAATGAACTTTGAAAAATTAAGAGAATGTAACTGTGATAAGGTAAACTACGACAAAACACTACTGAAATAATCAACTCTTGCATTTCAATGAAAGAAATTCAAAATAAACTTTGAAAAATCATGAGAATGTATCTGTGACACGGTAAACCATGACAAAACACTACTGAAATATTCCAACTCTTGCATTTCAACGAAAGATGTTCAAAATGAACTTTGAAAAATCAAGAGAATATAAGTGTGAGAATGTAAACCACAACAAAACACTACTGAAATAATCCATCTCTTGCATTTCAATGAAAGAAAATCAAAATGAACTTTGAAAAATCATGAGAATGTAACTGTGGCAAGGTAAACCATGACAAAACACTACTGAAATATTCCAACTCATGCATTTCAATGAAAGAAATCCAAAATGAACTTTGAAAAATCAAGAGAAAGTAACTGTGACAAGGTAAACCATGACAAAACACTACTAAAATATTCCAACTCTTGCATTTCACGAAAGAAATTCAAAATAAAATTTGAAAAATGAAGAGAATGTAACTGTGACAAGGTAAATCATGACAAAAACACTATTGAAATATTCCATCTCTTGTATTTCAACGAAAGAAATTTAAAAGGAACTTTGAAAAATCAAGAGAATGTAATTGTGACAAGGTAAATCACGACAAGACACTACTAAAATATTCCAACTCCTGCATTTCAATGAAAGAAATTTAAAATGAACTTTGAAAAATTAAGAGAACGTAACTGTGACAAGGTAAACCACGACAAAACACTACTGAAATAATCCAACTCTTGCATTTCAACGAAAGAAATCGAAAATGATACTTTGAAAAATCAAGAGAATATAAGTGTGAGAATGTAAACCACAACAAAACACTACTGAAATAATCCATCTCTTGCATTTCAATGAAAGAAATTAAAAATGAACTTTGAAAATCATGAGAATGTAGCTGTGACAAGGAAAACCCCTACAAAATACTACTGAAATATTCCAACTCTTGCATTTCAACGAAAGAAATTCAAAATGAACTTTGAAAAATTAAGAGAATGTAACTATGATAAGGTAAACCACGACAAAACACTACTGAAATAATCCAACTCTTGCATTTCAATGAAAGAAATTCAAAATGAACTTTGAAAAATCATGAGAATGTAACTGTGAGATGGTGAACCATGACAAAACACTACTGAAATAATCCAACTCTTGCATTTCAAGGAATGAAATCCAAAATGAACTTTGAAAAAATCAATAGAATGTAACTGTGACAAGGTAAAGCACAACAAAACACTACTTAAATATTCCAACTCTTGAATTTCAACGAAAGAAATTTTAAATGAACTTTGAAAAATTAGAGAATGTAACTATGACAAGGAAAACCATGACAAAACACTACTGAAATATTCCAACTCTTGCATTTCAACAAAAGAAATCCAAAATGAACTTTGAAAAATCAAGAGAATATAAGTGTGAGAATGTAAACCACAACAAAACACTACTGAAATAATCCATCTCTTGCATTTCAATGAAGAAATTCAAAATTAACTTTGAAAAATCATGAGAATGTAACTGTGGCAAGGTAAACCACGACAAAACACTACTGAAATATTCCAACTCTTGCATTTCAACGAAAGAAATTCAAAATGAACTTTGAAAAATTAAGAGAATGTAACTGTGAAAAGGTAAACCACGACAAAACACTACTGAAATAATCCAACTCTTGCATTTGAATGAAAGAAATTCAAAATGAACTTTGAAAAATCATGAGAATGTAACTGTGACACGGTAAACCATGACAAAACACTACTGAAATATTTCAACTCTTGCATTTCAACGAAAGAAATCTAAAATGAACTTTGAAAAATCAAGAGAATGTAACTGTGAGATGGTGAACCACGACAAAACACTACTGAAATATTCCAACTCTTGTATTTCAATGAAAGAAATTCAAAATGAACTTCAAAAAATCAAGAGCATGTAACAGTGATATGGTAAACCATGCCAAAACACCACTGAAATATTCCAACTCTTGCATTTCACGAAAGAAATTCAAAATTAACTTTGAAAAATCAAGAGAATGTAACTCTGACAAGGTAAAGCACAAACAAAACACTACTGAAATATTCCAACTCTTGCATTTCAGCGAGAGAAATCCAAAATGAACTTTGAAAAATCAAGAGAATATAACATTGACACGGTAAAGCACAACAAGACACTACTGAAATATTCCAACTCTTGCATTTCAAAGAAAGAAATCCAAAAATGAACTTTGAAAAATCAAGAGAATGTAACTGTGACAAGATAAACCACGACAAAACACTACTGAAATATTCCAACTCTTGCATTTCAAGGAAAGAAATCCACAATGAACTTTGAAAAATCAAGAAAATGTAACTGTGACAAGGTAAACCACGACAAAACACTACTGAAATATTCCAACTCTTGCATTTCAAGGAAAGAAAATCCAAAATGAACTTTGAAAAATCAATAGAATGTAACTGGGACAAGGTAAACCACGATAAAACACTACTGAAATATTCCAACTCTTGCATTTCATGAAAGAAATTCAAAATGAACTTTGAAAAATCTAGAGAATGTAACTGTGACATGGTAAACCACGACAAAACACTACTGAAATATATTCAAACTCTTGTATTTCAATGAAAGAAATTCAAAATGAACTTTAAAAAATTAAGAGCATGTAACAGTGATATGGTAAACCATGCCAAAACACCACTGAAATATTCCAACTCTAGCATTTCACGACAGAAATTCAAAATTAACTTTGAAAAATCAAGAGAATGTAACTCTGACAAGGTAAAGCACAACAAAACACTACTGAAATATTCCAACTCTTACATTTCAACGAAAGAAATCCAAAATGAACTTTGAAAAATCAAGAGAATATAACATTGACAAGGTAAAGCACAAGAAGACACTACTGAAATATTCCAACTCTTGCATTTCAACGAAAGAAATTCAAAATGAACTTTGAAAAATCATGAGAATGTTACTTTGACAAGGTATACCACGACAAAACACTACTGAAATATTCCAACTCTTGAATTTCAACGTAAGAAATTCAAAATGAACGCTGAAAAATTAAGAGAAAGTAACTGTGATAAGGTAAACCACGACAAAACACTACTGAAATATTCCAACTCTTGCATTTCAACGAAAGAAATCCAAAATGAAATTTGAAAAATCAAGAGAATGTAACTGTGAGATGGTGAACCACGACAAAAACGCTACTGAAATATTCCAACTCTTGTATTTCAATGAAAGAAATTCAAAATGAATTTTGAAAAATCAAGAGATTGTAATTGTGACAAGGTAAACCATGACAAAACACTACTGAAATATTCCAACTCATGCATTTCAATGAAAAAAATCCAAAATGAACGTTGAAAAATCAAGAGAATGTAACTGTGACAAGGTAAACCATGACAAAACACTACTAAAATATTCCAACTCTTGCATTTCACGAAAAAAATTCAAAATAAAATTTGAAAAATGAAGAGAATATAACTGTGACAAGGTAAACCATGACAAAATCACTATTGAAATATTCCATCTCTTGTATTTCAACGAAAGAAATCTAAAATGAACTTTGAAAAATCAAGAGAATGTAATTGTGACAAGGTAAATCACGACAAGACACTACTAAAATATTCCAACTCTTGCATTTCAATGAAAGAAATTCAAAATGAACTTTGAAAAATCAAGAGAATGTAACTGTGACAAGGTAAAGCACAACAAAACACTACTAAAATATTCCAACTCTTGCATATCAACGAAAGAAATTCAAAATGTACTTTGAAAAATTAAGAGAATGTAACTGTGACAAGGTAAACCACGACGAAACACTACTGAAATAATCCAACTCTTGCATTTCAACGAAAGAAATCCAAAATGATACTTGGAAAAATCAAGAGAATATAAGTGTGAGAATGTAAACCACAACAAAACACTACTGAAATATTCCATCTCTTGCATTTCAATGAAAGAAATTCAAAATGAACTTTGAAAAATCATGAGAATGTAGCTGTGACAAGGTAAACCCCTACAAAATACTACTGAAATATTCCAAAATCTTGCATTTCAACGAAAGAAATTCAAAATGAACTTTGAAAAATTAACAGAATGTAACTGTGATAAGTTAAACCACGACAAAACACTACTGAAATAATCCAACTCTTGCATTTCACGAAAGAAATTCAAAATGAAATTTGAAAAATCAAGAGAATGTAACTGTGACAAGGTAAACCATGACAAAAACACTACTGAAATATTCCATCTCTTGTATTTCAACGAAAGAAATCCAAAATGAGCTTTGAAAAATCAAGAGAATGTAATTGTGACAAGGTAAATCACGACAAGACACTACTAAATATTCCAACTCTTGCATTTGAATGAAAGAAATTCAAAATGAACTTTGAAAAATCAAGAGAATGTAACTGTGACAAGGTAAAGCACAACAAAATACTACTAAAATATTCCAACTCTTGCATTTCAACGAAAGAAATTCAAAATGAACTTTGAAAAATAAAGAGATGTAACTGTGACAAGGTAAACCATGACAAAACACTACTGAAATATTCCAACTCTTGCATTTCAACGAAAGAAATCCAAAATGAACTTTGAAAAATCAAGAGAATATAAGTGTGAGAATGTAAACCACAACAAAACACTACTGAAATAATCCATCTCTTGCATTTCAATGAAAGAAATTCAAAATGAACTTCGAAAAATCATTAGAATGTAACTGTGACAAGGTAAATCACGACAAAAAACTACTGAAATATTCCAACTCTTGCATTTCAACGAAAGAAATTCAAAATGAACTTTGAAAAATTAAGAGAATGTAACTGTGATAAGGTAAACCACGACAAAACACTACTGAAATAATCCAACTCTTGCATTTCAATGAAAGAAATTCAAAATGAACTTTGAAAAATCATGAGAATGTAACTTTGACACGGTAAACCATGACAAAACACTACTGAATATTCCAACTCTTGCATTTCAACGAAAGAAATCCAAAATGAACTTTGAAAAATCAAGAGAATGTAACTGTGACAAGGTAAACCACGACAAAACACTACTGAAATATTCCAACTCTTGCATTTCAAGGAAAGAAATCCACAATGAACTTTGAAAAATCAAGAGAATGTAACTGTGACAAGGTAAACCACGACAAAACACTACTGAAATATTCCAACTCTTGCATTTCAAGGAACGAAATCCAAAATGAACTTTGAAAAATCAATAGAATGTAACTGGGACAAGGTAAACCACGATAAAACACTACTTAAATATTCAACTCTTGCATTTCATGAAAGAAATTCAAAATGAACTTTGAAAAATCAAGAGAATGTAACTGTGACAAGTTAAAATACAACAAAACACTACTGAAATATTCCAAATCTTGCATTTCAAAGAAAGAAATTCAAAATGAACTTTGAACAATTAAGAGAATGTAACTGTGACAAGGTAAACCATGACAAAATCACTATTAAAATATTCCATCTCTTGTATTTCAACGAAAGAAATCTAAAATGAACTCTGAAAAATCAAGAGAATGTAATTGTGACAAGGTAAATCACGACAAGACACTACTAAAATATTCCAACTCTTGCATTTCAATGAAAGAAATTCAAAATGAACTTTGAAAAATCAAGAGAATATAACTGTGACAAGGTAAAGCACAACAAAACACTACTAAAATATTCCAACTCTTGCATATCAACGAAAGAAATTCAAAATGAACTTTGAAAAATTAAGAGAATGTAACTGTTTCAAGGTAAACCATGACGAAACACTACTGAAATAATCCAACTCTTGCATTTCAACGAAAGAAATCCAAAATGATACTTGGAAAAATCAAGAGAATATAAGTGTGAGAATGTAAACCACAACAAAAACACTACTGAAATAATCCATCTCTTGCATTTCAATGAAAGAAATTCAAAATGAACTTTGAAAAATCATGAGAATGTAGCTGTGACAAGGTAAACCCCTACAAAATACTACTGAAATATTCCAACTCTTGCATTTCAACAACGAAAGAAATTCAAAATGAACTTTGAAAAATTAACAGAATGTAACTGTGATAAGTTAAACCACGACAAAACACTACTGAAATAATCCAACTCTTGCATTTCACGAAAGAAATTCAAAATGAAATTTGAAAAATCAAGAGAATGTAACTGTGACAAGGTAAACCATGACAAAAACACTACTGAAATATTCCATCTCTTGTATTTCAACGAAAGAAATCCAAAAGGAACTTTGAAAAATCAAGAGAATGTAATTGTGACAAGGTAAATCACGACAAGACACTACTAAAATATTCCAAATCTTGCATTTGAATGAAAGAAATTCAAAATGAACTTTGAAAAATCAAGAGAATGTAACTGTGACAAGGTAAAGCACAACAAAATACTACTAAAATATTCCAACTCTTGCATTTCAACGAAAGAAATTCAAAATGAACTTTGAAAAATAAAGAGATGTAACTGTCACAAGGTAAACCATGACAAAACACTACTGAAATATTATAACTCTTGCATTTCAACGAAAGAAATCCAACATGAACTTTGAAAAATCAAGAGAATATAAGTGTGAGAATGTAAACCACAACAAAACACTACTGAAATAATCCATCTCTTGCATTTCAATGAAAGAAATTCAAAATGAACTTTGAAAAATCATTAGAATGTATCTGTGACAAGGTAAATCACGACAAAAAACTACTGAAATATTCCAACTCTTGCATTTCAACGAAAGAAATTCAAAATGAACTTTGAAAAATTAAGAGAATGTAACTGTGATAAGGTAAACCACGACAAAACACTACTGAAATAATCCAACTCTTTCATTTCAATGAAAGAAATTCAAAATGAACTTTGAAAAATCATGAGAATATAACTTTGACACGGTAAACCATGACAAAACACTACTGAAATATTCCAACTCTTGCATTTCAACGAAAGAAATCCAAACTGAACTTTGAAAAATCAAGAGAATGTAATTATGACAAGGTAAATCACGACAAGACACTACTAAAATATTCCAACTCTTGCATTTCAATGAAAGAAATTCAAAATGAACTTTGAAAAATCAAGAGAATGTAACTGTGACAAGGTAAAGCACAACAAAATACTACTAAAATATTCCAACTCTTGCATTTCAACAAAAGAAATTCAAAATGAACTTTGAAAAATAAAGAGAATGTAACTGTGACAAGGTAAACCATGACAAAACACTACTGAAATATTCCAACTCTTGCATTTCAATGAAAGAAATCCAAAATGAACTTTGAAAAATCAAGAGAATATAAGTGTGAGAATGTAAACCACAACAAAACACTACTGAAATAATCCATCTCTTGCATTTCAATGAAAGAAATTCAAAATGAACTTTGAAAAATCATGAGAATGTAACTGTGACAAGGTAAATCACGACAAAACACTACTGAAATATTCCAACTCTTGCATTTCAACGAAAGAAATTCAAAATGAACTTTGAAAAATTAAGAGAATGTAACTGTGATAAGGTAAACCACGACAGAAAACTACTGAAATAATCCAACTCTTGCATTTCAATGAAAGAAATTCAAAATGAACTTTGAAAAATCATGAGAATGTAACTGTGACACGGTAAACCATGACAAAACACTACTGAAATATTCCAACTCTTGCATTTTTACGAAAGAAATCCAAAATGAACTTTGAAAAATCAAGAGAATGTAACTGTGAGAAGGTAAAACACAACGAAAACACTACTTAAATATTCCACCTCTTGCATTTCAACGATAGAAATTTTAAATGAACTTTGACAAATTAAGAGAATGTAACTGTGACAAGGTAAACCATGACAAAACACTACTGAAATATTTCAACTCTTGCATTTCAACGAAAGAAATCTAAAATGAACTTTGAAAAATCATGAGAATGTAACTGTGAGATGGTGAACTACGACAAAACACTACTGAAATATTCCAACTCTTGTATTTCAATGAAAGAAATTCAAAATGAACTTTGAAAAATCAAGAGAATGTAACTGTGGCAAAGTAAACCATGCCAAAACACTACTAAAATATTCCAACTCTTGCATTTCACGAAAGAAATTCAAAATGAAATTTGAAAAATCAAGAGAATGTAACTCTGACAAGGTAAACCATGACAAAAACAATACTGAAATATTCCATCTCTTGTATTTCAACGAAAGAAATCCAAAATGAACTTTGAAAAATCAAGAGAATATAATTGTGACAAGGTAAATCACGACAAGACACTACTAAAATATTCCAACTCTTGCATTTCAATGAAAGAAATTCAAAATGAACTTTGAAAAATCAAGAGAATGTAACTGTGACAAGGTAAAGCACAACAAAATACTACTAAAATATTCCAACTCTTGCATTTCAATGAAAGAAATTCAAAATGAACTTTGAAAAAATCATGAGAATGTAACTGTGACAAGGTAAACCACGATAAAACACTACTGAAATATTCCAGCTCTTGCATTTCAACGAAAGAAATTCAAAATGATCTTTGAAAAATTAAGAGAATGTAACTGAATCAAGAGAATGTAACTGTGAGATGGTAAACAGTGACAAGGTAAAGCACAACAAGACACTACTGAGATATTCCAACTCTTGCATTTCAACAAAAGAAATTCAAAATGAACTTTGAAAAATCAAGAAAATGTTACTGTGACAAGGTATACCACGACAAAACACTACTGAAATATTCCAACTCTTGCATTTCAAGGAAAGAAATCCAAAATGAACATTGAAAAATCAAGAGAATGTAACTCTGAGAAGGTAAACCATAACAAAACACTACTGAAATATTCAAACTCTTGCATTTCAACGAAAGAAATCCAAAATGAACTTTGAAAAATCAAGAGAATGTAACTGTGACAAGGTAAAGCACAACAAGACACTACTGAAATAATCCAACTCTTGCATTTCAACGAAAGAAAATTCAAAATGAACTTTGAAAAATTAAGAGAATGTATCCGTGACATGGTAAACCATAACAAAACACTACTGAAATATTCCAACTCTTGCATTTCACGAAAGAAATTCAGAATGAACTTTGATAAATCAAGAGATGTAACCATGACAAGGTAAACCATAACAAAACACTACTGAAATATTCCAACTCTTGCATTTCAAGGAAAGAAATCCACAATGAACTTTGAAAAATCAAGAGAATGTAACTGTGACAAGGTAAACCACGACAAAACACTACTGGAAAATTCCAACTCTTGCATTTCAAGGAAAGAAATCAAAAATGAACTTTGAAAAATCAAGAGAATGTAACTGTGACAAGGTAAAGCACAACAAGACACTACTGAAATATTCCAACTCTTGCATTTCAACGAAAGAAATTCAAAATGAACTTTGAAAAAATTAAGAGAATGTAACTGTGACATGGTAAACCACGACAAAACACTACTGAAATATTCCAACTCTTGTATTTCACGAAAGAAACTCAAAATGAACTTTGAAAAATCAAGAGAATGTAACCTTGACAAGGTAAACCATAACAAAACACTACTGAAATATTCCAACTCTTTACTTTCAACGAAAGAAATCCAAAAATGAACTTTGAAAAATCAAAAGAATGTAACTGTGACAAGGTAAACCATGACAAAACACTACTGAAATATTCCAACTCTTGCAATTCAAGGAAAGAAATCCACAATGAACTTTGAAAAATCAAGAAAATGTAACTGTGACAAGGTAAACCACGACAAAACACTACTGAAATATTCCACTCTTACATTTCAAGGAAAGAAATGAACTTTGAAAAATCAATAGAATGTAACTGGGACAAGGTAAACCACGATAAAAACACTACTGAAATATTCCAACTCTTGCATTTCATGAAAGAAATTCAAAATGAACTTTGAAAAATCGGGAGAATGTAACTGTGACATGGTAAACCACGACAAAACACTACTGAAATATTCCAACTCTTAAATTTCACGAAAGAAATTCAAAATGAACTTTGAAAAATCAAGAGAATGTAACTGTGACAAGGTAAAATACAACAAAACACTACTGAAATATTCCAAATCTTGCATTTCAAAGAAAGAAATTCAAAATGAACTTTGAAAAATTAAGAGAATGTAACTGTGACAAGGTAAACCATGACAAAAATCAAGAGAATGTAACTGTGACAAAGCAAAAACACAACAAGACACTACTGAAATAATCCAACTCTTGCATTTCAACGAAAGAAATTCAAAATGAACCTTGAAAAATCAAGAGAATGTATCTGTGACATGGTAAACCACGACTAAACACTACTGAAATACTCCAACTTTTGCATTTCAAGGAAAGAAATCCACAATGAACTTTGAAAATCAAGAGAATATAACAGTGACAAGGTAAAGCAGAACAAGACACTACTGAAACATTCAAACTCTTGCATTTCAACGAAAGAAATTCAAAATGAACTTTGAAAAATCAAGAAAATGTTACTGTGACAAGGTATACCACGACAAAACACTTCAGAAATATTCCAACTCTTGCATTTCAAGGAAAGAAATCCAAAATGAACTTTGAAAAATCAAGAGAATGTAACTGTGAGATGGTAAACCATAACAAAACACTACTGAAATATTCCAACTCTTGCATTTCAACGAAAGAAATCCAAAATGAACTTCGAAAAATCAAGAGAATGTAACTGTGACAAGGTAAACCACGACAAAACACCACTGAAATAATCCAACTCTTGCATTTCAATGAAAGAAATTCAAAATGAACTTTGAAAAATCAAGAGAATGCAACTGTGACATGGTAAACCATGACTAAACACTACTGAAATATTCCAACTCTTGCATTTCAAACGAAAGAAATCTAAAATGAACTTTGAAAAATCAAGAGAATGTAACTGTGAGATGGTAAACCACGACAAAACACTACTGAAATAATCCAACTCTTGCATTTCAATGAAAGAAATTCAAAAAGAACTTTGAAAAATCAAGAGAATGTAACTGTGTAAGGTAAACAATGACAAAACACTACTGAAATATTCCAACTCTTGCATTTCAACGAAAGAAATTAAAAAATGAACTTTGAAAAATCAAGAGAATGTAACTGTGACAAGGTAAACCATAACAAAACACTACTGAAATATTCCAACTTTTACATTTCAACGATACAAATCCAAAAATGAACTTTGAAAAATCATGAGAATGTAACTGTGACAAGGTAAACCACGACAAAACACTACTGAAATATTCCAACTCTTGCATTTCAAGGAAAGAAATCCAAAATGAACTTTGAAAAATCAAGAGAATGTAACTGTGACAGGGTAAACCACGACAAAACACTACTGAAATAATCCAACTCTTGCATTTCAATGAAAGAAATTCAAAATGAACTTTGAAAAAAATCAAGGAGAGAATGCAACTGTGACATGGTAAACCATGACTAAACACTACTGAAACATTCCAACTCTTGCATTTCAACGAAAGAAATATAAAATGAACTTTGAAAAATCATGAGAATGTAACTGTGACAAGGTAAATCACGACAAAACACTACTGAAATACTCCAACTCTTGCATTTCAACGAAAGAAATTCAAAATGAACTTTGAAAAATTAAGAGAATGTAACTGTGATAAGGTAAATTACGACAAAACACTACTGAAATATTCCAACTCTTGCATTTCAACGAAAGAAATCCAAAATGAACTTTGAAAAATCAAGAGAATGTAACTGTGACAAGGTAAAGCACAACAAAACACTGCTTAAATATTCCAACTCTTGCATTTCAACGATAGAAATTTTAAATGAACTTTGAAAAATTAAGAGATGTAACTGTGACAAGGTAAACCATGACAAAACACTAATGAAATATTTCAACTCTTGCATTTCAACGAAAGAAATCTAATGAACTTTGAAAAATCAAGAGAATGTAACTGTGAGATGGTGAACTACGACAAAACACTACTGAAATATTCCAACTCTTGTATTTCAATGAAAGAAATTCAAAATGAACTTTGAAAAATCAAGAGAATGTAACTGTGGCAAGGTAAACCATGACAAAACACTACTGAAATATTATAACTCATGCATTTCAATGAAAGAAATCCAAAATGAACTTTGAAAAATCAAAAGAATGTAATTGTGACAAGGTAAATCATGACAAAACACTACTAAAATATTCCAACTCTTGCATTTCACGAAAGAAATTCAAAAAGAAATTTGAAAAATCAAGAGAATGTAACTGTGACAAGGTAAACCATGACAAAAACAATACTGAAATATTCCATCTCTTGTATTTCAACGAAAGAAATCCAAAATGAACTTTGAAATATCAAGAGAATGTAATTGTGACAAGGTAATGCACGACAAGACACTACTAAAATACTCCAACTCTTGCATTTCAATGAAAGAAATTCAAAAATGAACTTTTAAAAATCAAGAGAATGTAACTGTGACAAGGTGAAGCACAACAAAATACTACTAAAATATTCCAACTCTTGCATTTCAACGAAAGAAATTCAAAATGAACTTTGAAAAATAAAGAGAATGTCACTGTGACAAGGTAAACCATGACAAAACACTACTGAAATATTCCAACTCTTGCATTTCAACGAAAGAAATCCAAAATGAACTTTGAAAAATCAAGAGAATATAAGTGTGAGGATGTAAACCACAACAAAACACTACTGATATATTCCAACTCTTGCATTTCAACGAAAGAAATTCAAAATGAACTTTGAAAAATTAAGAGAATATAACTGTGATAAGGTAAACCACGACAAAACACTACTGAAATAATGCAACTCTTGCATTTCAATGAAAGAAATTCAAAAAGAACTTTGAAAAATCATGAGAATGTAACTGTGACATTGTAAACCATGACAAAACACTACTGAAATATTCCAACTCTTGCATTTCAACGAAAGAAATCCAAAATGAACTTTGAAAAATCAAGAGAATGTAACTGTGAAATGGTGAACCACGACAAAACACTACTGAAATATTCCAACTCTTGTATTTCAATGAAAAAATCAAAATGAACTTTGAAAAATTAAGAGAATGTAACTGTGGCAAGGTAAGCCATGACAAAACACGACTGAAATATTCCAACTCATGCATTTCAATGAAAGAAATCCAAAATGAACTTTGAAAAATCAAGAAAATGTAACTGTGACAAGGTAAACCATGACAAAACAATACTAAAATATTCCAACTCTTGCATTTCACGAAAGAAATTCAAAATGAAATTTGAAATATCAAGAGAATGTAACTGTGACAAGGTAAACCATGACAAAATCAATAGTGAAATATTCCATCTCTTGTATTTCAACGAAAGAAATCCAAAATGAACTTTGACAAATCAAGAGAATTTAATTGTGACAAGGTAAATCACGACAAGACACTACTAATAATATTCCAACTCTTGCATTTCAACGAAAGAAATTCAAAATGAACTATGAAAAATTAAGAGAATGTAACTGTGTCAAGGTAAACCACGACAAAACACTACTAAAATAATCCAACTCTTGCATTTCAATGAAAGAAATTCAAAATGAACTTTGAAAAATCATTAGAATGTAACTGTGACATGGTAAACCATGACAAAACACTACTGAAATATTCCAACTCTTGCATTTCAACGAAAAAAATCCAAAATGAACTTTGAAAAATCAAGAGAATGTAACCGTGAGATGGTGATCTACGACAAAACACTACTGAAATATCCCAATTCTTGCATTTCAATGAAAGAAATTCAAAACGAACTTTGAAAAATCAAGAGAATGTAATTGTGGCAAGGTGAACCATGACAAAACACTAATGAAATATTCCAACTCTTGCATTTCAACGAAAGAAATCCAAAATGAACTTTGAAAAATCAAGAGAATGTAAGTGTGACAAGGTAAACCACAACAAAACACTACTGAAATAATCCAACTCTTGCATTTCAATGAAAGAAATTCAAAATGAACTTTGAAAAAATCATGAGAATGTAACTGTGACAAGGTAAAGCACAACAAAACACCTCTGAAATATTCCAACTCTTGCATTTCAACGAAAGAAATCCAAAATGAACTTTGGAAATCAAGAGAATGTAAGTGTGACAAGGTAAACCACAACAAAACACTACTGAAATAATCCAACTCTTGCATTTCAATGAAAGAAATTCAAATGAACTTTGAAAAAATCATGAGAATGTAACTGTGACAAGGTAAACCACGATAAAACACTACTTAAATATTCCAGCTCTTGCATTTCAACGAAAGAAATTCAAAATGATCTTTGAAAAATTAAGAGAATGTAACTGAATCAAGAGAATGTAACTGTGAGATGGTAAACCACAACAAAACACTACTGAAATATTCCAACTCTTGCATTTCAATGAAAGAAATTCAAAATGAACTTTGAAAAATCAAGAGAATGTGGTAAACCATGACAAAACACTACTGAAATATTCCAACTCTTGCATTTCAACGAAAGAAATTAAAAAATGAACTTTGAAAAATCAAGAGAATGTAACTGTGACAAGGTAAACCATAAAAAAACACTACTGAAATATTCCAACTCTTGCATTTCAAGGAAAGAAATCCAAAATGAACTTTGAAAGATCAAGAGAATGTAATTGTGAAAAGGTAAACCACGATAAAAAATTACGGAAATATTCCAACTCATGCATTTCACGAACGAACTTCAAAATGAACTTTAAAAAATCAAGAGCATGTAACAGTGATATGGTAAACCATGCCAAAACACCACTGAAATATTCCAACTCTTGCATTTCAGGAAAGAAATTCTAAATTAACTTTGAAAAATCAAGAGAATGTAACTCTGACAAGGTAAAGCACAATAAAACACTACTGAAATATTCCAACTCTTGCATTTCAACGAAAGAAATCCAAAATGAACTTTGAAGAATCAGGAGAATATAACAGTGACAAGGTAAAGCACAACAAGACACTACTGAAATATTCAAACTCTTGCATTTCAACAAAAGAAATTCAAAATGAAATTTGAAAAATCAAGAAAATGTTACTGTGACAAGGTATACCATGACAAAACACTACTGAAATATTCCAACTCTTGCATTTCAAGGAAAGAAATCCAAAATGAACTTTGAAAAATCAAGAGAATGTAACCGTGAGAAGTCTAACCATAACAAAACACTACTGAAATATTCAAACTCTTGCATTTCAACGAAAGAAATCCAAAATGAACTTTGAAAAATCAAGAGAATGTAACTGTGACAAGGTAAAGCACAACAAGACACTACTGAAATAATCCAACTCTTGCATTTCAACGAAAAAAATTCAAAATGAACTTTGAAAAATTAAGAGAATGTATCCGTGACATGGTAAACCATAACAAAACACTACTGAAATATTCCAACTCTTGCATTTCAAGGAAAGAAATCCACAATGAACTTTGAAAAATCAAGAGAATGTAACTGTGACAAGGTAAACCACGACAAAACACTAGTGAAAAATTCCAACTCTTGCATTTCACGAAAGAAATTCAAAATGAACTTTGAAAAATCAAGAGAATGTAACCATGGCAAGGTAAATCATAACAAAAGACTACTGAAATATTCCAACTCTTGCATTTCAAGGAAAGAAATCCACAATGAACTTTGAAAAATCAAGAGAATGTAACTGTGACAAGGTAAACCACGACAAAACACTAGTGAAAAATTCCAACTCTTGCATTTCACGAAAGAAATTCAAAATGAACTTTGAAAAATCAAGAGAATGTAACTGTGACATGGTAAACCACGACAAAACACTACTGAAATATTCCAACTCTTGCATTTCACGAAAGAAATTCAAAATGAACTTTGAAAAATCAGAGAATGTAATTGTGACAAGGTAAAATACAACAAAAAACTACTGAAATATTCCAAATCTTGCATTTCAAAGAAAGAAATTAAAAATGAACTTTGAAAAATCAAGAGAATGTAACTGTGCCATGGTAAACCACGACAAAACACTACTGAAATATTCAAACTCTTGCATTTCAACGAAAGAAATCCAAAATGAACTTTGAAAAATCAAGAGAATGTAACTGTGACAAGGTAAAGCACAACACAAGACACTACTGAAATAATCCAAAACTTGCATTTCAACGAAAGAAATTCAAAATGAACTTTGAAAAATTAAGAGAATGTATCCGTGACATGGTAAACCATAACAAAACACTACTGAAATATTCCAACTCTTGCATTTCACAAAAGAAATTCAAAATGAACTTTGAAAAATCAAGAGAATGTAACCATGACAAGGTAAATCATAACAAAAGACTACTGAAATATTTCAACTCTTGCATTTCAAGGAAACAAATCCACAATGAACTTTGAAAAATCAAGAGAATGTAACTGTGACAAGGTAAACCACGACAAAACACTACTGAAAAATTCCAACTCTTGCATTTCAAGGAAAGAAATAAAAAATGAACTTTGAAAAATTGAGAGAATGTAACTATGACAAGGTAAAGCACAACAAGACACTACTGAAATATTCCAACTCTTGCATTTCAACGAAAGAAATTCAAAATGAACTTTGAAAAATTAAGAGAATGTAACTGTGACATGGTAAACCCATGACAAAACGCTACTGAAATATTCCAACTCTTGTATTTCACGAAAGAAACTCAAAATGAACTTTGAAAAATCAAGAGAGTGTAACCGTGACAAGGTCAACCATAACAAAACATTACTGAAATATTCCAACTCTTGCATTTCAACGAAAAAAAATCCAAAAATGAACTTTGAAAAATCAAAAGAATGTAACTGTGACAAGGTAAACCATGACAAAACACTACTGAAATATTCCAACTCTTGCAATTCAAGGAAAGAAATCCACAATAAACTTTGAAAAATCAAGAGAATGTAACTGTGACAAGGTAAACCACGACAAAACACTACTGAAATATTCCAACTCTTACATTTCAAGGAAAGAAATCCAAAATGAACTTTGAAAAATCAATAGAATGTAACTGGGACAAGGTAAACCACGATAAAACACTACTGAAATATTCCAACTCTTGAATTTCATGAAAGAAATTCAAAATGAACTTTGAAAAATCAAGAGAATGTAACTCTGACATGGTAAACCACGACAAAACACTACTGAAATATTCCAACTCTTGCATTTCACGAAAGAAATTCAAAATGAACTTTGAAAAATCAAGAGAATGTAACTGTGACAAGGTAAAATACAACAAAACACTACTGAAATATTCCAAATCTTGCATTTCAAAGAAAGAAATTCAAAATGAACTTTGAAAAATTAAGAGAATGTAACTGTGACAAGGTAAACCATGACAAAAATCAAGAGAATGTAACTGTGACAAGCAAAAACACAACAAGATACTACTGAAATAATCCAACTCTTGCATTTCAACGAAAGAAATTCAAAATGAACCTTGAAAAATCAAGAGAATGTATCTGTGACATGGTAAACCACGACAAAACACTACTGAAATACTCCAACTCTTGCATTTCAAGGAAAGAAATCCACAATGAACTTTGAAAAATCAAGAGAATATAACAGTGACAAGGTAAAGCACAACAAGACACTACTGAAATATTCCAACTCTTGCATTTCAACGAAAGAAATTCAAAATGAACTTTGAAAAACTTTGAAAAAATCAAGAGAATGTAACTATGACAAGGTAAACCATAACAAAACACTACTGAAATATTCCAACTCTTGCATTTTAACGAAAGAAATCCAAAATGAACTTTGAAAAATAAAGAGAATGTCACTGTGACAAGGTAAACCATGACAAAACACTACTGAAATATTCCAACTCTTGCATTTCAACGAAAGAAATCCAAAATGAACTTTGAAAAATCAAGAGAATATAAGTGTGAGGATGTAAACCACAACAAAACACTACTGATATATTCCAACTCTTGCATTTCAACGAAAGAAATTCAAAATGAACTTTGAAAAATTAAGAGAATATAACTGTGATAAGGTAAACCACGACAAAACACTACTGAAATAATCCAACTCTTGCATTTCAATGAAAGAAATTCAAAAAGAACTTTGAAAAATCATGAGAATGTAACTGTGACATTGTAAACCATGACAAAACACTACTGAAATATTCCAACTCTTGCATTTCAACGAAAGAAATCCAAAATGAACTTTGAAAAATCAAGAGAATGTAACTGTGAAATGGTGAACCCCGACAAATCACTACTGAAATAATCCAACTCTTGCATTTCAATGAAAGAAATTCAAAAAGAACTTTGAAAAATCATGAGAATGTAACTGTGACATTGTAAACCATGACAAAACACTACTGAAATATTCCAACTCTTGCATTTCAACGAAAGAAATCCAAAATGAACTTTGAAAAATCAAGAGAATGTAACTGTGAAATGGTGAACCACGACAAAACACTACTGAAATATTCCAACTCTTGTATTTCAATGAAAAAATTCAAAATGAACTTTGAAAAAATTAAGAGAATGTAACTGTGGCAAGGTAAACCATGACAAAACACGACTGAAATATTCCAACTCATGCATTTCAACGAAAGAAATCCAAAATGAACTTTGAAAAATCAAGAAAATGTAACTGTGACAAGGTAAACCATGACAAAACAATACTAAAATATTCCAACTCTTGCATTTCACGAAAGAAATTCAAAATGAAATTTGAAATATCAAGAGAATGTAATTGTGACAAGGTAAACCATGACAAAATCAATACTGAAATATTCCATCTCTTGTATTTCAACGAAAGAAATCCAAAATGAACTTTGACAAATCAAGAGAATTTAATTGTGACAAGGTAAATCACGACAAGACACTACTAATAATATTCCAACTCTTGCATTTCAACGAAAGAAATTCAAAATGAACTATGAAAAATTAAGAGAATGTAACTGTGTCAAGGTAAACCACGACAAAACACTACTAAAATAATCCAACTCTTGCATTTCAATGAAAGAAATTCAAAATGAACTTTGAAAAATCATGAGAATGTAACTGTGACATGGTAAACCATGACAAAACACTACTGAAATATTCCAACTCTTGCATTTCAACGAAAAAAATCCAAAATGAACTTTGAAAAATCAAGAGAATGTAACTTTGAGATGGTGATCTACGACAAAACACTACTGAAATATTCCAACTCTTGCATTTCAATGAAAGAAATTCAAAACGAACTTTGAAAAATCAAGAGAATGTAATTGTGGCAAGGTAAACCATGACAAAACACTACTGAAATATTCCAACTCTTGCATTTCAACGAAAGAAATCCAAAATGAACTTTAAAAATCAAGAGAATTTAAGTGTGACAAGGTAAACTACAACAAAACACTACTGAAATAATCCAACTCTTGCATTTTAATGAAAGAAATTCAAAATGAACTTTGAAAAAATCATGAGAATGTAACTGTGACAAGGTAAAGCACAACAAAACACAACTGAAATATTCCAACTTTTGCATTTCAACGAAAGAAATCCAAAATTAACTTTGGAAATCAAGAGAATGTAAGTGTGACAATGTAAACCACAACAAAACACTACTGAAATAATCCAACTCTTGCATTTCAATGAAAGAAATTCAAAATGAACTTTGAAAAAATCATGAGAATGTGACTGTGACAAGGTAAACCACGATAAAACACTACTGAAATATTCCAGCTCTTGCATTTCAACGACAGAAATTCAAAATGATCTTTGAAAAATTAAGAGAATGTAACTGAATCAAGAGAATGTAACTGTGAGATGGTAAACCACGACAAAACACTACTGAAATATTCCAACTCTTGCATTTCAAGGAAACAAATCCACAATGAACTTTGAAAAATCAAGAGAATGTAACTGTGACAAGGTAAACCACGACAAAACACTACTGAAAAATTCCAACTCTTGCATTTCAAGGAAAGAAATAAAAAATGAACTTTGAAAAATCAAGAGAATGTAACTATGACAAGGTAAAGCACAACAAGACACTACTGAAATATTCCAACTCTTGCATTTCAACGAAAGAAATTCAAAATGAACTTTGAAAAATTAAGAGAATGTAACTGTGACATGGTAAACCATGACAAAACACTACTGAAATATTCCAACTCTTGTATTTCACGAAAGAAACTCAAAATGAACTTTGAAAAATCAAGAGAATGTAACCGTGACAAGGTAAACCATAACAAAACATTACTGAAATATTCCAACTCTTGCATTTCAACGAAAAAAATCCAAAAATGAACTTTGAAAATCAAAAGAATGTAACTGTGACAAGGTAAACCATGACAAAACACTACTGAAATATTCCAACTCTTGCAATTCAAAGAAAGAAATCACAATGAACTTTGAAAAATCAAGAGAATGTAACTGTGACAAGGTAAACCACGACAAAACACTACTGAAATATTCCAACTCTTACATTTCAAGGAAAGAAATCCAAAATGAACTTTGAAAAATCTATAGAATGTAACTGGGACACAAGATAAACCACGATAAAACATTACTGAAATATTCCAACTCTTGAATTTCATGAAAGAAATTCAAAATGAACTTTGAAAAATCAAGAGAATGTAACTCTGACATGGTAAACCACGACAAAACACTACTGAAATATTCCCAACTCTTGCATTTCACGAAAGAAATTCAAAATGAACTTTGAAAAATCAAGAGAATGTAACTGTGACAAGGTAAAATACAACAAAACACTACTGAAATATTCCAAATCTTGCATTTCAAAGAAAGAAATTCAAAATGAACTTTGAAAAACTTTGAAAAAAAACACTCAAGAGAATGTAACTGTGACAAGGTAAACCATAACAAAAAGACTACTGAAATAATATCCAACTCTTGCATTTTAACGAAAGAAATCCAAAAATGAACTTTGAAAAAATCAAGAGAATGTAAGTGTGACAAGGTAAACTACAACAAAACACTACTGAAATAATCCAACTCTTGCATTTCAATGAAAGAAATTCAAAATGAACTTTGAAAAAATCATGAGAATGTACCTGTGACAAGTTAAAGCACAACAAAACACAACTGAAATATTCCAACTCTTGCATTTAAACGAAAGAAATCCAAAATGAACTTTGGAAATCAAATCAATGTTTAAATGTAAGTGTGACAAGGTAAACCACAACAAAACACTACTAAAATAATCCAACTCTTGCATTTCAATGAAAGAAATTCAAAATGAACTTTGAAAAAATCATGAGAATGTGACTGTGACAAGGTAAACCACGATAAAACACTACTGAAATATTCCAGCTCTTGCATTTCAACGAAAGAAATTCAAAATGATCTTTGAAAAATTAAGAGAATGTAACTGTGAGATGGTAAACCACGACAAAACACTACTGAAATATTCCAACTCTTGCATTTCAACGAAAGAAATCCAAAATGAACTTTGAAAAATCAAGAGAATATAACAGTGACAAGGTAAAGCACAACAAGACACTACTGAAATATTCCAACTCTTGCATTTCAACAAAAGAAATTCAAAATGAACTTTGAAAAATCAAGAAAATGTTACTGTGACAAGGTATACCACGACAAAACAAAAATCTACTGAAATATTCCAACTCTTGCATTTCAAGTAAAGAAATCCAAAATGAACTTTGAAAAATCAAGAGAATGTAACTGTGACAAGGTAAAGAACAACAAGACAGTACTGAAATAATCCAACTCTTGCATTTCAACGAAAGAAATTCAAAATGAACTTTGAAAAATTAAGAGAATGTATCCGTGACATGGTAAACCATAACAAAAACAAGACTGAAATATTCCAACTCTTACATTTCACAAAAGAAATTCAAAATGAACTTTGAAAAATCAAGAGAATGTATCCATGACAAGGTAAATCATAACAAAAGACTACTGAAATATTCCAACTCTTGCTTTTCAAGGAAAGAAATCCACAATGAACTTTGAAAAATCAAGAGAATGTAACTGTGACAAGGTAAACCACGACAAAACACTACTGAAAAATTCCAACTCTTGCATTTCAAGGAAAGAAATCAAAAATGAACTTTGAAAAATCAAGAGAATATAACTATGACAAGGTAAAGCACAACAAGACACTACTGAAATATTCCAACTCTTGCATTTCAACGAAAGAAATTCAAAATGAACTTTGAAAAATAAGAGAATGTAACTGTGACATGGTAAACCACGACAAAAAACACTACTGAAATATTCCAACTCTTGTATTTCACGAAAGAAACTCAAAGTGAACTTTGAAAAATCAAGAGAATGTAACCGTGACAAGGTAAACCATAACAAAACACTACTGAAATATTCCAACTCTTGCATTTCAACGAAAGAAATCCAAAAATGAACTTTGAAAAATCAAAAGAATGTAACTGTGACAAGGTAAACCATGACAAAAAACTACTGAAATATTCCAACTCTTGCAATTCAAGGAAAGAAATCCACAATGAACTTTGAAAAATCAAGAGAATGTAATTGTGACAAGGTAAACCACGACAAAACACTACTGAAATATTCCAACTCTTACATTTCAAGGAAAGAAATCCAAAATGAACTTTGAAAAATCAATAGAATGTAACTGGGACAATGTAAACCACGATAAAAAACACTACTGAAATATTCCAACTCTTGCATTTCATGAAAGAAATTCAAAATGAACTTTGAAAAATCAAGAGAACGTAACTGTGACATGGTAAACCACGACAAAAAACACTACTGAAATATTCCAACTCTTGCATTTCAAAGAAAGAAATTCAAAATGAACTTTGAAAAATTAAGAGAATGTAACAGTGACAAGGTAAAGCACAACAAGACACTACTGAAATATTCCAACTCTTGCATTTCAACGAAAGAAATTCAAAATGAACTTTGAAAAATCAAGAGAATGTTACTGTGACAAGGTATACCACGACAAAACACTACAGAAATATTCCAACTCTTGCATTTCAAGGAAAGAAATCCAAAATGAACTTTGAAAAATCAAGAGAATGTAACTGTGAGAAGGTAAACCTTAACAAAACACTACTGAAATATTCCAACTCTTGCATTTCAACGAAAGAAATCCAAAATGAACTTTGAAAAATCAAGAGAATGTAAGTGTGACAAGGTAAACCACAACAAAACACTACTGAAATAATCCAACTCTTGCATTTCAATGAAAGAAATTCAAAATGAACTTTGAAAAAATCATGAGAATGTAACTGTGACAAGGTAAAGCACAACAAAACACTACTGAAATATTCCAACTCTTGCATTTCAACGAAAGAAATTCAAAATGAACTTTGAAAAATCAAGAGAATGTAACTGTGAGATGGTAAACCACGACAAAACACTACTGAAATATTCCAACTCTTGCATTTCAATGAAAGAAATTCAAAAAGAACTTTGAAAAATCAAGAGAATGTAACTGTGTAGGGTAAACCATGACAAAACACTACTGAAATATTCCAACTCTTGCATTTCAACGAAAGAAATTAAAAAATAAACTTTGAAAAATCAAGAGAATGTAACTTTGACAAGGTAAACCATAACAAAACACACTACTAAAATATTTCAACTTTTACATTTCAACGATACAAATCTAAAAATGAACTTTGAAAAATCAAGAGAATGTAATTGTGACAAGGTAAACCACAACAAAACACTACTGAAATAATCCAACTCTTGCATTTCAACGAAAGAAATTCAAAATGAACTTTGAAAAATCAAGAGAATCTAACTGTGAGATGGTAAACCACGACAAAACACTACTGAAATATTCCAACTCTTGCATTTCAATGAAAGAAATTCAAAAAGAACTTTGAAAAATCAAGAGAATGTAACTGTGTAGGGTAAACCATGACAAAACACTACTGAAATATTCCAACTCTTGCAATTCAAGGAAAGAAATCCACAATGAACTTTGAAAAATCAAGAGAATGTAACTGTGACAAGGTAAACCACGACAAAACACTACTGAAATATTCCAACTCTTACATTTCAAGGAAAGAAATCCAAAATGAACTTTGAAAAATCAATAGAATGTAACTGGGACACAAGGTAAACCACGATAAAACACTACTGAAATATTCCAACTTTTGAATTTCATGAAAGAAATTCAAAATGAACTTTGAAAAATCAAGAGAATGTAACTCTGACATGGTAAACCACGACAAAACACTACTGAAATATTCCAACTCTTGCATTTCACGAAAGAAATTCAAAATGAACTTTGAAAAATCAAGAGAATGTAACTGTGACAAGGTAAAATACAACAAAAACACTACTGAAATACTCCAAATCTTGCATTTCAAAGAAAGAAATTCAAAATGAACTTTGAAAAATTAAGAGAATGTAACTGTGACAAGGTAAACCATGACAAAAATCAAGAGAATGTAACTGTGACAAGCAAAAACACAAAAAGACACTACTGAAATAATCCAACTCTTGCATTTCAACGAAAGAAATTCAAAATGAACCTTGAAAAATCAAGAGAATGTATCTGTGACATGGTAAACCACGACAAAACACTACTGAAATACTCCAACTCTTCAATTTCAAGGAAAGAAATCCACAATGAACTTTGAAAAATCAAGAGAATATAACAGTGACAAGGTAAAGCACAACAAGACACTACTGAAATATTCCAACTCTTGCATTTCAAACGAAAGAAATTCAAAATGAACTTTGAAAAACTTTGAAAAAATCAAGAGAATGTAACTGTGACAAGGTAAACCATAACAAAACACTACTGAAATATTCCAACTCTTGCATTTTAACGAAAGAAATCCAAACTGAACTTTGAAAAATCAAGAGAATGTAAGTGTGACAAGGTAAACTACAACAAAACACTACTGAAATAATCCAACTCTTGCATTTCAATGAAAGAAATTCAAAATGAACTTTGAAAAAATCATGAGAATGTGACTGTGACAAGGTAAACCACGATAAAACACTACGGAAATATTCCAGCTCTTGCATTTCAACGAAAGAAATTCAAAATGATCTTTGAAAAATTAAGAGAATGTAATTGAATCAAGAGAATGTAACTGTGAGATGGTAAACCACGACAAAACACTACTGAAATATTCCAACTCTTGCATTTCAAGGAAACAAATCCACAATGAACTTTGAAAAATCAAGAGAATGTAACTGTGACAAGGTAAACCACGACAAAACACTACTGAAAAATTCCAACTCTTGCATTTCAAGGAAAGAAATAAAAAATGAACTTTGAAAAATCAAGAGAATGTAACTATGACAAGGTAAAGCACAACAAGACACTACTGAAATATTCCAAACTCTTGCATTTCAACGAAAGAAATTCAAAATGAACTTTGAAAAATTAAGAGAATGTAACTGTGACATGGTAAAAACCATGACAAAACACTACTGAAATATTCCAACTCTTGTATTTCACGAAAGAAACTCAAAATGAACTTTAAAAAATCAAGAGAATGTAACCGTGACAAGGTAAACCATAACAAAACATTACTGAAATATTCCAACTCTTGCATTTCAACGAAAAAATCCAAAAATGAACTTTGAAAAATCAAAAGAATGTAACTGTGACAAGGTAAACCATGACAAAACACTACTGAAATATTCCAACTCTTGCAATTCAAGGAAAGAAATCCACAATGAACTTTGAAAAATCAAGAGAATGTAACTGTGACAAGGTAAACCACGACAAAACACTACTGAAATATTCCAACTCTTACATTTCAAGGAAAGAAATCCAAAATGAACTTTGAAAAATCAATAGAATGTAACTGGGACAAGGTAAACCACGATAAAACACTACTGAAATATTCCAACTCTTGAATTTCATGAAAGAAATTCAAAATGAACTTTGAAAAATCAAGAGAATGTAACTCTGACATGGTAAACCACGACAAAACACTACTGAAATATTCCAACTCTTGCATTTCAATGAAAGGAATTCAAAATGAACTTTGAAAAATCAAGAGAATGTAACTGTGGCAAGGTAAACCATGACAAAACACTACTGAAATATTCCCAACTCTTGCATTTCAACGAAAGAAATTAAAAAAATGAACTTTGAAAAATTAAGAGAATGTAACTGTTTCAAGGTAAACCATGACAAAAATCAAGAGAATGTAACTGTGACAAGCAAAAACACAACAAGACACTACTGAAATAATCCAACTCTTGCATTTCAAGGAAAGAAATCCAAAATGAACTTTGAAAAATCAAGAGAATGTAACTGTGACAAGGTAAACCACGACAAAACACTACTGAAAAATTCCAACACTTGCATTTCAAGGAAAGAAATCCACAATGAACTTTGAACAATAAAGAGAATATAACAGTGACAAGGTAAAGCACAACAAGACACTACTGAAATATTCCAACTCTTGCATTTCAACGAAAGAAATTCAAAATGAACTTTGAAAAATCAAGACAATGTTACTGTGACAAGGTATACCACGACAAAACACTACAGAAATATTCCAACTCTTGCATTTCAAAGAAAGAAATCCAAAATGAACTTTGAAAAATCAAGAGAATGTAACTGTGAGAAGGTAAACCATAACAAAACACTACTGAAATATTCCAACTCTTGTATTTCAACGAAAGAAATCCAAAATGAACTTTGAAAAATCAAGAGAATGTAACTGTGACAAGGTAAACCACGACAAAACACCACTGAAATAATCCAACTCTTGCATTTCAATGAAAGAAATTCAAAATGAACTTTGAAAAATCAAGAGAATGCAACTGTGACATGGTAAACCATGACTAAACACTACTGAAATATTCCAACTCTTGCATTTCAACGAAAGAAATCTAAAATGAACTTTGAAAAAAATCAAGAGAATGTAACTGTGAGATGGTAAACCACGACAAAACACTATTGAAATATTCCAACTCTTGCATTTCAATGAAAGAAATTCAAAAAGAACTTTGAAAAATCAAGAGAATGTAACTGTGTAAGGTAAAACATGACAAAACACACTACTGAAATATTCCAACTCTTACATTTCAACGAAAGAAATTCAAAATGAACTATGAAAAATTAAGAGAATGTAACTGTGACAAGGTAAACCACGACAAAAAACACTACTAAAATAATCCAACTCTTGCATTTCAATGAAAGAAATCCAAATGAACTTTGAAAAATCATGAGAATGTAACTGTGACATGGTAAACCATGACAAAACACTACTGAAATATTCCAACTCTTGCATTTCAGCGAAAAAAATCCAAAAAGAACTTTGAAAAATCAAGAGAATGTAACTGTGAGATGTTGATCCACGACAAAACACTACTGAAATATTCCAACTCTTGCATTTCCATGAAAGAAATTCAAAACAAACTTTGAAAAATCAAGAGAATGTAACTGTGGCAAGGTAAACCAAGACAAAACACTACTGAAATATTCCAACTCTTTGCATTTTACGAAAGAAATTCAAAATGAACTTTGAAAACTTTGAAAAAAACAAAAATCAAGAGAATGTAACTGTGACAAGGTAAACCATAACAAAACACTACTGAAATATTCCAACTCTTGCATTTCACGACAGAAATTCAAAATAAACTTTGAAAAATCAAGAGAATGTAACTGTGACAAGGTAAAGCACAACAAAGCACCACTGAAATATTCCAACTCTTGCATTTCAACGAAAGAAATCCAAAATGAACTTTGAAAAATCAAGAGAATGTAAGTGTGACAAGGTAAACCACAACAAAACACTACTGAAATAATCCAACTCTTGCATTTCAATGAAAGAAATTCAAAATGAACTTTGAAAAAAAAAAATCATGAGAATGTAACTGTGACAAGGTAAAACACGATAAAACCCTACTGAAATATTCCAGCTCTTGCATTTCAACGAAAGAAATTCAAAATGATCTTTGAAAAATTAAGAGAATTTAACTGAATCAAGAGAATGTAACTGTGAGATGGTAAACCATAACAAAACACTACTGAAATATTCCAACTCTTACATTTCAACGATAGAAATCCAAAAATGAACTTTGAAAAATCAAGAGAATGTAACTGTGACAAGGTAAACCATAACAAAACACTACCGAAATATTCCAACTCTTACATTTCAACGATAGAAATCCAAAAAAATGAACTTTGAAAAATCATGAGAATGTAACTGTGACAAGGTAAACCACGACAAAACACTACTGAAATATTCCAACTCTTGCATTTCAAGGAAAGAAATCCAAAATGAACTTTGAAAAATCAAGAGAATGTAACTGTGACAAGGTAACCACGACAAAAACACTACTGAAATATTCCAACTCTTGCATTTCAAGGAAAGAAATCCAAACTGAACTTTGAAAGATCAAGAGAATGTAATTGTGAAAAGGTAAACCACGATAAAAAATTACGGAAATATTCCAACTCTTGCATTTCATGAACGAACTTCAAAATGAACTTTAAAAAATCAAGAGCATGTAACAGTGATATGGTAAACCATGCCAAAACAGCACTGAAATATTCCAACTCTTGCATTTCACGAAAGAAATTCAAAATGAACTTTGAAAAATCAAGAGAATGTTACTGTGACAAGGTATACCACGACAAAACACTACAGAAATATTCCAACTCTTGCATTTCAAAGAAAGAAATCCAAAATGAACTTTGAAAAATCAAGAGAATGTAACTGTGAGAAGGTAAACCATAACAAAACACTACTGAAATATTCCAACTCTTGTATTTCAAAAACGAAAAGAAATCCAAAATGAACTTTGAAAAAAGAAATCAAGAGAATGCAACTGTGACAAGGTAAACCACGACAAAACACCACTGAAATAATCCAACTCTTGCATTTCAATGAAAGAAATTCAAAAATGAACTTTGAAAAATCAAGAGAATGCAACTGTGACATGGTAAACCATGACTAAACACTACTGAAATATTCCAACTCTTGCATTTCAACGAAAGAAATTCAAAATGAACTTTGAAAAATCAAGAGAATGTTACTGTGACAAGGTATACCACGACAAAACACTACAGAAATATTCCAACTCTTGCATTTCAAAGAAAGAAATCAAAATGAACTTTGAAAAATCAAGAGAATGTAACTGTGAGAAGGTAAACCATAACAAAACACTACTGAAATATTCCAACTCTTGTATTTCAACGAAAGAAATCCAAAATGAACTTTGAAAAAATCAAGAGAATGTAACTGTGACAAGGTAAACACGACAAAACACCACTGAAATATCCAACTCTTGCATTTCAATGAAAGAAATTCAAAATGAACTTTGAAAAATCAAGAGAATGCAACTGTGACATGGTAAACCATGACTAAACACTACTGAAATATTCCAACTCTTGCATTTCAACGAAAGAAATCTAAAATGAACTTTGAAAAAATCAAGAGAATGTAACTGTGAGATGGTAAACCACGACAAAACACTATTGAAATATTCCAACTCTTGCATTTCAATGAAAGAAATTCAAAAAGAACTTTGAAAAATCAAGAGAATGTAACTGTGTAAGGTAAAACATGACAAAACACTACTGAAATATTCCAACTCTTACATTTCAACGAAAGAAATTCAAAATGAACTATGAAAAATTAAGAGAATGTAACTGTGACAAGGTAAACCACGACAAAACACTACTAAAATAATCCAACTCTTGCATTTCAATGAAAGAAATCCAAATGAACTTTGAAAAATCATGAGAATGTAACTGTGACATGGTAAACCATGACAAAAACACTACTGAAATATTCCAACTCTTGCATTTCAACGAAAAAAAAAAAAGAACTTTGAAAAATCAAGAGAATGTAACTGTGAGATGTTGATCCACGACAAAACACTACTGAAATATTCCAACTCTTGCATTTCCATGAAAGAAATTCAAAACAAACTTTGAAAAATCAAGAGAATGTAACTGTGGCAAGGTAAACCAAGACAAAACACTACTGAAATATTCCAACTCTTGCATTTTACGAAAGAAAAATTCAAAATGAACTTTGAAAAACTTGAAAAAATCAAGAGAATGTAACTGTGACAAGGTAAACCATAACAAAACACTACTGAAATATTCCAACTCTTGCATTTCACGACAGAAATTCAAAATAAACTTTGAAAAATCAAGAGAATGTAACTGTGACAAGGTAAAGCACAACAAAGCACCACTGAAATATTCCAACTCTTGCATTTCAACGAAAGAAATCCAAAATGAACTTTGAAAAATCAAGAGAATGTAAGTGTGACAAGGTAAACCACAACAAAACACTACTGAAATAATCCAACTCTTGCATTTCAATGAAAGAAATTCAAAATGAACTTTGAAAAAATCATGAGAATGTAACTGTGACAAGGTAAACCACGATAAAACCCTACTGAAATATTCCAGCTCTTGCATTTCAACGAAAGAAATTCAAAATGATCTTTGAAAAATTAAGAGAATGTAACTGAATCAAGAGAATGTAACTGTGAGATGGTAAACCATAACAAAACACTACTGAAATATTCCAACTCTTACATTTCAACGATAGAAATCCAAAAATGAACTTTGAAAAATCAAGAGAATGTAACTGTGACAAGGTAAACCATAACAAAACACTACCGAAATATTCCAACTCTTACATTTCAACGATAGAAATCCAAAAATGAACTTTGAAAAATCATGAGAATGTAACTGTGACAAGGTAAACCACGACAAAACACTACTGAAATATTCCAACTCTTGCATTTCAAGAAAAGAAATCCAAAATGAACTTTGAAAAATCAAGAGAATGTAACTGTGACAAGGTAAACCACGACAAAAACACTACTGAAATATTCCAACTCTTGCATTTCAAGAAAGAAATCCAAACTGAACTTTGAAAGATCAAGAGAATGTAATTGTGAAAAGGTAAACCACGATAAAAAATTACGGAAATATTCCAACTCTTGCATTTCATGAACGAACTTCAAAATGAACTTTAAAAAATCAAGAGCATGTAACAGTGATATGGTAAACCATGCCAAAACAGCACTGAAATATTCCAACTCTTGCATTTCACGAAAGAAATTCAAAATTAACTTTGAAAAATCAAGGGAATGTAACTCTGACAAGGTAAAGCACAACAAAACACTACTGAAATATTCCAACTCTTGCATTTCAACGAAAGAAATCCAAAATGAACTTTGAAAAATCAAGAGAATATAACAGTGACAAGGTAAAGCACAACAAAACACTACTGAAATATTCCAACTCTTGCATTTCAACAAAGAAATTCAAATGAACTTTGAAAAATCAAGAAAATGTTACTGTGACAAGGTATACCACGACAAAACACTACTGAAATATTCCAACTCTTGCATTTCAAGGCAAGAAATCCAAAATGAACTTTGAAAAATCAAGAGAATGTAACTGTGACAAGGTAAACCACGACAAAATACTACTGAAAAATTCCAACACTTGCATTTCAAGGAACGAAATCAAAAATGAACTTCGAAAAATCAAGAGAATGTAACTGTGACAAGGTAAAGCACAACAAGACACTACTGAAATAATCCAACTCTTGCATTTCAACGAAAGAAATTCAAAATGAACTTTGAAAAATTAAGAGAATGTATCAGTGACATGGTAAACCATAACAAAACACTACTGAAATATTCCAACTCTTGCATTTCACGAAAGAAATTCAAAATGAACTTTGAAAAATCAAGAGAATGTAACCATGACAAGGTAAACCATAACAAAACACTACTGAAATATTCCAACTCTTGCATTTCAAGGAAAGAAATCCAAAATGAACTTTGAAAAATCAAGAGAATGTAACTGTGACAAGGTAAACCACGACAAAACACTACTGAAAAATTCCAACACTTGCATTTCAAGGAAAGAAATCAAAAATGAACTTTGAAAAATCAAGAGAATGTAACTGTGACAAGGTAAAGCACAACAAGACACTACTGAAATATTCCAACTCTTGCATTTGAAGGAAAGAAATCCAAAATGAACTTTGAAAAATCAAGAGAATGTAACTGTGAGAAGGAACTGTGAGAATTCCAACTCTTGTATATCACGAAAGAAACTCAAAATCAACTTTGAAAAATCAAGGGAATGTAACAGTGACAAGGTAAACCATAACAGAACCCTACTGAAATATTCCAACTCTTGCATTTCAATGAAAGAAATCCAAAAATGAACTTTAAAAAATCAAAAGAATGTAACTGTGACAAGGTAAACCATGACAAAACACTACTGAAGTATTCCAACTCTTGCAATTCAAGGAAAGAAATCCACAATGAACTTTGAAAAATCAAGAGAATGTAACTGTGACAAGGTAAACCACGACAAAACACTACTGAAATATTCCAACTCTTACATTTCAAGGAAAGAAATCCAAAATGAACTTGAAAAATCAATAGAATGTAACTGGGACAAGGTAAACCACGATAAAACACTACTGAAATATTCCAACTCTTGCATTTCATGAAAGAAATCCAAAATGAACTTTGAAAAATCAAGAGAATGTAACTGTGACATGGTAAACCACGACAAAACACTACTGAAATATTCCAACTCTTGCATTTCACGAAAGAAATTCAAAATGAACTTTGAAAAATCAAGAGAATGTAACTGTGACAAGGTAAAATACAACAAAACACTACTGAAATATTCCAAATCTGCATTTCAAAGAAAGAAATTCAAAATGAACTTTGAAAAATTAAGAGAATGTAACTGTGACAAGGTAAACCATGACAAAAATCAAGAGAATGTAACTGTGACAAGCAAAAACACAACAACACACTACTGAAATAATCCAACTCTTGCATTTCAACGAAAGAAAGAAATTCAAAATGAACCTTGAAAAATCAAGAGAATGTATTGGTGACATGGTAAACCACGACAAAACACTGCTGAAATACTCCAATTCTTGCATTTCAAGAAAGAAATCCACAATGAACTTTGAAAAATCAAGAGAATATAACAGTGACAAGGTAAAGCACAACAAGACACTACTGAAATATTCCAACTCTTGCATTTCAACGAAAGAAGTTCAAAATGAACTTTGAAAAATCAAGAGAATGTTACTGTGACAAGGTATACCACGACAAAACACTACAGAAATATTCCAACTCTTGCATTTCAAGGAAAGAAATCCAAAATGAACTTTGAAAAATCAAGAGAATGTAACTGTGAGAAGGTAAACCATAACAAAACACTACTGAAATATTCCAACTCTTGCATTTCAACGAGAGAAATCCAAAATGAACTTTGAAAAATCAAGAGAATGTAACTGTGACAAGGTAAACCACGACAAAACACCACTGAAATAATCCAACTCTTGCATTTCAATGAAAGAAATTCAAAATGAACTTTGAAAAATCAAGAGAATGCAACTGTGACATGGTAAACCATGACTAAACACTACTGAAGTATTCCAACTCTTGCATTTCAACGAAAGAAATCTAAAATGAACTTTGAAAAATCAACAGAATGTAACTGTGAGATGGTAAACCACGAAAAAACACTACTGAAATATTCCAACTCTTGCATTTCAATGAAAGAAATTCAAAAAGAACTTTGAAAAAATCAAGAGAATGTAACTGTGTAAGGTAAACCATGACAAAACACTACTGAAATATTCCAACTCTTGCATTTCAACGAAAGAAATTAAAAAAAGAACTTTGAAAAATCAAGAGAATGTAACTGTGACTAGGTAAACCATAACAAAACACTACTGAAATATTCCAACTTTTACATTTCAACGATACAAATCCAAAAATGAACTTTGAAATATCATGAGAATGTAACTGTGACAAGGTAAACCACGACAAAACACTACTCAAATATTCCAACTCTTGCATTTCAAGGAAAGAAATCCAAAATTAACTATGAAAAATCAAGAGAATGTAACTGTGACAAGGTAAACCACGACAAAACACTACTGAAATATTCCAACTCTTGCATTGTAAGGAAAGAAATCCAAAATGAACTTTGAAAGATTAAGAGGATGTAATTGTGAAAAGGTAGACACGATAAAAAAATACTGAAATATTTCAACTCTTGCATTCCAACGAAAGAAATCCAAAATGAACTTTGAAAAATCAAGAGAATGTAACTGTGACAAGGTAAAGTACAACAAGACACTAATGAAATAATCCAACTCTTGCACTTCAACGAAAGAAATTCAAAATGAACTTTGAAAAATTAAGAGAATGTATCTGTGATATGGTAAACCACGACAAAACACTACTGAAATATTCCAACTCTTGCATTTCACGAAAGAAATTCAAAATGAACTTTGAAAAATCAAGAGAATGTAACCGTGACAAGGTAAACCATAACAAAACACTACTGAAATATTTCAACTCTTGCATTTCAAGGAAAGAAATCCACAATGAACTTTGAAAAATCAGGAGAATGTAACCGTGACAAGGTAAACCATAACAAAACACTACTGAAATATTCCAACTCATGCATTTCAAGGAAAGAAATCCAAAATGAACTTTGAAAAATAAAGAAAATGTAACTGTGACAAGGTAAAGCACAACAAGACACTACTGAAATATTCCAACTCTTGCCTTTCAACGAAAGAAATTCAAAAATGAACTTTGGAAAATCAAGAGAATGTAACTGTGACAGGTAAACCACGACAAAACACTACTGAAATATTCCAACTCTTGCATTTAAAGGAAAGAAATCCACATTGAACTTAGAAAAATCAAGAGAATGTAACTGTGACAAGGTAAACCACGACAAAACGCTAATGAAATATTCCAACTCTTGCATTTCAAGGAAAGAAATCCAAAATGAACTTTGAAAAATCAATAGAATGTAACTGGGACAAGGTAAACCACGATAAAACACTACTGAAATATTCCAACTCTTGCATTTCATGAAAGAAATTCAAAAATGAACTTTGAAAAATCAAGAGAATGTAACTGTGACATGGTAAACCACGACAAAACACTACTGAAATATTCCAACTCTTGCATTTCACGAAAGAAATTCAAAATGAACTTTGAAAAATCAAGAGAATGTAACTGTGACAAGTTAAAATACAACAAAACACTACTGAAATATTCCAAATCTTGCATTTCAAAGAAAGAAATTCAAAATGAACTTTGAAAAATTAAGAGAATGTAACTGTGACAAGGTAAACCATGACAAAAATCAACAGAAAGTAACTGTGACAAGGTAAAGCACAACAAGACACTACTGAAATATTCCAACTCTTGCATTTCAACGAAAGAAATTCAAAATGAACTTTAAAAATTAAGAAAAATGTATCTGTGACATGGTAAACCACGACAAAACACTACTGAAATATTCCAACTCTTGCATTTCAACGAAAGAAATTCAAATGAACTTTGAGAAATTAAGAGAATGTAACTGTGACAAGGTAAACCATGACAAAAATCAACAGAATGTAACTGTGACAAGGTAAACCATGACAAAACACTACTGAAATATTCCAACTCTTGCATTTCAAGGAAAAAAATCCACAATGAACTTTGAAAAATCAAGAGAATGTAACTGTGACAAGGTAAAATACAACAAAACACTACTGAAATATTCCAACTCTTGCATTTCAACGAAAGAAAATTCAAAATGAACTTTGAAAAATTAAGAGAATGTAACTGTGACAAGGTAAACCATGACAAAACACTACTGAAATAATCCAACTCTTGCATTTTAACGAAAGAAATCCAAAATGAACTTTGAAAAATCAAGAGAATATAACAGTGACAAGGTAAATCACAACAAGACAATACTGAAATATTCCAACTCTTGCATTTGAAGGAAAGAAATCCAAAATGAACTTTGAAAAATCAAGAGAATGTAACTGTGAGAAGGTAAACCATAACAAAACACTACTGAAATATTCCAACTCTTGCATTCCAACGAAAGAAATCCAAAATGAACTTTGAAAAATCAAGAGAATGTAACTGTGACATGGTAAACCACGACAAAATACTACTGAAATATTCCAACTCTTGCATTTCACGAAAGAAATTCAAAATGAACTCTGAAAAATCAAGAGAATGTAACTGTGACAAGTTAAAATACGACAAAACACTACTGAAATATTCCAAATCTTGCATTTCAAAGAAAGAAATTCAAAATGAACTTTGAAAAATTAAGAGAATGTAACTGTGACAAGGTAAACCATGACAAAAATCAAGAGAATGTAACTGTGACAAGGTAAAGCACAAAAAGACACTACTGAAATGATCCAACTCTTGCATTTCAACGAAAGAAATTCAAAATGAACTTTGAAAAATTAAGAGAATGTATCTGTGACATGGTAAACCACGACAAAACACTACTGAAATATTCCAACTCTTGCATTTCACAAAAGAAATTCAAAATGAACTTTGAAAAATCAAGAGAATGTAACCGTGACAAGGTAAACCATTACAAAACACTACTGAAATATTCCAACTCTTGCATTTCAAGGAAAGAAATCCACAATGAACTTTGAAAAATCCAGAGAAGGTAACTGTGACAAGGTAAAATACAACAAAACACTACTGAAAAATTCCAACTCTTGCATTTCAACGAAAGAAATTCAAAATGAACTTTGAAAAATTAAGAGAATGTAACTGTGACAAGGTAAACCATGACAAAACACTACTGAAATAATCCAACTCTTGCATTTCAACGAAAGAAATCCTAAATGAACTTTGAAAAATCAAGAGAATATAACAGTGACAGGGTAAAGCACAACAAGATACTACTGAAATATTCCAACTCTTGCATTTTAAGGAAAGAAATCCAAAATGAACTTTGAAAAATCAAGAGAATGTAACTGTGAGAAGGTAAACCATAAAAAACACTACTGAAATATTCTAACTCTTGCATTTCAACGAAAGAAATCCAAAATGAACTTTGAAAAATCAAGAGAATGTAACTGTGACAAGGTAAAGCACAACAAGACACTACTGAAATAATCCAACTCTTGCATTTCAACAAAAGAAATTCAAAATGAACTTTGAAAAATTAAGAGAATGTATTTGTGACATGGTAAAGCACGACAAAACACTACTGAAATATTCCAACTCTTGCATTTCACGAAAGAAATTCAAAATGAACTTTGAAAAATCAATAGAATGTAAAAATCCAAAATGAACTTTGAAAAATAAAAAAAAAGTTAAAAAAAAGTAAAAAAAAATTAATTAATGCAATTATGTAAATTAATTAATAATAAATTAATTTATGTAAATTAATTAAATAAATTAATTTACAGACAGAATTTCACAATTTCATACAAAGGAAACGAATCACTACCATGAAAATATCGCGCACTTTGAACAGAGATCAGCACGAATTTTCACGGTAGTTGAATCCAGTCAATACACTGTCTGCTTGTATGGCGGGGGTACTGTCCGCTTGAAAGCATTATAGATATATGGTGGGGACTGTCCGCTTCCTTATATTATAGCTATATGGGGGGACTTTCCGCTTCCTTATATTATAGCTATACTACTCACATGGGTGATGGAAATAGGGGGTGTGATGCCATGGTGTTGTGGAGTGTTTTTTTGGGCATCATGATATGCTTGGTTTTGCAAAAACTTGGATCACGGGATTTAAATGCATAATTTTTATTATGAAATAACTGAAAAATGCCTTAGTAATGATGGCATGATATCAGGGGGGGGGGGGGGTGGGGGGGTAGCAGTCAAGTAATGTCATTGTGGGGTGAATTACCTGGAGTATTATGTTCTACAGCTTAAAAGTCAAGGTGGAGGGGTTAAAGAATTTTTTCGATGGAGGAGGGTGAAAATCTAACAATTACTCAAAGAAACGGTGCATTTCATTAAAAGTCCTTTAAAGATATCTCTTGATAAGGTTTAAATGTACCACTAATATCAGCTCGCCAGGGGGGGGGGCGGGGGACCGGTACCACATGGGTGATGAAGGGGGGGGGGGGGTTTCTGCCCTGGTGGTGGTGAGTGTTTTTTCGGTGCATCATGATATGATTCAGTTGCAAAAAATTGAATCACGGGATTTAAATGCATAATTTCTATTATGAAATAATTGAAAAATGCCTTATGAATGATGACGGGGAGGGTTTCAGTTAAATGGGCTCAGTTACACGGTTCTAAAAATGGGCTTGGCTTGCGAAAACTTGAATCATGGGATTTAAAGGCATAATTTTTAATAGGAAATGCCTGAAAGATGTCTTGGGGGAGATGTGTCGACGTCAGAGGGGTGATGTATGCCACCTATATTTTACAAAGGTGGTATGCATTGCCATGGACTTGTATACTCCAGAGCTTAAAGATAAGGCGGGAGGCTTTAAATTAATTTTTCGGTAGAGGGGGATTGCAATTTAACTTCATGGGCGTAGGTAGCATCTTGTGTAGGGGGGGGTGGGGCAGCCGCTTCTGTTGTGGAGGGGGGAGGGATCTTACTAATACTTCCGGAGGTCCTTTAATATAGGTCTTTAGAAACTAGTCATTCTATATTTCACTAAAACGCGGCCTTTAACATTTTCCATGTTCTACTTTTCCTGCAACAGTATAACATAAAAGACCCACTATCCTACTTCCAATTTCCAGAAAACATAAACACCACAAAAGCGATTTGACACAAATCACATTATGGTTAGATAACAGCTTCTTCTAAGAATTCGACTCAAAAGTTTACAGTTGGGCAAAATTAAATATTAAAATTGGTATAGGGGAGACCGGCCCACGTCTAGCCAAAGCAAGCAGTTTCAATACAAAAACCTATTGGGCTTCTGGTGAATTATAAACGCTCTGGTAGATTGCAGTGTACTTTTTTAAAAAGTCTTCACAAGTTTGCCATCTTCACAAGTTTGCTGTTAGTATTTTGTCATCCTGTAAGATAGTGAACTTCCATGTTCGGCCACAATACCCAGGGTAAATTCGGCATGCCGTACCAAGGTGTCCAAAAGTGGGCTATGCTTGTAAAAGCTGTGTAAGCAGCATATTTAAAGGTTGGAGGCAAGCTTAATACCCAAAACTGTATTATTTCTGGCGTTGTCTAATCCTGTCAGAACAGTAGGTGAAATGAAGTTCTTTTTTTTCTGTTAAATTTCATTCAAGATAAAATGATTAAAAGTAAAACAGGAGAGAAAAGAAAGAAAGGTGGCTGTGAACCAGAACAAAATAAAATAGCAGTTTGTTCTGTCTTATTCTACAAGAAGTCAGTTGGATTCTCTGGAAGTACCATGGGTGTCCCTAGAGGAACACTGCAAGACTACATAAAAAAAAAAAAAAGTTGAGAAGTTGAATATCCCTCTAAAAAGTCTGGACCTGAATTTCCTTACACCCTGTAGCAACCCATGATCAATATTTACAGAGGAACAAGCAAAAAGACTAAAAACTTACTTGAAAACGATAGCTTATATGCTTTCGACTGCATTTCCCTTGAAGCGTATAAATTTGCATACACTTATGCCATTATTAAGAGCATAAAAGTACCGGATAACAGAACTGCAAAGGTAGCGGAAACAGTGGAGGAATTACAGGTAAAGATTGGTTCTGTGGTTTTATGGATTGACTTAAAACTCTATCAGTAAGAACGCCAATAAGTACAAGCCTATGACGGACAACTGATTTCAACTGTCACAGTGTAGGAGCTTTCTTTAACAACCTGGATTGAGGCCTATATAAACACATGTTCAGACCACAAGACATTGGAAATTTTGACGATTCAGGTCTGAAAAAAATCCACAAGCCTGGTAAAATCATTGCACAGCGAGCCCAGAAGTGAGTAGGGAAGGCCAAGTCAGCAGAAAGAGGTCAGTTAAACACGATTTTTGCTGGTGTTAATGTGTTGGGAACACAGTCCCTCCTCTACTTATTTCCCCACAAAAACAGTGTCCGGAAATTTCACTCAGGGGAGCTTTACCAGGAACCATCATGATCAGCTCAGAAAATACTTCTGGCTGGATGACTGCCTCTCATTCTTTGCTTTACTTGCAGCATTTTATCAATCAACTCAAACCCAAAAAATCAACAGGAAAAAAATGAAAAACTCAGAAGTGCTCACTGACACCCCTATGAAAGAATGCATTACTGCTAGGATAACAGCTATATCTGCCAAAAAGCCTTAGTCCTGGAACGGAAGAAAGTCAGACAAGTGAAAAGACTAAAAAGCAAAAGGCGTGTCTCTGGCAACAAGAGCTACAGTTAGAGTGATGATTCTGACGTAGATGATCCTGTATACAACAACTCTTCAGACCCCAGCATAGACATTGAAGACAAGCCCCCTACCAGCAATTCTCATTTGACACTGAGAAAGTCAAGGCTGGTGATTACATTCTGATTGAGCTGAAGAGCAAGAAAGGGAATTCTGTTCACAATGTTATTATTATCAAAAGTAGCAACTGAAGAACTTAAGGTCCTCTTTTGGAAGAAGAATGGAGCAAGAGACTTTGCGCTAACTGACGAGATGAATAGTGTCTTAAAGACAGAAGTTGAAATAAAACTGCCACCACTGAAAGGTAGAACACTAAGATTAGCGGAGCGGCTTACTTTTGGTGTTGATCAGTCAATGTATAATTTTGAAATTAATATTCTTTTTGTTAAACCTTAATGAAATTCATTTTGCAGTTTCTTATGCTGACCATATTCTTTCTTAACTTTATAGCCGAAAAAGAGCTTTAATGTTCCCCTGGTCACTTTTCTTTTTCTTTTTGTCCGGTGCCCAACGTGAGGCAGAGACGACTGAACCAGTACCGGGATGGCCCAGGTTCGGCACTCTTGACCACTTGGATAGAGAGGCATCCAGGTGGAAAAATGGCGGAGTATTTCTAATTGTCTTTTTCAAGGATGGTATTGAATGAGTTACTTTTGCTTTGACATGCTCAGCAACTTCTTATCGTTTGAATAAATTCATGGAGAATTAAACAAGTCAAAATCAGCCGGTCGTGGACCAGTCTCCTATCTATATATCGGACCGAAAATCAATATTGAAGATCGAAACGTAAATGTTGACATCGCAAGCGATATTTGGAAATTTATGTTTATTTCCAGCTTTTTTAACCATCTACCAGGTAACATCCACAAAAAATTCCAACATACGAAAAGTTCTCGCTAATATCTATCGTAAATTTGAAGTTCTAGGGGGGCAGCTGCCACCCCCCTGCCCCCCTTCCCTGCGCCCATGCCTAACATTCCTATCGGCGAAACGATCCATTTCGTTAAAAAGGCTCTTAATATAGCATAAATTTAACTCTATTATCAAGGTTGAGACAGCTAGGGCACGTTGTGCGGATGAAGGATGACAGATTGTTCTTTTCGGCCAACCATCTAGGGCTAAACGGAAAGCAGGTCGTCCTCGTCTGGGTTGGGAGGACGTCATAAGGAAAGATTTAAAGGAAATGGGAACTTCTTTGTACGGTGTAAAAAGGGTGGCTTTGAATAGATTGGGTGAAGGAGGAGCGTGAGTAGCTGTGTTGGCCTCAGGTGGCTTGGTCCTGTGGTGAGTTGTTAGTAGTAGTAGTAGTATTATTAAGGCGTCCCTCCTCTGGAACCACTTGCTTGGACCCCTCCCCTCTCATCTTTCTTTAATTTATGCATGTTATTGTTTATATTTTATCCCTTTGTAATCCTTTTCACGTTTTGTTTTTTCCTATCGTATTTTCATGTCTCAAAACGCTGTATTTTTGTGTTAAGGGCTCTCAGAAATACCTCAATAATGCCTAAAAAGTGCATCTAATATCAAGCCCCCCTCCTCTGGAACTAGTTGCTTAGACCCCATCACCTTTCTATAATATATGAATCTTGTGTATAGATTACGATAACCCTTTTCACCCTTTATTTTTTGTTTTTCGTGTTTTTTAAACTGTTTTTTTTCTGTGTTTTTAATATTGTTTGTAAATTTGTTTGAAATAATAAAACCTTTATTTACAAAGTCTTTGTTTTTAAGGGTTTATTATTTTGGATTATAAATGTGATTATACTATTTAAGCACTCCTTTGTCTGTATCGCTATTAATATCTTGAAAGCAAATGTATCCGGGAACTTGCCAAATTTGGGGCAGTAATACAGCATTTTAACGAGTGCCAAAAATGGGGAATCTCAGGTGTCGTGCAATAGGTTAATTTTAGAATATAATGAGTAGGACAAAATATTAGGAATGGCTTGTTAGTCCTCTCGGTTAAGACACAACTCCGTTGGAAGAAAATTGACCATTTGAGTCCTGGCGGGGTCAAGAACTATAGAAAAAAAAAGAAAGAAAGAAAGAAAGAAAGAAAAAATGTGTTGAGCGTTTTGTGCGAAAAATGAAATGTCAAAATGGGTATTATGTGACTGTGATGCGCAATCATTAGGTAAGGTGTGTGCTGTCGTTCCGTTAAAAGCGGGAAGTCCACCATGGAATCCTGACGCAGGGTTACATAAAATTGCGTCAAGCATATTAGACTTGAGCGTTTGAAACAGACTAAGTCGTGTGGCGTCATTGGAGTCCAGAGGGGTGTATCGTGACTGCATTGCGTAGGTATGAAGGCTTAAAGGGGTTGGTGGCTCAATTTATATAAAACTCTTTAAAGCACAGGGGTGTGTCGAGTGACATCAGAGGGCCTGTCACAGGAATTCTTTGGGAAAGGGAGGGCATTTCATGGGAATTCTATGGGAAAACGGAGGACATGCGCTCGGAAATCTTGCCAGCTAGAAACAAATACGTCGTGGCTTCAGAGGGCGGGAATCTTGCCTAGAAACAGGCTCTCATAGGAATCTTGCCAGAGCATGCGCTTGGAATCTTGCCAGCTGAACGCCCTGCACAAGTACGAGGGACTCCATTTAGAATTCCGCATTTTTTGAATTTGTGTATGATCCTGACCACATTCCAAGTAAATGAAACATCAGGACTGTTGCCTAGAAACAAAATTGCGGCACCTGGTCGACAAAAGAGCGATGCACCGTTAAACCTTCTTCTTGCGCCGTTGAACAATTGGAAGAAAGGAGTAGTCCCTAGGGATGTCACAGAAGTGCATGTTGGGATAGTACTAATAGGAGTTGCTGTAAACACAAGTCTATTCTTGAATACTAAATAGAATTCCTCACAATGGATAGATCTTCCGGTATGGGACTGGAGTTCGATTTCCATTGCCACAAGGTTGAGCAGTAGGACTGTAATTTACCCTGTAAAGAAGACCCAGCAACTGAAGCGTTGATTCGAGGCTCTATGCACCATCAATGGCCGTGGAGGACGTTTATCCTTTTAAAAAAATTAAATCTCTGCATATGAAAAAGAAAAAAACTTCAAAGAGCGAACATGTTTAATTAATTTAACTTGCCAAAAGAGAAGTAATAAGCTACTTTTAATCCGATTCACTGTTCATGATTGATCTTGAAAGACGTCAACTTAAGAAAGGCACTGATCCAGTTTCATCATTCTGGCGAAATCTGGAAAAAAGAGAAATTATCGGTACAAGAATAAATACAATATTACATAAGATTTCTGAATAAAGATTAACTTCAATAACAACAAGAAAACATGCTTAAGCTTTTTCATACCACTTGTAACCAGATTTTGAGCCGAGGAGACATACAGTACCTCCAAATCCTGCAATAGCTGTTTATCATTCCCTTCTTTTCATGTGTCTCGGACCTCTAGACTCCCAAACCAAAGCATTGTACTATGGCTATCAGGGATCTTGTGAACTCCTTATGGCCTGCATGGTCTAATTTGTGGTATAACCAAGCCTTAGCACTTAATGGACTTCTCACCGCACTTCTCACCGAAGATAGCAGAAAATCCTACACTGTAACCAAATTTTTTTTTTTTTTTGGGGGGGGGGGGGGGGATAATATTGGCAAAATTGAAATTGGGTAATTAACGACAGACAAACCCTGTTGCGAGCCCCATACATATATAGAAAAAACAGAGTATACAATATTTCATCATATAATTCTTGTATATAGGAGAATTTCTCAAACAGTTCTTGGTGACAAACTGCATGTAAGGAGCACTGTAGAGATATCCTTTTTTCACATATGTTTATTGATATTGGTTGGATTTTATTGTCTGTATTACTGAGGATCTCATTAAAGAGATAATTAAATACTAGTTTCAAAAAAAAAAAAAGAAATCTTATAAAGAAGAAACAAGTTTTGACACTCCATGGCGCAATATTACTATTTAAAATCACAGAATATTGTGAAACCTAATAAATAATCTGTGCTAAAACTATTAGGTTACCCCTCTATGGTAAAAAATTTGTGGCAAATTTTGAATAGTCCCGCCACTTCGTGGATCCCTCTCCCACTATTTATGAAATTTCGGCTAATTCCTGTTGTAGAGGTCGTGAGAAGTTAGCACTGGAAATTTATGTATTTCTAAAATTTAATCCAAACCACTCGTTTAGAAATCCTAGATCCACCACTCAGTCAAGTTATAAGTCATACCTGTGAGATAAGACAGTAGTGAACCACTTTGCCGGTTCACCTCCTTTCTTTCTGCTTCCGCAATCACAAATAATACAGGTTCACACCATTTTTCACAGTTGATCGAGGAATTGAGAAATATATAATGGATCCCATGAACAAAGGAAATGGGAGGAGTTTTTATGCGCGTTAAGATTCTAGGTGAAAGGTGAATTATTTTTAGGATGATCGTACTGTCTACATATTTCTACAGTGGTGAGGAGCGACAAGGCTCAATAGTAGCCAAAACTCTAAAAAACGGAATTTTGATGTCAGTAAATATATAGAAAGAATCGACTTATTATGCCGATTTCAAATATGTGAGATTCATTGAGCTTAATGCTACTAATAAAAGGCTACAAGCCTAAGAATATTTGCCCCATTTTCAAAAAAGGAGAAAAATACCCTTTAAAAGTCAAGGAATCCTAATAAAAATCACACCATCGGATTCGAGTTCCCGTATGCAAAAAATATGAAATTTTGTATTTTTATTCAGAAAAAAGATCACGGATGCGTGTTCATTTGTTGTTGTTAGTTCCGGGGATGATCGTATCAAGCCAATGCTCCTGGAACACTGGGGATATCAAAATATTGAGATAGCCATTTTGCTTAGGATAGTGAAAGTCCGAAAAATTATGCCTTTGGAGATAACAAGCCCCCCCCCCCCTCCAGCCCCTGGGGATAGGTCTTTAAGCTATTCAATTTCGCCCACTGTTTACTAGTATTTGTTATTGGAAAGTGTGCAGAAATTTTTGGGGGAAGGGGGATTTTGTGCTTAGAATGGGTTTTCTAACGGAATAATTTTCCGTTTGGAGGGACATTTCTGGGGGGAAAATTTTACACCGAGGAAATTTGACAGAATTTCTATGCGAATTCTCTTTATTTGTCTTACTTTGTCTTTGCATGTTCGCTTTTCATTGTGGATGTGTTCCAGGATTTCCTTGAAATAATTTCTATGGAAGGGAGAATTTCTGGAGTGATAAGAAAAACAATTAGAACTTAAAAGCCTTTTCAAGAATGAAGTATGCTAAGGAGAATATTTGAGGCTGAATCTTCGGCAAGAAATTTTAGGGAGGGGGAGGGGGAGAATTTTCGGCGAGGAGGGAATTATCTGGAAGAAATTTTACGGAAAGGGGGTGTATTTTATGTGGGAAGAACTTTTCAAGGAGGGGTTTCCCGTGAGGGGAGGGAACATTTCATGGATTGGTGAACCAGATTCACCGGCACTATTTGAAAAACGATCGAAAAAGAAGAAGAAAGTTTTCAACTGAAAGTAAGGAGCAACATTAAAACTCAACACGAACAGAAATTATTCCGTATACAGAAGGGTTACCCCCTACTGATTACCTTGCTCTTTGCGCTAAAGTTTGACTGTTTGTCCCAATTTTTTTTAGTACGACTCCTGAAACACAAGGGCCGTTTAATTATAATAGGAATCTTTTTTTTAATGCTAAAAACTTTAGCATGAAGAGCAAGGAATTGAGGAGGGGGCAACTCCTTCATATAGGGAACAATTTCTGTTCATTATGAGTTTTAATCTTGCTCCTTACTTTCAGTTGAAAAAATTTGTTTTTTATGGTAATTGTTAATTATAGCGACCACATCAATATTAGCACAGCATCACTCGAGAACGCTCACGTTTTTGATGTGAGTAAACCGATTTTTGGTCTAGGTTCGTAGATAATTAACTCAGTCTCAGTGAAATAAACTACTATACACGCATATTTTAATTGAATACTTAGTATATAGAGTTGGTTAGGTTAGCTATTTAACATAATGCGTTCTGGGCAGCAGCCTGCTTTCCATGATTTTCTTATAAAGTTTCCATAATTTTGTTAATAAAGTAAAATATTTTCATCTTATTTTGGTATATTTCATTAGGATTAACCCAACTTCACTTCTTGGGTTGGGTGTGGTCGCTATAATCAGCAAGTACCTTTTTTTATTTAAATCAAACAACACGACGAACGAACTTTCATTATGAGAATTACATGTAGATGACGTGTTTGGTTTTGTTGCATCCTTGTTTTATCTATTCATTTACAGAAATCACAAGCATTCAAACGAAAGTTGTGAAAATAAAATAAATAAAGGACACATTTTAGTGATACAAGTCAAAGTACAAAGCAAGAGGCACCACTTGAAAGGTTGAAGGGGGCCTTGGCCTTCCCTTGGTTATCAAAACATGTCAGAAGTAACATAAACAAAGATATTCTAAAAAAAGAGATGGAACAGCAACCTACTAAAATCATGTCTCAAGCCTTCCTAGCTTTTGCTCCTAGGTATTAGAGACAGAAGTAATTTACATGTTGTTATTAAATATGAGTTTTAATTTTTTTTTTTACGCATTGACTTAAACATCGTCTTTAGGAATAAACTTTCCGCATGAAAAGACCCAATCCCCCCCCCCCTCTCTGCTCGAAACTTCTGTTTAAGCCACCTCCCGAGTAAAGCCACACAATTTTCAACACATATTTCAGCATAACAAACAAGCCTAATCCGTTTCATTCAACTGTTTCCTTTCCACCGTTTGTAAAAAGAAGAAGAAGAAAAAAAAAAACAATAGGGGACTCGATACCTTAAAGACTCACCCTATCTAGTCCTTTATCATCGTTTCTGGCTCGTGAAGCAAAACTATTTCGAATTGATTGGGAGGTCTTACTATAACTTGCAGAGCTTGGTTAAACCGCTCCAAATAAACGACGGAAAGCTGAAAGCTGACGTCTAATTGCCCAGAAATCACAGAATTTTTTTTTTGGTTCTCTCGTTTTGTGCCGGAAAAAGTGATACTCAGTTTTGATAAAACCTATATTATTAGAAAGTGTGAATTCTGTTTCTTCAATTTGCGAAATTTTGTTTTAAAATTCCATAAAGGGTAGTCCCTAGAAATGTTCTAGCAAACTTGCTAGGATAACGTCAAATATCAGCTCAAAAGGAATATCATTTCATAAATTTCGCAGCCTTGGGTGTTCTCCTTGATGTTATCCACCCAAAGACATTATCAAAGACACTTGAAAAACTCAAACTAGTCAAAGGTCAAGCAGTTTAAGCACTACTTGTAATTGATCATGGTTGCAGCGGCAGCTGCAACCTAGTAAAGAGCGAACCACGGCCCATAGTAACAAAAAATTAAAAAACACGTTTAGAAAAAAACTGCCTAGTGAAAAAAAATTCCATCTGACACCGATTCAGGAATGGTAACTATCGTTTCAGTTCGTAATAAAAATAAAAGTTTATTGGGAAAAAAAAATTATGGTGATTTCGAATAAAAGCCTGAAACCCCTCGAAAATGGCGTCAAATCAAAATGAAAAGTGTACCAATGAAATCAGCATAGTCGAAAACCTTTTTCAGGGAAATTACAGTAACCAATTTTGAAAAAAAAAGAAAAATCACTTTTTTGTATGGGTAGCACTGATCTGTCTCCCTTTTTTTCTCCTTTTTTTTCCAGGGCTAGCGGTTTACCAGAACATCATAGAGAGATACTTAATGGCTCATTAGAAAGCTGTTTGTCACATCTACCTTCTTTTTATAATTGCCACCACCTGCAACTGCCAAATGGCACTATTGATGCCATGTCCCAAGTGGAAAAGCTATGAGGTCTGTTGGTCTGGGGGGGGGGGGGTCAGGGGGGGGGGGGGGCAAACTTGGGTCTGAAGGGGGAAGTTGCCTCCCCCTGCCCCATATCAAATTACACCCTTTCTACGCCCTTCCTATAAATTCCACCATCAGCGATTAACTTAAAAACACACAGAAAATTGGTAGCAGGAGTCTTTGCCCTCTTGAAACAAAAGTAACTGGAACTATGTATTATACACACTCAAGAAGGGCTGTTAGGTTAATCATAATGAAAGATGCTATTAAATGATGAAAATATAATACTTTAGTTTATATAAAAATATAATTTGGGGTAAATATTTGGACATTAAGGGGGGGGGGGGGGGGAAATCGCTCGTCATTTATCCTTATGGCTATGAAATCGGTTTGCTCAGATCGTACATTCAGCAAACTTATCGACTGTTTGGTATCATGGTTTCAGCGGTAGCTGCAACCTAGTAAAGAGCGAACCAAAGCCCATAGTGACTAAAAGCTAAAAAACTTTAAAACGGTTTTTTTGTCTTCTTTTTTTCCAGGCCAAGCGGGTTACTAGAATATCATAAAGAGACGTTTAAGAGCTCATTTAAAAGCTATTTCTCATATGTATGAGGTTTATATAAATTCTACGATCCGCAAATGCCATATGGCACAAAAGAGGGCACTTTATAACATTTCTCAAGGGGTGGGGCTAGCCGGCAACCAGAACATCGTATATAGATTTTTTATAGCTCATATAAAAAATATTGCTCATATTTACGTTCTTCCTATAAATTCCGCCATTTGCAAGTTTGAAATGGTACTATAAACGGCACTTTTTGTGCCATGTCTGAAGTGGAAAAGCTGGGGCCAGTGGCTACCAGAACTTCTTAGAGTGATTTTTAATGGCTCATTTGAAAACTTGTGCTCACATCTACGGGCTTTTATCAATTCTATAATTCATAAGTGAGATGTAGCGCTGAAAACAACACTTTTGGTACCACTTCTTAAGTGGAAAATCTTGAAAGTATAAAACAGTATAATTGTAATAACTATGATCCAAAGCCCTTAACTCGAAGTTTGCAAGAACACCTCCCGCAGGTTCCTCCTCCAGGCCCCCTTAATAAGCTACGTAATGAAAGTCCTACAAAGACCAATAAATTAAATTAGATTATTAGAGGCGTGTTTCTCTTAGTATAGCGCTGGACTTCAAATTAGATTATTCTGCGTTTAATTCCTCCTTGGATTTTTTTATTTTTCAATCATGGTTTGTTCATCCTCATCATTACTTTTTAGATAATCTGCTATTTTTGCAAATGTGATGCACTCATTTTCCCAACCATATTCCGGGAAGACTCATTTTAAAGCTATTATTCATATCTACGTGCTTTTTATCCATTTTACCATCTATAGGTGCCATATAGCACTAAAAACGGCACTTTTGGTGCCACTTCTTGAGTGGAAGATTTTGGAAGCATAAGAAAGTACCATTGTATCAATTATGGTCCAAAGCCCTTAACTGAGGTTTATAAGAACCCCTCACATATACTCCACCCTCCAAACCCACTGTGTAATTTTAATAAATCTTCTACTCATGTTAAAAGTAAAAGATTATTGCGAAAACAAAATTAACTAAAACTAAAAACTTTTCAACTAAAAATCTATCAAAATTAAGCTTGAATGATAAACACTTTTGAATTAAACCTTCAAACTTCACTCTGTGATGAAGCCCGTGGGCTAGTTCTAATGGCGGTAATTGAGGGGAAGTTACGTCCTTGCCCCTTATTTTTGCTCCTGCTAAGGTTTGGAAAAACACCTTTTTTTGTTATTTCATTGAAAAAGGCATTTTTTTTTCATTTGAAAAAAATAGGTGGAAAAACGGAAAGTGCACTTTATGGGAATGTGCTATCAAGTCAAATTTTCCGTAAACCGCTAGTTTTCAGTAAAGCGCTAGTTTTCTATAATCCTACAAACACAGGGAAACATAATTAGTTGGTTTATTTGTACTAGTTCGATTGATATATAATAGATAGGCTGTGAAGCAATAATTTTTGTCCGTTTTAAGTTTCAACTTCCCTCTTTAGTTTTCTTGGAAAAACTTTGTTTTTTTAGATTAATAAGTACAAGGGACAATTTGTCAAGAGTACTTGCAATTGATCGTCTCAACTCTAGAAAAACGTCCATAGGACTTTCTCAACTTATCTCTCAACATATTATTGCTAATGACCTTGTTGTTCGAATTGAGGTCCCGAATGCAAGTCCAATGTACTTGAGTGAAGCAGTGGCAGAAATTGAATCAGGGCCAACCTGAATTTTTGAATCGGGAGGGTGATGACAACCAAAACGAGAAATTCAGTTTTAGTAGAACCAACTGACAGCCTGATGTCAGACAACCCGGTATAAAGTCTCTTCATAGCAGACTGCAGTGATTGTAAATTATCAGACAGCAGAAGAATGTCATCTGCGTATGAAAGTGACTTTCGTCAATGGATGGCTTAATAAGAAAATGTGGTATTCTGCGGGTTGCGCAGCGGATGGCATTGTTAAATATTGCAGGACTTAACACTGAGCTCTGTTTTGCTAAACGACACACGGAATTTCGGTTGCTATAAAGATTTTATACGCGGACACGTATGGAAGAGTTTTGGTACCATTGCCACAGGGAGGCACAAATGAATGGGTTTACCCCACTCCTCAAAAGTGCTAAAACAGCTTGGGAGTGTAGGATCGAATCAAATGCTTTAAAAATATCGATTGCACAAACATATAAAGGTTTCTTAATTCTCTCATACCTCTCCGAAATAGACACGAAAACTGCATGTGCATTCCCAATAGCAAGACCCGCACGAAATCCAAACTGATGATCTCCATGGTCACACCTATTCGAGCTTTTTAAAAGAAGAATCTTTTCAAATAATTTTGCAATAACTAAACAAACTGTAATTGGACGGTAAGAGTCACAAGATTGAGGGTCCTTATTCTTTTTTGGAACACACGTCACAATGCCCTCACATAGTGCAGTCGGGCACGAATTGCTGCGCAATACAAGCTTGGAAAAGTAGCACCATATGCTCAACTAGTTTCGTAGTACAATAAATCAAATGTTCTGATTGGAGTCCGTCAGAACCAGGAGCTTTTGCCTTTTTAAGAAGACGAATTAGCGTAAGAACTGACGATTGCGAGATCGAAACAAGATTTCGGCTATGGTCTAGTTGAGAAAAATGGTTTAAGAGAATCTGCCGAAAAGTGGTGTCCAGTGGTGGGGGGCTATCAGAGAATAACGAGGAAAAGTGTTTTTCCTGGAAGTTACATCAATAGGGTTAGAACGCGAAAATGACGAAGAAGTGAACTTTCATACTTTGTTCCATAGTATCTGCCGATGATTTCAGATATCACGAGGTAGAATAGATACTTGCCTTCTTTTGAAGACCTGTAAAGCTTTCCGGTGCTCTCTTTTAGTCAATTTGAGGATCTAAAAATTAAACCAGATCTGGGGTGATCAAAATCCCCCCCAGATCTTAAACCAAAACTTGTGACGGTTCTTTGCCAGTTGTAGCTCTGGGTCATCGCTCCAGCCCTTTTTCCGTGTACCAATCCTAATTCTCTCAGATGGTACTGCTGCTGAGGCAGCTACTTTAATCGAATGAGAGTAGAGGTCTAAGTACCATTTCTGAGCCTTTATGTTCCTTGGAAGCTTTTCAATGCAGATTACCAGACTGGTTATTTGTCAAGGTATAATGTGGTCAAACATGTTTTCAGAGTATGGTCATAATTATATAACTTAAGCAGACAGTTTTTTGTTATTAATAAGAATTTCATAAGAATGTACGTCGTGAGTTCACGTGCACAATTTTTTTTTTTTTAAAAAACTGGTATGGTATAAAGTAGTCAAACATGTTTTTGGAGCATGCACGAAATTATGTAACTCAACCAGTGTTTTTCGAGTCAACATCCGTTTTTTTTTTTTCGTCCTTGAAATTCTGTATATAAGGGACATGCGTTGTGATTAAATTATCAGAAAGTTCTGTGACACAATGGATACAACAATGAATAATATTGATGAGTTAGAAGCCTTGGCAACAAATATTTACAATGTGAGTACACTTTCATTCTTTATTTTCAAAAAAAAAGCATTTTACCAGTAAATTCAAATTTCAGGGGGACTTAGCCTCCCCTCCCCCCCTCCAACAACACAAACCTTAAAATATGATGAGTATACTCGCTAGAAAACGCAAAGTATGCTATGCTATTTTTTCCATTATGTAAATAAAATCTCTCCTCCACTGCTTTGTTTACAAGTTTTAATTCACTAGAAATAGTTCTTTTCGTTCAAAAATGTCCTTTTCCCATCGTGCATTTAAAATGTGCTGTCTTTTTTCCGGCCTAAATAAAACCATCTGTGTTTATAATCCTGTTACCAAGAGGGGTGATTTCAAAACAACATTGGCATGCATCTTATCGGGATTAAGAAAACAAAAGGATGGAAATGTGCGATTCAAGACTCATTGACAAAGAGTTTGTTTTTTGGCCAAATTAGACGATATAATCCATTTTCAATTGTATTTGAAAATGGCAAATGGATTTCACAGATGATTTATAAAATATATATGGCTTTTATAAAAATATATGGCAGGGAAGGGGGAGGGGGGGGGCAATGTATCAATTCTAACACGGTTTTTCTTTACTTGGTGCCCATTAAAAACAAAATTTTTGTGTTAAATAAGTAGTTCTAGTATCTTTTAAAAAAGCTTTACGGGGTTTGAGAGACTCGGTTGCCTGATTCCGTGTGGTTAGAGGGGGATTCTTTGTGCAGACTAATTTTTTCTTCTGTAAAAAAGGGAATCGTTTTTTCCATGCTAAATTTTGTCTTCTTTTTAAGGAAGAAGATTCCTACAATTATTCTCCCCCGGAAACGAGAGCTAAGGCTAACGGTGTTACTCCAATACAACAAGTGGAGATAGGTGGTCCATTGGGAGCCACTCAGATCAATTCCAGACCGGCGCTGCCTGCCCAAAACCACCAGTGCCAACCCCTATGCAGCCGGGTAGAAAGCTGAAAAGAGAATGGATGGTTGCTCACATGATGGTGAGCCGCACTGCTCCAACCCCCCAAGCCACTGACACCGCAGCCGCCACCACATCTATGCAAGGAACGGATGTCACCGTCCCATCTATCTCCCATCATGCTTTGCCAGGACCATACGGCACTCAACTACAGTCTGAATTGGGAAATGTGAGCATTTTTACTTTATTGCTATTACAAATGGTAGATTTGTAAAAAAAATAAAAATAAAACACGAGTTTCTTAGTAACGAAATATTTTTTATTAGATCAGTTATATCTTAATCAAATGTATTCTTACTAGTCAAAAATAAAACAAGTTTTATAACTGATCAAATATTTTTAATAAATCAAATGTGTCTTAACCTTGTCTATTCTTATTAGTCAAAAATAAAACCCCGGCTTTCACAATTAATCAGATATGAATTGGGTATATTTATTTCCATATCATTATTTCTTATGTTTGATCCGGGTGCTGTAATTTTTTCAATATACATATCAACCGAATTGTATTTTAATGCTGATTTTGAATATCTTTAAATTTTTTCGTTTAACTTAATCCATCAAAAGTTATGAGAAAATTAATAATTATTGAAGTAAAAATTCTGACGTCGCATAATTTGTTTCCGCAACACGTTTCTATCTGATTTCGAAGTCATAATTACTTATAGGCTAATGGAATATATATATAGGGGTTAGAAACGTAATTTCAACCTGTAAGAATATTTCAACCAAGAAGAATATTTCATTCGAAATAATTGAAAGTTCCATCAACTATGTATGTGGAGATAACATAAACTACAGACGCCCATTGTGCATGAGTCGGAAGTTATGCAAATGAAGTTATGTTAATCATGATGAAATATACCAAAACATAATGAGAATATAATACTTTGGTAACCAAATTATAGAAACTACAAAAATAATTATGAAAAGCAGGCATCATAATGAAATATACCAAAATATGATGAGAATATAATACTTTAGTAACAAATTTATGGAAATACAAAAAGAATTTTAGAAAGCAGGCCGTCAAGAACGCATTATATTAAAGAACTAACTTAAACAACTCTATACATTAGATAAGGAAGGATCCTCCCCCGTAACCCCCTCCTCCGACACCCCCCCTTCCCCATCATAAAAAACTCTCCTGAAACGTCTTTATACTTCCCATTAACCAATACTATATGTAAATAATGGGCAAAGTTCATAACTTCCAGCCCTTCCCCCGGGAACTCTGGGGGATTAAGTCATCCTGAAAGACATATTTATTAGATTTTCGACTATGCTGAACAAAATGTTTATCTCAAAATTTTGTTGTGTGTTTTTTTGTGTGTGTGTGTGTGTGTGTGTGTGTGTGTGTGTGCGTGTGACCGGTGCATGCGGCGCTTATTTTTCTATCTACCCGATAATTCATGGAGATAGTATAATGAATATTGCAAATTCAATAACAATGTAATGATTTTCCCTATTTTATTGTGTGTGTTTGTGTATATGTTATTAACAAAATTTTTAATTTATTATGCATTTGTTCTGTAAATAATGCAATAAGCAAAAAGTATTTAGTTTAAATAATTCTAGGAGGAATTGAATTTTATGGGTGGTATGGAAAAAAAAGGTATGTGTTAAATATTCAGGTAAACATACGACTAGAAATGAACATGATTTTTCAACTTTATGAAATAATGCTTATTTCACATAGAAAATAAAACCTTTTTTCTACAAATTAATGAAATAGCATCGCCACTGGGTCATGAAACATCAGCATTTACTGGACCAATTCTATCACCACCAATGGAGTTCAGAGACCAACCTTCATTAGTTCTAGATAATATGGAGTGGCATAGATGTTTTCTTAATGATGTTTTTGGAGACATGGCTAGCCTAGACGATTTAACTTGTGATATTGACATGATAGAGGATCCGGAGTGGGCAGATTGATTTATGCGCGAGCATTTAGGGGGTGTTACTAGTGCATCTGAACCGGATCCTCATAAAGAAATCCCATCACAGGACAATACAGGCTGGCTCGATCAATTGTCCCCAAACACCTTGGAATTTGTACTAGCAGGCCTAGGGGACCTCATGCCATCAACAACCATTGCAATTGAACAGACTGGGGATGATGTTATTGACAATTCTATGTCACCCCCCACAATTCCGCTTAATGATACAGCAACAACAATGCAAATTGTTGGACCTAATGTTCCCGGGGACATTTTTGACGATGGTTTTATAATATAGCGAATTGGATCCTGTACAAATAGGTGCAGGACATGAAAATAGTGTCACGTCCCCGGAATTACGTGAACTTTATTTGTTAGAGTCTGCTCGAGGTCACTTACAAACATATAGGGTAGATTTTAACCCTCCTGAGGAAAACGTGATTGACGGTGGGGTCATTTTTTTAAACAGACCCTGTAAATGTTCTCCATAGCTACATCGACCGAATTCGAGCACATATAGAGATTCAAATTCAGAAATGGGGGGGGGGGGGAGTAAAGGAGGGGGGGTTAAAGCATCAGTAAATCAAAAAGTTTATTTACAAAAGGGGACATCTGGGGATATTTTTTATTTTCATTTTTCAACTGGCAACCAAACTTTTTACCCTGGTCTAAATGAATTTGAGGGCAACTTTTTCAACTGGGTAAATACATTAATATCAACTTTAGACACGTTTAACAAGAGGGGAAGTGGGTCCACAATTTTATACATTGAACATATGGATCTGAATCTCAGTAGATTTAAAAAAAACTTGTCGGCTACCAAAGGGGTTCAGAATTTCTGTTTTGACACGGGGTTGCAATGCTTTAAATATACATATTTAGCAGCAGCCCATAAAACATTTAAAAATGAATCATCAATAAAAAATCTCGACGGACTTGCACGTAACGGTGGAGAAAATTACCCTAAAGTAAATTTTGACTGTTTAGAGGGGAAGTATCCGGTTCCCTTGAAAGAAATATCCATATTCGAAAAAGCAAATGAAAATCTTGGGTTGGGGGTGGTTGTTCTCCAGTATGACACGGAATTTGAAAATTGGGGAAACAAACCAAATAAAAAAGGGGTTTTATATTCAGTTAGGACACCGATGGTAGATAATGTTAAAAATTGGGTTTGGGTTATTTACGAGCATTCCAAAGATGTAAATTTCTATGGTCATTTTTTCCCCGCTACAGCAATAAGTCGACTCTTATCCCAATGTGTTCAGAAAGGGGAACGTCTCGTCTCTATTGCCCCATGTGCCTTTCTCCATTTAGATCTGAGCGAACATTCTCGGATCACATGAAACATTGCAAAATTCACGGCAATCAAAGAATTGAAATGCCAGCAGAAGGCAAAGATACTTTACAATTTAAAAATTTCCAAAATTCCCTGCTACAAGTTGATAAAGTATCTTTGGACTGTGAATCAAGACTGGTGGAGGTATCAGACCCATCAAGACCAAATATAGTCAAGGAACACAAACTAGTTGCGTGTTCCTATGTGCATGCCCGTCGCGATTTCAATAATAAAATGCAGCTGGAAGTTTTTTTGGCTATGGCTGAGGAGGGTAGCATGGACAAGTTATTGGTATCTTTAATAAAAACAGCAAACAGCGCAATTTCACGATTGCGTCACACCAACTACGCAATGTCATTATCGGATAAGGAGCAACTGGCACTAGAAAAGGGGACAATTTGTTGGGTTTGTAGGGATGTTCTTGCCCCAAAAGACGCGGTCCAGGATCACAATCACCTTATTGATCCCAATTCAACGGGGAAAAGTAACTTTCGGGGGTGGGCTCACAATTCATGTAATTTAAAAAATTAAACAGCAACTCTTTCTTTCGGTTTTTATACATAATTCTAACTACCATATGAAGTATGTGCTACCAACAATGGCACATCTCCAAAGAAATGGAACAGTGGATGATGCATGGGTGATAGACAGCTTTTCCTAAAAAATCATTCCTAAATCATCTGAAAAGTTGCTTGTTTTGGAATTTATGTGGAAATTTTTTGAAGACGACGTTGAGTACACGAATAAAATTCGATTTTAAGATTCCTACAGTTTTTTTCCCCAAATCATTGAGCGAATTAATTCAAGTGCAGAAAAACGATGACGGCTGCAACGCTTTCCCCCTTCTCAAGCAACAATTTCAAAATGATTTATATGATTTGTTGACGGTCAAGGGAATATATCCTCATGATTATTATTGTTCCATGTCAATATTTGCCGAAGAAACTATTCCCTCGAGTGAATCGTTTTACGACCCTCTACACGATCGTAGATGCACCCCCGATGAATACAGTTTTGCTAAAAAAAGTGTGGGCAGAGGGAGGGTGTAAAAATGGGTTTGACTACTGAAAGCTTTATTTATCGAGTGATCTGTTAACTTTGTTAGACATTATGCGTAAAAATACGGACAAAATCTATGGGGAATTTAATCTTGATTTGGGGTATTATTTTTCATCTCCTCATTTGGTGATGGACCTCATCCTAAAAATTACCGGGGAAAAAATTGGGCTAATCACTGACATCGATCAGCATCTGTTCATTGAGAGGTCAATGAGGGGTGGATGTGTTTTTCACGGGGATCGAATCTTGGAAACTGATCCAACTGGAGAGAAGACGGGGACAAAATCGGATGCAGTTTTCCTTGATATGAATTCTCTCTACCCCTTGGTCATGTCCCATTATGCGCTACCTTGCGATGACTATAAATGGCTCAATGACCCCTCAAGCTCCCCATTTCCCCAACATCGACAGTGTTGAGGAGAATGGACCGGTTGGATGGTTTTTTGAAATTGATGGGGAGATGACAGTTGAGCTTCACGATTCAGTAAAGGATTTTGTTTTCCCGTGCATCAATAGACCTGTGACTAGGGACTCTTTGAGCCCTCACAATAGGTGTTTAGTCGAGGTGGACGGATTGCATTGGTCACCTTCAAAACAAAAACTTATTTCTGACCTTCTGCCGAAAAAAAATATTGTTGTACATCATGTGACATTAAAATGGATGTGCAACAATGGTTTCAACGTCACAAATGTTCATAGAGCGTTCCAGTTAACCAAAAACCCTATCTGAAAACATTTGTTGACACCTTTGCCAAGAAACGTTCTGAAGCACAAACAAAAGCAAAAAAGAAATTTATAAGCTCATTTTGAATTCGGCTGTCGGTAAAATGTGTGAGAGTGTTCGCAATAGGAATCGTGGTGACGTCGTGACCGATCCCAAACAATGTGCTCGAATTATTGCCGATCCAAATTACACTTCCTTCACGATCATTGGCCCGGATATGGTACTATTGAATAGAAAAAAAAAAGCATTGCATTAAATAAAAATATTGCTGCAGGCAGTGCGATCTTGGAGATCTCTAAAAAAACTTATGTTGGAATTCTACTACCATGTGAAGAGGTACAGTGGCCGGAGAAGGGGCAAGTAGAGGTCTGCTACGGGGAAACAGATTCTCTACTGTTAAAAGTAAAAACTCCAATCTAATTGATGATTTGGCGCACGGTGAAATTATCAGCTCACGGATGGACTACACTAATTGGAGTGGGCTTTACCCAGAGCTAGTGAAACGTCGGGCGCCAAATCAGCTTTTATTTTTTAAATCAGAAACGGGAAGCGACATGATTTCCAGTGGTATGTTTGTAAGTCCGAATGTGTACTTTATACAGACACACGACGAGGAAATCAAGAAACGTCGCCAGCGTTGGGCGGCCGCCAGCGGGGGCGCACCGCCACTACCAAAGTTATCTTTTTTTTACTTAGAGCAGATTTTTTTGTGCTTTTGTACATGTTGCATTGAAAAGAAAAAAAAGTGATATTATTTTAAGTGTTTTTTCTAGTGCATTTTTTATAAATAAATTAAAAAAGGTGTATTTTTTCTTTGTTTTCTGTAAAGTGCTGTTTATAATACAAGAAATATGATTCTTTACTGATTTTGTTCTTGAACGGAGTAGTAGTAGTAGTAGTAGTAGGGAAATTATTTAGTCATGAGACAACTATAATCTACAGTTAGTTGTTCAGGTGAACTATTGAAGGGAACATGTATCAATTTAAAACACCATTCAGATCGTTTCTGTGTGGGCCGTCAATGTCGGGCAAAACAACACACTTAACTAAAATAATTAAAAATTGTGATAAAATGTTTGTGGACAAGCCGAAAAAATCTACTATTGTTACAGTATTTGGCAGGAGTCATACGATAAAATAAAAGCCATTGCCACGACGGGATTGGTGCAGATGCAACTCATACAGGGACTTGATGTTTTCAACATTATTGAAGCAAACTCTTGGCTGATTATTGACGATCTGGCTGAATCTATTGAACAATGGTTCCAGGAAATGCTGCAATTATTCACTTTTCGCTCTCATCATGAATAGATTTCCGTTCCTCTGGTTCTACACAATCTCTTTCATCAGAGCAAATGTATGCGAACACTTGCATTGAACTGCACCTACTATATCATCTACAGAGTTGTTCGTGATTCCAGCTCCCTAATAACTCAATAAACAAATCTATCCAGGTGCCCCTAAATTTCTGCTCTCAGCATACAATCAGGCAACTAATAAACCCCACGGCTATATCCTATTTGATCTGAATCAAAATATACCCGAGGATCTGCGTGTCAACACAGATATTTTCGATAATGAAATTACAGTATATCTCCCCGTGAACACTAAAAAGACCTATTAGTTTCTATCATGACACTGAAGAAACTATATGAAAATAAACATCTTTTTTCAGTTCTAAGCACTTCAAAACCCTCGCTCAAACATGGTATTGACAATGATTTCACTAATCTAATATCTGAACTTTGTTTAAATTTGACCGAGGGAAATGTTCAACTACCAGAAGTAGTTAAGCAACAGGCAAAGCAACATCGTTCCACTGTACGTACATTGGCCTCTAAAAACAAAGGAAAGAATTTTAAAAGGAAACGACTTCTTCAGGCGGGTGGTAGCTTTTTCACACTTTTACTGCCGATAATTGCAGGACTTGTAAACAGTTTTCTCTAGTGAAAATGGCAAAACCCTATAAATTGACTCCAATAGAACTCGCTCTCTCACCCGTGGAACACTTTGAGAACAATCTGAGTAAATTCATTGAAAATGAGAATATTGAGGATGATAAAAACTGCTTTTACTTCAAGATTCACTTCGCCGAGTGGACAAACATAAGCCCTATCGTGCGACGGCCACTGCTGGTATTGATCACAAAAAAGAATCATCTCCTCAAGAGTCTGTTGCTGCTGGAACACAATTAAAGAGGAGGAATTGGATTCAATTGTATTGAAAATTGGAAATCTAATGCCCCACTCATATCGTGAACAAAGTAAACGACTCCTAACCTATCTCATGGAAAGTGGTCAAGATCATATTCAAGTTGATAGCAATGGGAAAGGGATAATAATTCAGGGCAAGAGCTATAATCTACTTGATTTATTCTATGATATGGTTACAAATCGTAAAGGACTATTATCATTTGACACTCATCTATACAACTTTCTAAATACATTAAACTTTCCCAAAAGTCTTATTAGCAATAGACAAATTCTAAGAAAATTAAATGAACATGCATCATCATCAACATAAACAACAACACCATTAAAATATGAAGAGAAAGAAGAAGAAGAAGAAGATTTTAAATCAATCTTGGAAAATACTAGCACACCTAGTGGAAATTTGACAATGGTGGCGAGGAAAAAGTGAAAAACGTATCATGTCACCAACCACAACTAGTATACAAAATGGTAGCGGACGTACACAACGTGTTTACGTTCAAAATAGTTGAAGTTCTGAAAGGTGTTTATGAAATATTGGTGAGGTGGGGAGCTTAAGTTCCCCCACCACTCTTTCCAAGGTCACTGGTGTTCACACTAAAAGTGTAAAAGACTATCTACAAAATGAATCAAGTTACACTCTGCATAGAAATCATAGGCTTCGTGCTAATCAATATCAAAAAACTAAAGCCTTTTTCCCATTGCATATAAAGCAAGCAGATCTCCTAACTCTAGATGAAATTCAAAGACGTCACAATACACCGTACAAGTACATTCTACTTGCAATCAGTTTTTTAGTCGCTATGCATATGCAATTCCATAGCGAACAAAGAGAGGCGCTGAAGTTGCTCAGGCCATTGAAAGTATTCTCGAACAGGATTCATATGAAAAAAATTCAAACGGATCGTGATAGTGAATTTGTTAATCCCCATGTTGTAAAAGTACTAGTGAAATATAGTACACTGCTCTATCATAGTCATAGTCCTATAAAGGCTGCAATGGCCAAACGATTGATAAGAACTATTCGACTTTTAATTTCAAGATATTGTATATTGAAAAATACATCGGCTTTTATTCGTGATTTAGATAAAATCATGTTGATTTAAAATCAACGACCTCATTGATCATTGTCCAACTCAACCCCAACGAAAGTTCATCATTCTTATCATGATACAATTGACACCTTTCTTAAACAATATTCCAATGAAATGATTGTCAAGAAGAAAAATAAATTCAATGTTGGGGATACTGTTCGAATTAATAGAACAACTAATGTATTTGAAAACGAAAATTACTTGTGGTCCACTGAACTTTTTGAAATGGCAAAAATCCTAGACACTAAACCCATAACTTATCGTTTGCGTGATACCAAAGATGAAGAGATTCTCGGCGGCTTTTATGACTATGAACTACAAAAGGTTAAAAATAATAGTGAAATCTATCAAATTGAAAAGATATTAAAGACTCGTACTCGAAGGGGTAGGAAACAGTTACTTGTTCGGTGGCTAGGATACAACTCTGATTTTGATTCTTGGATCGGTGTTGAAGATATTGACAATGCCTAATGATTTCTAGGTAGCTTTTATGTCCACGTTTCCGATCCTCTCTACAACGACTTGAATACGACAAGTGATTTTTGGACGAAACTCTCCCCCGCCATCAAATTTGACGGTGCGTATGAAGTGGCTCTTGTCGACTGTATTCTCAAAAATACCTATGACATCCTGAGAAAGGATCGTGTGTATGATATAAAAGTTATACCATTCGATTGGACACTCTTTGTCGACTATGAATGGGTTGAAGCACTTAAATCTAGCGAATATCCACATGCCAAATTGAAATACATTGAATACGATAATATGACAGAGTTGTGTCGTACAATCAATAGAAAAATCTCATATCGTAGGAATGGTAAATTCCATTTTATTTATTCATTGGAACACGATAGGATTTACATTACCTCACCTGTTGACACTGAAATAATTATTCTCAATGATAATCTGAGAGAAGTTCTTGGCTTTAAACAGAATAAGATCAATGGGAAAAATGCTGGCGCCGTTTACGGGATGGATCAAGTTATTTTTGCTGATTATCCACCTGGTTTCGCCTCGGACTCGTGCATAATTCTCTATGCATCCTTTTTGAAAACATAGAGAGTCGGTAATTCAAATGCCCCCCTCCTACGTGTTCTTGAACGAAAAAGAACTCATGAACTTGTTCATCACTATAATATAAAGCATCTTCAGTATGTTCTTGTAAACACTTCGTATTTGGAACTCTGTCAGTTAACACTAAGAAGTGAATTGGGTGATCCTCTAGCAATAACAAAAGGCTTAGCAGTGATTACATGTCATTTTCGACCCATTGTCGGAGACAACACAATCACCAAAAATGAACAATAGAAGAATTCCATTTGTCTGCCCCGATATAGATTGCTATGTTGGTGCTTTGAGTCCACATCAAATAGGCAATGGATTGGACTACTACAAGGGTCGTACTACAATGTCTGGCTATGGTCTTGGTAGCTGGTTTGCTAGGCTATTTCGTTCTTCACTACCCCTTGCCAGAAAATATCTTGCGCCTGCTGCATTAAATTTTGCTACCTCCAAACTGCAGGACTGGGGGTCGGACAAGAATTTCAAGGAGAGTGTTAAGGAAAATATTAGATCTTCAGCAAGATCCATTGGTGACCAATTAAAATCTCGACAAAATGGGAGGCATTGAAAAGGATGCGTGCGCGTCATTCACACATCAGTCTCCACCCAGGCGGGAAGCGAAGGACATCACCAAGGACTTTGAGGAATAAAACAAGGAAGACCAATAAGCAGAAGAAGAAGAAGAAGAAGAAAAAGATTGTTAGATCAAAGAAGGATTTCTTCTCTTAAGATGACTTATCTCCCCCACAAGGAAGCATATCCATCAATTAGTTCCTCATTGAATCTATTCAATGCTGAAAATGTTGATGTTAGTGTCAAGTATGGCTACTATGAACAATTTCATCCCCAACAACCTCTCTCGGAAAATATACACTTTAAAATATTTTCCAATGAAGACTATTTCATTGATTTGTCATCACTATTTATAGATTTAAATGTTGCGGTGAAGAAAAAGTCAGATAATACAACTCCAAAGGCTTGCGATGGTCTCTCCTACGAAAACTGTATTCTACACAACCTATTCAAACAAATTAATGTATTTATTAATGGAACATTGGTGAGCACTAGCAATAATTTATCCAACTATGCAAGCAACATACAATTTATGATGATGACACCAAAGGCATACAAGGAGTTGAGAGGACAATCATTGGGCTATGAATATCGATCAGGTGTTGATACTGACGGTGAGTTGACTACTGCAGTGAGCCAGGAGTATCATCTGGTTGGAAAATTTAATCATGAGATATTCAATATATCCCAATGGCTACCCCCCAATGTCAAGATTGACATAAAGTTACAGCCGGCCCCATCGAATTTCATTTTGAGAAAAACACTTCCAGCAACACCCGATGCAAATGTCATTATCACATTGGCAATTCTCCACGTCCGAAAACAACAGGTTATGAGCTCTGTTGCATTGGCAGTGGAAAAGCTAAGAGCCAATGGCAACAACATTAAACTTCTTGTCCCCCATACGATCACCAATCAACGTCACATTGCCACCGGCTCTCGTAGCTATAGCGATTCATCATTTACCAATGGAGAAATCCCACCAAAATTGGCTTTGGCCTTTGTGAAGAGTGGCAGTGCCGTTGGATCCTGGACTGAATCCCCCATGATTTCAATTTTTCGGTCTATCTAGCCTTGTGTGCAAAGTGAATGGTATTCCACTGTACACTCTATCATTTGACAAAAAATCCAATAGAACTCTGTACGAGTTGACCATGCAATCCCTAGATCATGACTCTCAACTATTTGAAATGGAATAATAGATTCAATGTTTTCAAAAAATCATGGGGTAATTGTTTTGGACTTGTCAGGGACTCAGGATATGAGCATAGTACGAACAGGGAATGTACGTTTAGAGTGTACATTTGCCGATGCTTTGACTGAGAGTATCGCGCTAATATCACTAAGTCAATTTGAAACCTATTGGGAAATCACACCCGACGGCAGTGTTCTACTAGACCTAGCACCATGAACACAAACCAAATAATCAACGTATTTAGTATGGATCAATACATGTCCCAGTACAAGTTCCTATTGCATACCTTCGGACTTCATTGAAAAAATTCCAAGTGTTAACAATACCCTAATCATTGTTAATAGCAGTCCATCGACTTTGAAGACCGGCCATTGGCTATGCACCTTTCAAACAGCGAAGAATATTGAATTTTTTGATCCTCTTGGCCTATCGTATAAATTCTACACTCCATAACATCAGCAACTTTATTGAAAGCAGTGGGAAAACCATTATTCAAAATCAACGAAGAGTACAGGATTTAACGACTAAGACATGTGGGTTTCATGCACTACTCTTTTTCATGTTCAGATGTCGTGGCTACACCTATAAACAGTTTCTCGACATCTACGTTGACTTACCTCGATTGAACGACTTTCTAGTGGAAAATATACTTACAAGCGTATTTAATATTGATTTTAGTGCACTACGAATAAAATGTTCTAAAAATTTATGTGAAATTGTTTATTAATAAATGATAAAAATTTATATACATGATAAAACGACTTTTCTACTCTTTGGATTTCATCTTCTACTAGGTATAGGTATTTGTCGACAACAACTAGTGCAGGTAGATTATCTGAATTCACAGTGTACTGATCCTGATGTACTGCAATGTCAGGGTCACATTTTCTACAGTAGAGTGTAACTTCACTCTTGTCATATCTCTTTGCATAGTCAATGATACTATTCTCATTCATTCTATAGAGTTTACATATTTCAATTTGCTTATTTGAAGCAATTTCACAAACAGTGTCCTCAAGTGTCGAATCACATTCCGTCACAGCCAAATAAAAATCAGTGGGCTTATAATCATAACACCCATTGTCTTCACAACAATGACGTAGAAACCATATTCCTTTGTTGTTCCAACAGTTGAATCACTGACCCAGCTCCTCCTCCCAGAATAATCTAAAACCGCAACGATACCAATCTCGTAGCAATAAACTAAAATCACGGTTAGGATTCTTTCCAATCATACCTGGATATGTATTCTGCCACTGATTACATTTATCATAATGGCAATTGGAGCATAGGTGTCCTCTAGGATGAGAGTCACACACCTCTTCAAGACAGGAATTACAACCTTTAATTTGTACAGCATATCCTCTATGCAATTTACACGGGTTGCATAATCTACACTTTTCATCATACTCATCAATCATTGTGCAATTCTCACATGATGACCAGCTGCCCAGTGTTTTACATAGATAGGGGACATGTATGGAACATTTTTCATGTGTTGACACTCTCACTGCCACAATGAAACTGAGCTAGCAACAACGAAAAATTGTCTGAGATAGAGAGAGGAATAAATCATCCTTAAGCACCATCTTTCTCATGAAAAAAAAAGTCCTAAATTTCTAAACTAATGTTTAAAAGCACATCCAGAATATCATTTTACCGTGTCGTGATCAATATATCAATAAATTGTGTAAATGCATTTGGACCACGACGTAGAAGCTACATACACTAGTCTAATGATGGAGAATCAGTTTTCATTATATCGACAAGCATTCCCTGAGCAAATATCTTCCTTTGAATAGACAGCTCTAGAAAAATCGTCATCTAGAATCAAACGTTTTTCCATAAGCACTAGATTCCTCATGATTCGCTCTTTCTCAAATCTATCCAGTTTTTAGAGTCCTAACTCTCTCACAACCAACTTCAGACTAACCAGAATTTCTTTTTCTACTCTAAAAAATATACGCTAGTCTACTATAGAAAAAAAAATACCTTTGATTTAGAAACAATTTTATTGAACATAATTACAATAATAATATTCACTGATGCATTTTGTTCTCATCAATATATTTCGATAGGACATCTAATGCTGACCGAAGTTTATTTATATGGAGAATATTCACTTTTCCAGCAAAACATAGTTGCTCCTCCTGCTTAAATTTGCTTAATGATATCACGTATCTAGCATACATATTGTCCCATTCAAGGCATAGTCTACAACCTCCGGCTATTTCCACAGCCACATTGGGTACTCGTATATCCATGCTGCTGCTGTCGGCTCCATCATTAATCTCCAATAATGTAAATGCACCACTCATTTTTCTCTACTAATATCCTCTAAAAGAAACTATTCTCTTTGAATTCAATTCTCTTACTAATATGAATTGTAAAGAAAACCATTCCTTTTATTCAAATCCCAATCACCAATCAAGTTATCGTATATGGAGTAACCTCCGCTCTCTAATTGGCTCCTAAAAACAGATGTTGTCTCAAAAACCGGTTCGGTTGAGTTATATAATTATGATCATACTCTCAAAACATGTTTGACCCATTATACCTTGCCAACTTAAAAAAAAATTTGCATGTGGTAATTCCATGTACAATTGATATCAATAGTAATAACCAGTCTGTTAATCTGCCTTGGAAAGCTGCCAAGGAACATAAAGGCTCAGAAATGGTACTTAGACCTCTACTAATGAGTAATCTCAGTAAGATAACCATCTAGACCAAGGCTGCCACCATTCAGCGTTGTAGAAAGAAGGTGAAAAGGACTTTTGATTTTAGACAGCATAGAATCCAAAACACTTTGATATAGTGAAAAATCGATTATTATCCCAATTCATCTTCCAAAAACCACTGAGGCTGTTGACTGATTTGGGGAACAAACAAATTCATACAAAACTTTAAATGTAAATGTTAACTTGTTAACATATTATCAGAAACGTCAACAATGACGCTCTTGAATTCCAGGATATTCGAGAGAACAAAATCAAGATCGGGAGTGGAACCAGAATGGTGAACGTAAGAGAAAGATTTGGACAATGAAAGCAAAAATATTTCGCTTGGCATTGAAGAAAGGAGCAATTGTGTAAAAGGTGAAGCAGGTTATATATATATATATATATATATATATATATATATATATATATATATATATATATATATATATATATATATATATATATATATATATATATATATATATATATATATATATATATATATATATATATATATATATATATATATATATATATATATATATATATATATATATGTATATATATATATATATATATATATATATATATATATATATATATATATATATATATATATATATATATATATATATATATATATATATATATATATATATATATATATATATATATATATATATATATATATATCTATATATATATATATATATATATATATATATATATATATATATATATATATATATATATATATATATTATATATATATATATAGATATATATATATATATATATATATATATATATATATATATATATATATATATATATATATATATATATATATATATATATATATATATATATATATATATATATATATATATATATATATATATATATATATATATATATATATATATATATATATAGCCGAGGAAAATATTCCCTCGATTGAATCGTTTTACGACAGTCTACACGATCGTAGGTACACCCCCGATGAATACAGTTTTGCTAAAAAAAAAGTGTGGGGCAGAGGGAGGGTGTAAAAATGAAATAGACGGGTAAATAGACGGGTAAAATTCAAGAAAAAAAACAGAAAATGATAAAATTCTTTCTAATTAAACAGAAATAGCAGGGAAAGTTACATAGCAGGGAAAGTTACACAATGAAGAGGCACACTGTTACTGAACATAATCATAAGGCATATATCCTTATGATTATTATTTTTCCATGTTGAGATTCGCCGAGGAAACTATTCCCTCGATTGAATCGTTTTACGACAGTCTACACGATCGTAGGTGCACCCCCGATGAATACAGTTTTGCTAAAAAAAAGTGTGGGCAGAGGGAGGGTGTAAAAATGGGTTTGACTACTGAAAGCTGTATTTGTCGAGTGATGTGTTAACTTTGTTAGACATTATGCGTAAAAATACGGACAAAATCTATGGGGAATTTAATCTTGATTTGGGGTATTATTTTTTATCTCCTCATTTGGTGATGGACCTCATCCTAAAAATTAGCGGGGAAAAAATTGGGCTAATCACTGACATCGATCAGTATCTGTTCATTGAGAGGTCAATGAGGGGTGGATACGTTTTTCACGGAGATCGAATCTTGGAAACAGATCCAACTGGAGAGAAGACGGGGACAAAATCGGAAAAAAACAGATAATGATAAAATTCTTTCTAATTAAACAGAAATAGCAGGGAAAGTTACATAGCAGGGAAAGTTACACAATGAAGAGGCACACTGTTACTGATTATTTTAGATCGTCTGCGTGTACCTCAACTCCATGCAATTCAATTTCATTCATCTCAACCCCCCTTTAAGTCAACCGCCATTTAGCTCAACACTATGCAACTCAGCCCCCGTTTAGCTTAACACCTATTTAATTCAACCCAAATTAACACAACTCCTATTTAATTCTATCCCACACAACTCAACTCCAATTCAATTCAACCCAATGCAACTCAACCACATTCAAATCAACCCCATAAAATCGATTTTTGATCAATCATGTAAGCAGCATTTTTTTGCAGAAATCTATGGAAAAATCCTTGAATAAGTGCATCCTTCTGGTTAGAAGTTAAAAATTTGTTTTTCACTTCACTTCACTCCTCCCTCCCCACCCCTTACCATTTACAGACTTACCATCTATGGGATTCCCATCCCATAGACAGACCTTAGACTCTCCCTATTTAGACTTACGGTCTACATGGGTATTTTAATTAATTTACAGAGTTCTTGTGGCAATATCTTTTTGTGTAATGATCTAGACCATAAAAAATATAAAACCTATCCTACAATGAAAAGTATTAAATTGAATATTAGATAATTAAAACGCAACAAATTCATCGGGAAGGTTGAGCGCCAAATATTCATTTCTGCCCAAATAAGAAACATATTATGTGTGTATATTCTAAATATATGTGTATATACGCATTTTTCTTTCTTTGGCTGATATAATTCTTGACACGTTCTCGTTCCTGCACATTTCATTGAATTGAAAAATACTTTAAAACATCTCTATCATCAATAAGTACCAAGAACATCAAAATAAAAACACTTTCTGCCCATCTTAGGTGTGTTCTTACCTGAAAAGCACTGTTTTCTAAGATCTTTCTTTTTTCGAAATTATGAAGGTTTTAGGGCAGTACCACATGTCCGCCAGTGTTGCCACATAGAGCAGTGAAAATAAATAAGCAAAGCTAATTAAGTAAATTTGACAACCCTTTTTGTCCGTAAAAATTCAAGAATTAGCAGTCAGGTGATTCCCAAAGACAGCTACACTTTCTTGGCAACCAATACTATCGAAACTGTTTTTACAACCGATACTATCGATACTATCGAAACCGATACTATCGAAACTGTTTCTGTTCGTTTTAAGTTTTGATATGGCTTGTTACTTCTCTTCGAATAAGATCATATTTGAAAACATTTTTTCTTTTTATTAATAAAAAAAATGAGATTTTTGTTCCATTAAAAAGTCATTCTTTACAAATGATCATCCAAAACTAATAGTTAATAATAATAGTTGCAATGACGACTAATAGGGAGTCAATTTTAAAATGTTCGAAATCTTTTTAAATATATTTTTTTTACTTATCTATGTTTTTGTCATTTATAACACATATAGAGGAAACATCATTCAAAAGGAGGAACGCATAATTCTATCTTAATGGTATGCTCCCTGTGCAATCTTTAGTGTTAATTGTTCTGTTCTCCTACGCTTTCATATATCAACGAAAAAAAGCATCTTTTATATCATTCCATAGCTGACATTTAGTTCTATTCTAAATGTCAGCATGGTATTTTCCGAGTAGTATCAAGCGTGCTCGAGTCATCATATTATAGAAGGGGGGGAAACGAAATGATCCAGCCAACTATCGGCCAATTTCTTTGTTGTCTGTGCTTAGCAAAATATTTGAGAAGGCGATGCTTTCTCGTCTTAATCATTTTCTTACTTCTAAAGATTTTTTTCACGATTTTCAACTTGGTTTTCGAGCAAATCATTCGACTGAGCATGCTTGTGCAGTTTTACTGAATCATCTTCACTCTGCCATAGACTCCCATTTGATTCCTGCTGCTTTGTTTCTGGATGTTCGTAAACCTTTGATTCTTTAACCCACAGTGTTCTTCTATTTAAACTTTCTCATTTTGGCGTAAGAGGTAGTGCGTTTTATTAGTTCAAGTCTTTCTTGTCTGGTAGAACAATTTCTGTTGATCCTTTTTTTCGCTCACCATCAAGTGTTGACCAGGGGATCCCTCAAGGGTCAATTTTAGGATCGGTAATGTTTTTAATTTACATAAATGACCTAATTTTTGCAGTTAGAAATAAAAATCCTCTTTATTGCTGTCGTCTATGTCATCCAACAGTCTCCCCCCTACCCATAATTATAGTTTGCATACCTCGGATTCTCTTGTTACTTTTGCCGATGATACCACCCTTATTACTTCTGGGAGAACAGAGGATGAGGTTCTTATAAAGTTAGTGGACCTCTTTGGGAGAGTTTCAATTTGGTTTGATGCTAACTTTCTTGCCTTAAATGTTTCTAAAACTATTTTTTTTCAGTTTTTTCTCGTATATCCCAGGCTTGCCCTCAATTATCTGAAATTTATATATCCAAAGGCTTTATTAGTAGACCAAAGGATGGCCATGTCCGTTTCCTAGGTATCCTCCTAGATGAAAATTTATCTTTCAAACACCATATTGATTTGATTAAAATGAAGGTATGCAGAAACCTCGGTATTCTAAGAAAACTAAAGCATATCTATCCAGGACTAAGAATCCTATTTCATAGCTTAATTCATTCTTATGTTTCCTATTGTTCAGTCATATGGATGTCTACTTTCCCTTCTTTTCTCAAATCGCTTTCGAATATTTGTGATAAAGCTATAAATCTTATCCAGGATGTAAATCGTTCGGCAACTAAACCGTTACTTGATATTAAAAAACTTTATATTCTTTCCTGTGCGTCTTTCGCTTTTCTTCAGCTCCATGGTGATATTCCTAGGTCCCTTAGGTTTACGTCTTCTTTTGTATCTGATCGGTCAAATTATCAACTCCGTAGTTCTCTATATATCCAAATTCCCCATACACCAACAATAAGATCCAATTTTAATCCTCTTGTTGCGTGTCATTTGACATGAAACACCCTTCCCGATTCGGCTCGAGAATGCCACTCGTTTGGCACCTTCAAAAGACTAGTAAAAAAATATTTGTTTTCATGTGATTAATTTTCTTTAATTTTTCCTGCTGCCAATAGTTTTTTCTTCTTCTTCTTTTTTTTTTTTTTTTTTTTTTTTTTTTTTTTTTTTTTTTTTTTTTTTTTTTTTTTTTTTTTTTTTTTTTTTTTTAGATGTTGTGATTCACTATAGTTTGATAAAGTTTATTTAGTGAACCGTACTTTTTTTTTATGAAGCAAATGCTTCACATGTTAAAAGTTTAAATGCTTATGTTTATATGTTTAAATATTAATGTTATGTCTATATTGTTTAAATCTTAAGCGTTTAAATGTTTAATGTTTATTTGATATTTTCATAATCCCCCTCCTACAGGCCATGGAGCCTTTGTGGGGATTTGTAGATTGTTTTGTAATTATTTTACTGATATATGGAAAATAAACCTATCTATCTATCTATCTATCTATCTATCTAATATGGCTACATAATACGGATACGTGCTATGACTACATTAATATGGCTACATGGATGGCTAATTATCTGGGCTCTTATCTCAGTGTGACTTCCGTTACTTCTTATAATATGGCTACATCATATGGCTATGCTAGCATCAATATGGATACCTTTTTCGTTCATATTTATCTGGCTTCATGGATGCCTACTTGTCTCGGTTCTTATCTCAATGTGCCTTTCGTCACTCCATCTGATAATATATTTACTAAATTACATGGCTACATAATATGGAATCATAATTTGACAACATGGATGGCTATTTGTCTCGGCTCTTATCTCAGTGTTTCCTTCGTTTCTATTCCTAAAAATATGGCTACATAATACGAATTCCTGACATGGCTGCATTAATATGGCTACATGGATGACTACCTTTTTCGGCTCTTATATCAGTGTGGCTTTTGTTACTCCACCTTATGATGTCGCTACATGACTACAATACATGGCTGCATTAATATGGCTACATTGATGGCTACATATCTCTGCTCACATCTCAGTTTTCCTTTCGTCACTCGTCCTAACAAAAAAAATGAGAAGTAAAAAAATGAAGATAGAGAGTAGAGTTTTACAAGACCAACGAAAACACTGGACAAAACAATACGAATATTTTGGGAGGATAACCACCTCCTTTCCTCAGTGCTATAAGGAAAAGTTTCAAAGAAAGATATTCACTTTTTCTAAACAAAAATACCAACGAAACACGGATAAAATAAATGAGAAAAATAAACAACGGAAAAGCAAAATGAAGACGAATAAAACCCGGATTAAAGGAATTAAAAAGCCTAACAACGCAGAGAAAAACCCCACAACAAATAGAATCAGAACTATCAGAAGAAAACTTTAAAAGACAAAAACGTGCAACTTAGAAAGCAAACCACTCACCAATATTCACGAGAAACAAACGGATACGTCCTTGGTGTATCTGCCACTTTTAACAAATTGAATGGGTTTTAATTTCCCAAAATCGACCGCGAACCTACATGCTATGCGTTATCTTGGGGAATGGATTGTTATATATCCTTTCTAGGTACAAGGAACTTGTGAATTTAAGGGTAGAATTTATATCGCATTTTGAAGAAGCCTTGTTTGTTTAGTTCCTTTATTTTTATGTATTTACATTATAATATATTATATGCATAGCTTCTTTATTTCATACATGTATATAATATAATATACATAGCTCCTTTGTTTCATAGGTTTTACCCGGTTCACAAAAATTTTTGCATATTTTTACGTTTCTAGAAACGTAAAATCCAAATCCTTAAATATCCAAGATTCTTAAAATGGAACATTACAATTCACCCCAAAATTAATAATGCAAAAACAATAGTCTCTCCATTAAACTAAATAAAATTAGATACTTCCATCTGAAAATGAAGTAAATTGCTTGCAGCTCGAAGGTCACGTTTAATTGTAATTATTATTATAATTATTGTAATTAAATATATTAAATTAAACGTAACTGTTTATATTATATAATATTATGTTTAATTATTATAATAATTAAATGTAATTATTAAATTTTAATTATGATATAACATAAATTTTAAAAAAGTAGTATTTTCTATAAAGCATTGTTTGTTGGTTAATATAATTATAATTATTAGGTTTTTTAGAAAGGATGTTAAGCATAAACAATTTCGCTTCTGGCTATTTATGTATCTGTTCATTTTGATGCTACATAGTTAAAACCCCTCGGTTACTATTATTAGGTTGCATGCGCACCAAATACGGTCAGCTCTGACATATAAAGCACCATAATGAATCGTGCTTTGAGAGTCTAATTTTTTTGTAAATGCTACGGGTCTAGAAAAAAAACTATGCAATTTTGAAACATTTAATGCTAAAAGGTAAGTCATCCCCTAATTTAGAGCATTCAGACCTCACTTTTTTTTAATTTTGACCCAAAAAGAATGGGAAAACACGCGAGGGAAGTCAGAGTCGGAAATAAACATTATGCTAATTTTTTAACTTTAAGCCTTTATAGACAATTTTGTCCTCTAATCTGGTATGTTCCGACCTTGTATGTTTCGTTCGTTTAGGACCAGAAGGAAAAAAAACACATTTAAAAAAAAAAAATTAAACCACAAGGCTGTGTTTTATTCGTAATAAAAAAGTAATGAATTGAATTTTTGATTTGAATTTGAATCGAATTGGATTAAAGTTTATTAAACTAAAAAAAAACAACACAATTTAATCATTTGACAAGTAGCCGCTCAACATGGTAAACATATGCTATGTCAAAAAAAAATTGAAACCCAAAGGCTGTGTTTTATTCGCAATAAAAACTAAAGGCAAAACATATGCTATGTCATGAAATTCTGTTAAATATTATAAATACATAAAAGGGATAAGGATTCGTTAGAAATCCTGAGTCCTACTCCAGTCCTTGGAAAACTTGTGACTCCAATTATCAGGGAACAACCGATTACGGCATCTTTAATATTTGCATGTGTTAGAACCGTTGTTAGAACCTGTTAGAACCGTGAACCGTTAACGGTCCATGTTTGCATTTGTTGGTTGTTAGAAATATCCAGCTATATTTTAAACAACGATCAAGGAGACAATATCTCATTCTTTACTCAAACCTATTTAAAATTCTTTTATTACCATTTTTGATTTAAATCTATATCACTTAGGAAAGAATACAATTAACATCACACATTATGTGATAAGGTTCCTCCGCTGATGTAGCACAGTAAATACTGAGTCAGACTCCCGCACTCCCATAAAATGCTTATTTTCACTCCGTAGCTCTCAAAAATTACTGGCTTTGGCTCCAAAACCCTTTTATGGAATGCGAATAAACCCATCGTCTGTGCCTGCAATCAAGCATTATTCAATACTTAGAAGAATTAAAGCGTGAATACCACGTAGAATAGTCATGAATAGATAATTAACAGTAAATACGAGGATAATTAAAACACAAAAAAATGGCAAATTTTAAACGACTATCTGTACTAACAATGCTGAACTTTTAAGTATTTTTAAAACCTTCGAGTTATCCGCATCATTTAGGCTCCCACTTAGTGATTGCAATCCCATTTTTATCAAACAATAACTGAGGAAAATAATCTATGTTGTTTCTATTTTAAAACAAAAATTCAGAGGGATTGCGATTTTCAAGCAATTTTTTAGGGGCCTAAGGGAACCTAATTTTATGCTTTGAGATAATAGAGGATTCCGGTCAATTCCCCCAAAAAATTGGAAAAAAGGGGAAGCACTGCTTCTGTGCCTTTTTCAGGATATTAAACTGAAATATCCTGCTGATAAGCTAGTATATGAAAGAAAAATACAGTGAAATACATGTGCTTTGTCTTGTAAGTGTAACCCTCTGGAATAACCTCCCGGACAGCATTCCGGCTCTGAATCAGTTTCTTCATTTAAATCACAGGTCAAAATCTTTCTTCTTTCTTCTTTTCTTTTTACTTTCTTCTTCTTATTATTTTTATTCAGTTTTTTAGTGTATTCATTTATATTTTATTGGTTTTGTTAATTAATTAATTAATTGTGTCACTACACACAGGTTATTTGAGCTTCTAGTAGTGGCTGTATTTGTTTAATTGGATTTGTTGTTTTGTGAATTGATCAATAAAGGAATCTCACCTCTTAAGAATATAGTAGGCTACTCTTTAGGAGAAGGTATAATTGAACTTTATTTCAGTTCTGCAATCTATGTTATGCTCTGGAAAAAACCGACTCCGAATCAGCAGCTCTCATAAACCATCGACTATCCATCCGCTCCTTAAGCTTTCTCAACTACCTACTTTGACTTGGTGACTCTGCTGTAATAGAATAGTAGTCACCGCATTTAATCAGTCATAAGTTAAAAATCAAAAGAACTAAACTACTACTACTAACAACTCAATGCAGCGCCAAAACCCCTAGGGCAGACATAGCTGAGCCCATTCCTCCTCCGTCTCAATATATTCAAAGCTTCCAACAACAAGCTGTACGAAAAGTGGGGTTGTATCCCACTCTTTAGGGCTATAATGAGAGAAAGGTTGAGATGGTTAAGAGACGTTTTTGCGAATGAAGGATAATAGATTGGCAAAAATCGTCCATTTCGGCCATCCATCTAGGGCCAAAAGCGTTAAAGCTTGACTAAAATGTAGACATTCAGTTTTTGTGACATTTTGATTTTTTATTTTATGTTTTAATTAACTTTTTTCTGATTTAATAATATACAAATGCACCTCCTAGAAATCAAATCAGCCCAAGTATATTTTTTTAATTTTTTGAGGTTTTAGCGCCAGAGCACTGGACTGCTCCTTAACTTTAGCAACAGTGAAGTTTATGTTATGTTTTGAAGTAAGCACAATGCAAGCACAATTCTTACTTCAGTACATTCGCACAATTTTTGTTCATCTGATTTTCAGTGTCGCTTCCAGTTTACCCCCTCCCCCTTAATATCTACATAGAGCCTTAGGTTTACCACAAAAAATAATAAGTAAATATCGATAAACATGATGATAGTGAAATGAATGTTTTCTATTACATGAAATGAAAGTATATTGACCGTAAAGTAGTGCCGACTAAAGCATGAACACCTAAAATGTATTTTTCAAAATCTAGGGGGTGAGTAATTTTGCTGTTTTTTGCAATTAAAATACCGATAAACTACTACTACTACTACGAACAATTCACCGCAGCACAAAGCCGCCTGAAGCCAACCCAGCTACGCACGCTCCTCCTCCATCCCAATCTATTCAAAGCCTCCCTCTTCACACCCTCCCAGGAAGTTTCCATTTCTTTTAAATCTAACTTTATGACATTCTTCAACCCCAACCGCGGACGACCTGCTTTCCATTTAACCCTAGACGGTTGGCCAAAAACAACAATCTTTGGCAATCTGTCATCTTTCATCCGCAGAACGTGCCTAGTCATCTCAACCGAAAAAGGGGTATTTTTAACCAAAATACAAAACAAAGAAGAAGATTTTCCAAAATGTAGGGATGGGATCAATCGTCTCATCGTTCGTCAGGGTAAATTATATTTAGTTTCTTTAAGTAAATTTTTAAGTCGTTTATGATAGCCCCAAAAATAGGCTTTCATTTTCCTTTATTTTGAGTTTTTATTAGGCTGTATTGCCAAGTGAGTTCTTTTTGGCAATGAAACCGGCGGGAAAGTGATATGTTATCCTATTATTCACTCTAATTATTTCTCGCTTCTTTTTTTTAGAGTTTTTTTTTAAAACTCCCGATATGTCTGGACAAATAGCTACGATACTATCGACAAATAACATCAACATCAGTGTTCCAGCATTGCAACTGGCATGCATCCTTTTAGAAAAACTTCCTAGAGAATTTAGAATTCATTATAGGAGAGAAGGTTTGTCTCATTTCTATGGTTTATATCTGTGTTTCTTAGTTTTCTATCCGTATAAGCCCAAAAAAGCACATATCGAGAAACTTTTTCTTTCTGTAATGCGTATTTCATATGTTTCGACTATCATTGGCGCAGGGGAGGATCCTCACGTCTGTCCCGTATCCATCTCGCCAAATTGCCAATTTTTTTCATATAATTCTTCTGAATCAATTTCTTGAACAAATTTCCTTGTTTTGATAATACCATATAAAGAGATACCCTTATTCTGGTAATATAGTAATTTATATTTGACGAATTTTTTTTTTTAGAAATGATTCATTGACCGATTCATGAGGTTTATTTACATTTTAATACCGACTAAGCTACTAAATTGAAAACCGATTTAGGAGTTAGTGTTTGAGCTTGTTCAGGCACCTTTGGTGTCTGATGACCCAGCCTGTAGAGCACCGGTGCAATAAATGACGCAAAGTTCAGGCTTCAAGCCCTGTTGAGGTGTGTAGCCATTTTTGTTGAAAATAAGTCATCTTGTCATTTTTGTCATCAAAATAAGTCATTTCGTCATCATTTTTGTCATAAAAAAGTAAGCCATATTGATCATGTCATATCCTATTAAACATTTTGTTTGTCTGGAATTATTTTTTCGCTGCATTTGGTAGCCACCCGTGCTATTTGTAATTGCATAGTTGTCAACACTGATCCAATATAGTCATGTAAATGCTGGATATGATCTGGCATGTACGTAGATTGTCCCGGAGAGAATTGGTCCGAAATCCCCTAACCTTTTCTGCGTATCCGCTCGGAGCTTGTTCTTTCGCTAAGAAGGATCATCCCTAAGCTATATGTTCATTCTAAAACCAGCATTTTACAAATGGCCTGCAGCTGTAACTTGCATCAAAAAGACAGTATACTTATATCATTGGATTCTCAGTCTCAAATTTATCCAGTCTCCGAGCCAGAATTAGATATTACTTACATTTTTTCTGGGGGAAGCATCTAAGCTTGCTTAAAAAATAAGAAAATGTTTTTTTTTTTCAATTATTTTCAATCAGTTTCTATGTATTTTTATCTAAGAAACTATTTGCACCAAACTTTTATTAAAGGTAACTTGAACTTTTTTTCAATTTCCAATCAAATGAGCTTGCTTAAAGTTTATACGACCACACCTTACATAAAATTAAGTTTATACGACACACATTTTCAATCAGTTTCTATGTATATATATTATAATATATATATATATATATTTATTATATCATAATATAAACTTTATTAAAGGTAAATATGAACTTTCTGAAATTTCCAATCAATATGAGCCTCCTATTATATATATATATATATATATATTTAGTATAATATATATATACATATATTATATCTAATTATATATATATACCACACCATATATATTTTATATATATATAATTAAGTTATATATATATATATACGACCACACCTCTAAATATATATATATATTATATATATATATATATATATATATATATATATATATTATAGTATATATATATATACTCAGCTTCATGTTTCCTACTCCTGGTAGCCAATATGAGTTTCTGAAATTTCTGTTAAGTCTAGTTGGAAGCGTCTGAATTGGCCAGTCAAAATTTCGACACGATAGTTTATTTTTTAACACTGTAACACTCCAAGTTACAATTTTCCTATTCTTTATACTAATATATTTTATACAACTTTCCTATTCTTTGTAAATTATTTAGGCCTCAGGAAAAAGCTGGGGTCCAGAACTAATGAAGGATGGGACCCACGCCTCTTCTCAGGTCTACACTGAAGTGCTCAAGCCGGCTGAGAACCGGACAGAAAGAAGTCCCTTGGACCTGTAGTTGAATGGGGGCTGTGTCCAATCCTGGGCCCATCTTGGTCACAACGTGGTTTCCTCACTTGGCGATGCTCTTCTATCAACACGAGTCGAAATCCTACACAGACAATGCCAAGTCTATTACCTCTTCTTCATTATATGTCCATGCCTACAAATATTACGCTACTACGAGGAGGTACCCAATAATAGACAAATTAGTTAGGAATAGATTTTCAGCCCAAAAACCCCACCAAAACAGATCAAACCCGAAAGAATTATCCATTAATCAGAATCCAGTGCAAATACTGTACCGTTTACTAGGCTACAACTTCCTCTATGGGCGTGTCTCCTCAAGGTAAACCTGCAGCGCTATTACCAATCACAGTTTTGGTTAGGAAAACTAGTGAAATGTCCACCCTTGCCTCACTGTGAGGCCACACAAGCAAGAATTTCCCTGTCGGGGATACGGTCGGAAAAAGAAACTTATGACGGAGCGGATACCCCAAACCATCTCACAGCACGGAAAACAGCTCCAATCTTTTATACCCAGCCTATCCTCGTCAGGGTATTCGTCAGTTAAAAAATTCAAAATATAAAAAAAAATAAAAAAAAGTAAAAACAAAAAATATGTGTTGCTTACGTAGTTACAGATTCATCCTCGTCATCACTTGAGCCACATATTTTTGGTGCACTCGGCCCAGCTGATGTGTTCAAATTCGACGCACTGGTAGCATTCACACTGTTATTCTCAGACCTTCCTTGATCAACAACGGGAAATAGCTGCTTTGGAGGATTCGATTAACTTCTCCATTTGGTAAAAAACCTCTAAAAGCAGAGAAGCTTGAGCATTGACGACGTTTTTCCAGAAGAAGAAGATAACACACTTCAATAAATAAAAAGGATTCACAGTACAAAACAAGACTAAATTACCGCTAACTCTTATTCGAATAAGTGTTATAAGAATAACCAAAATAGCAGTTAAACAATAGTTTTCCTTTTTTTCCGACGCTGCTCAGATCTAATTGCACCTGCCGTCCAAGGGCCATTCTTAAATGAATGAATGAATTCATTTTATGACCCATAAAAAAAAGGCAAGCATGGCGATGGAGCATAGCAAAGAGAAGAAAAAAAAAAAGAAGAAAAAACCCACATACAAAAAACAGGAGCAAATACGTACAAACTAAAAACACGAATAAACCAAATATTTCGAAAAAGTAAGCCACTCCAAGGGTGGCAAACTTTAAGCAAATCATACAAATAAATACAATATAAAAATGATAAAACAGCAGGAAAAATAATGAAACTAGAACTAAATAAAAAAAACCCTTCCAAGGGTGATTCGACAGATATTCTGTAAGCTTGGAAAAAAAGCTTATCTTCAGAATCAAGAGAAATCCGGCAAGCTGTATCTCTCCGCAGTTTACCATTCATAGTCCAAGGAGGAACCCGGATAAGGAATTTTAAATATTTGAAATAAGCCTTCCCTGATTTCTATTTTATCTGACGGGTTAAAAATGTCCTAGAAGGGAACCAGGTATAGAACATGAGGGAGAGATAAACAATAAGTAGAAACATCGGGGAATTTTTTTTTTTATACAAGACAGTGGAACGCAACTTTTAAATGAATGTTTCGATAAAAAGTGTTCTTTTTCCACTTCGCTTGGTGTACCAGTCCTGGTTAAACTTCCTTGAAGTAATGATATTAGGGCTGTTTTAAAAATTAAAAAAAAAAATACTTTTTTCAGTTTGAATGATCGAATTTTAATGTAAGTTTCTTTATATTATTTTTTTTTCTCTTCGTTTGTTTTGCTGAGGACGACCCTTGCATATAGGGTTGAAATATTCATTTAAAAGTTGCGTTCCACTGTCTCGTATAAAAAATTTCCCTGTTGTTTCTACTTATTGTTTATGATGGAAAGGCAGCGTGGTCTTCGTCGCTATTTATGAGGGAGAGAAACAGCATTATTTACTTTCGCAAGGTGGCGTTTACCAAGACTCAGCTGTGATCAAACTGCAGCAGCATACGCATTATGTATCTTACGTTCGATTCGGGCAATAAGTAATTTCTGAGTTGTTTAGGGATGTACCAATAGGTAACCCAAAGTACAGAAGTTCCTGCAACGGTTATAAAATCAAAATCACCCAGATTTACTCCATCAGATGTTTCAGAACAGTTAAAATTCAATTATAGCACTTGAAGCTTAGCCACATTTAAAGAAAGAACAATCTCAATATAATTCCTAGCAGTCTCCCTAAAACTTTTTTCTGAACTAAACACAGCTCTACGTAGGTTAAGAACGTCGTCCGCTTGATTTATCAGTTATTTTGTTTATAGATACAATTGTGACAAAATAAATTTACCTCCTTGAAGATTACCGAATATTTTTACAGTTTGAAACCCAAAAGTCGTTTACAGAATACATTCAAATAACCTTTTTTTATAATCACGAGGTCATATCATATTAAAATTCCATCAAAAATTATTTTTCAATACATATAAACCATGAGGAATTTCTCAAGATGCTAGTTATTAATTGAAATTGACGGGTAAAATTCAAAAAAAAAACAGAAAATGATAAAATTCTTTCTAATTAAACAGAAATAGCAGGGTTTATAAATAGTATTATATTAAAAATGACCTGTCAGAATTGACGCAATAAGATAACAAGTAATTCTTCGTCATAAGTGTACCTTATAATATACTTTGCAGACTTTGGGTTACCTATTGGTACACCCCTAAACAACTCGGAAATTACTTATTGCCCGAATCGAACGTAAGATACATAATGCGTATGTTACTGCAGTTTAATCACAGCTGAGTCTTGGTAAACACCACCTTGCGAAAGTACACAATGCTGTTTCTCTCCCTCATAAATAGCGACGAAGACCACCCTGCCTTCTCATCATAAACAATACGTATAAACAACGGGGAAATTTTTTATACAAGACAGTGGAACGCAACTTTTAAATGAATATTTCGACCCTATATCCAAGGTCCGTCCTCAGCAAAACGAACGAAGAGAAAAAAAACAATATAAAAGAAACTTATATTAAAATTCGATCATTCAAACTGAAAAAAAGCTTTTTTTTTCTTTTAATTTTTAAAACTACGAAATCTGTTTGGTTTTTCAGTAAATTGGAAACAATCTAGTCTTTAGAAAGGTTTAAGATAACAGCAGTTCAACTCGCATTTTTTTATTTTGCTCATTTTATTTTTGGCTTTATTATCATTATTAATTCCTCTTCGTGTTAGGTTTCATTTATTCATTCATAGTTGTTTCTGTCCGTTTGCATTAGGCTTAATATGACTATTTCTGCTTGATTCTGATTTGAAGATTGGAATGTCGCTCTTTATCTTTCCTCGAAGGACTTTTTTTATTTAATTTTTGCTCTTTTTTAAATTGACTTACTTTTATTATGTTCTACTTTTAGAAATATCGGTAATATATTTTTTTACTTGTCTGCCTCAGAGCTAAAATATTCGATTGTACGAGTAATGCAAATTATATGCAAAGTTTGGGGAATCAAAAATTCCAATCGCTAATATTTTTTTAGATTTCTCGTAAAATCTAGTGGATTTAGATTTTTTAAAAGATAATTTCCTAAATTATTAAATTTATTAATATAAAAAATTAAAATCAAAAAGGTGGCAAAACAAATAACTGATCAAAAAAACAGCGTTATAAATTGGTGGTTGAGGTTCCCTTGCGTTTTCACGGACTCGGTGCTACCGGACTATGAACTACACAACTGCTTTGATGAACTACACAGCTGCTTTGATGAATATTGCAAGCTATTTATAATTATACACTAAAGCGGTTTTGATTTAAATTTGTATATCGGGATATAAGACTCGCAATTGAGTCTTGAATACTTTGAACACTCAAGCTAAAAAATTATTAAATAGAAAACTTTGGTGAAAATCAAATAATCTTCATGTTTGACGGTATACTTGACTTTATTACTAACCGTGACGGAGTATAGGCACTTTAGTCCTGACGGTGGTTACATACGGAGTTTACGTATTGATGATTAAGAGGGTTGAGACAGAGCCTACACGTTATTCAAAAAAGGGGTCGGAGACTGAGCGCACCATTTACCAAAGGGGTTAGATTTGGAATGCATGTATTTTTCCCTGAAGAATTGGAGATGGAGCGCGTATCCTTTTTACCAATTTTGTTGAAGATGAAGCACATGCACTATTTTACAAAAGAGGTCGGAGACAGAGCCTACGTAATTGACAAAGGGGTCAGAGTTAAAGCATACACACCTTTTACCAAAAAGGCTCAGAGACGGAACATATATACTATTGACCAAAATGGATAAAGATAGAGTTACGCACAGATGGAGAAATGAAAAGTTACCCACTAATCCGCATTGGCGCTCAGCAAAAGCATTATGCCTCCCATTTTGTGTAAACAATTTTTTATGTGTTTTTCAAAGTTTTTTTTGTACCCTACATCCAAAAAATTCTTTTGCACCCCCCCCCTCCCCCTCCCCGAAAAAAAATCCTGGATACGACCCTGGTTTAAAGGGCTACGAGTAAGTTTAAATAGCTAGAGATGATGTAGCCATTTAACTATTCATTTATTTGTCAATTTTTAATAAGTTTTTTCCTTTAAATTTTAGGCCTCATATCAGGAGGGTGAAAATAAAATCTGGTTCACCCAAGGAAGTGAAAGACATTACATAGACTTCAAAGCTATGGAACGGCGCATTGATTTGGGATGAAAAACTACACAAGTACTAAGAAAAACGAGCGGAGTCGACAACGCTGATCAAAGTGCATCTGCAGACGGAAATCAGGAACAGTATTTAAAAGTATTTTAACCTTTTTTTTAATTCTTATTTATCCCGTTATTTGCTTCCAAGGATTTTTTTTGAAAATTAATATATAAAAAAAAATTGTGCTTATATAAAAAATAATATAGTAATAGTGCTTAGATATTGTATTTTTTTTTTCCTGTCGGTAGGAGAGACGTCGTTCTACTTGAGAGGTCGTTGTATCTCCTTGGTAATCTTTAAGATCTAACTTGTTGAAGTGCACGAAAATCGATATGTTTGGGTTTAAAGGGTAGTAGTATCCACGTACCTATAGTATCCAATTCGTGAAGCATCAGGCCGGAAAAAAACTTTTCGCCTACTGATAGTAGCTAGGAGCCATTTCCTTTAATCATTTTTCTGTGGTTATCCCTACCTAGCATTACCTCCCTCACCTACCTCTACCTATTTTAGCTAACATTTTAAAAACTTTTCTTTGCTATAGTAATTCGTAAAAACTTCGGAGGGGGCTAATTCGATTGGAAATCGGAAGTTCTGGTGCCTTTTTACAAAGTCAAAAATGATACGGAGGACAACTAGCCCTCCCCCACGCCCTTTTTTCCCAAATGCATATGATAAAAATTCTGAGGTATTCATTGTGTTAAAAATATTTCAAAGATCAGATAACAGAAACTCTGGGGTTGACACAACCCCCAGGGTCCGGGGAAAGGCGTTGTAAGTTAAGCCCTGGGGGGCCACACGGTTCTTACGGAAGGGATGCTCGTATAAACTTCAGAGAGGGATCATTTGATTGGAAATTGAAAGCTCTAGTTCATTTTTAAGAGTCAAAGAGATCGGGGGGGGCAACATGCCACCCCCACGACTTTCTTTCCCCAAATCCATCCAATAAAAATGTTGAGATAGCAAGTTTGTTAAAAATAGTTTAAACATCAGATTATAAAAACTCTAGGGTCGACATAAATCCCCAGAGCCCAGGAGCAACTGTTTTAAGTTATGCCCCGGGGGCATACAAGGTTTTTATGTAAGGGGTGATCATATAAACTTCAGATTTTGCTCATTTGATTGGAAATTGGAAGTTCTAGTCACCTTTTTAAGAGTCAAAAGTGAACGGGGGCAGCTACCTCCCCCCCCCCACTAAACACAAACCCTATTTCTCCCAAATGCATCCTACTAAAATTTTGAGATTGCTAGTTTGTTTGAAATAGTCCAACGATCAGATAACAAAACTTTTATGGATTTTTATGGAAGTGGTAAACTTCTGAGGAGACTCAAATGATTAGAAATTGAAAATTCTAGTTTCCTTTTTGAGAGTCAAAACTAATCTGATGGCAGCTAGCTCCCCCTCCCCTCCCCCAACTGTCTTTTTCCCAACTGTCTTTTGAGATTTTCATTTCGTCCAAAGTAGACCAAAGATCATATAATACAAATTTCAGGGTTTACACCCCATCCCTTCCCCAGAACCCAAGGGAAGTGTTGTAATCTATGCCCCGGGGGCATATAGGTTTTTTTTATATGGAAGGAATTATCATATAAACTTCGAAGGGGGCTCATTCTAATGAAAACTGAAAGTTCTAGCTGAAGAGTCAAAAGGGACCAGAGGGCAACTAGCCCCCCCCCCCCCCCCGCTGCCCTCTTTATCTCAAATTCATCTGATCGAATTTTTAAGATAGCTACTTTTTTAAAATAAGTTCAAATATCAGATAACAAAAACTCCAGGTTCAACACAACCCCCAGAGCTGGAGACAAGTGTTGTATGTTATACCATGGGGGTATATAATGTTCTTATTACGAGGGTTTTTTATAAATAGTCCAAAGATCAAATAAGCCCAACCCCCAGTCAAAAACTGACGAACGATATTTTATTCCAAAACTGAAGGGAGCTGAACCCTGGTCTTCTCTGCATGGCCCGCCTTTGTGAAACAAAATCTGTAGCTGTGAGCCTTCAGAAATTAATATCATTATATATCAAATATTCAGTTTAATTTTGTTAGTTCATGCCAAGACAGTTAATTTATTTTGGAATAAAAAAATTACTTTGAAATAAGAAATTTTGAAAAACTTGAAACTTTGGCTATCAAAAACGAACAGAAATTAATAAGAAAAAAAACTTTCCAAAAAAGAAGTTTTTAAAGAAAAGTAAAGGCCATATTAAACTTAAGATCAGAAGAAATAGAAAACAGTAACTCAAAAACAACCAGAAAATACTATTAAAGAATTAATGAAACCCAAAACGAACAGAAATTAAATAAACAATTATAGCAAAAGACATAAAACAAGAAATAATATAAATGAATAAATAGATCTTAAAGCGAGTAATGCTTAGATTGAACATGAAAATCAAGCTTTAAAACAAAAAAAAAATATTTTGCTATTGAAGTATAAATGAAACTTAAAAACGAACAGAAATTAAATAAACAATCAATGCAAACAAATATACAATAGATATTAATGTAAATGAATAAATAAATCTTAAAACGAGTGAAACTTAAATTGAATATGCAAATCAAGCTTGAAACGAACAAAAATCACCACAAACAAGAGTTTGGGTGTGACCTCCTTCTCTCACTGTAAAAAACCTTGTGTCTAAAACCTACTGCGTCATTGGCGCTTTACTAAAAACGGATTATATTTCAAATATTTTCTTAGTAGTTATAATAATATTGAAAATAAACATAAAATTACAGTACAATTAAATTTTTAAACTGATGAGCTTTCAGTCATTAATCTCATTTTATATCAAATATTCAGTTTAATTTTATTAGTTCTTTCCAAAACTGTTCAAGACAAATATAGCTTCACTACAAACAAGACTTTAGATACTGCCCCTTTTTCTAACTGTAAAAGTCTAAAGCCTACTGCGTCAATGGTTCTTCATTGAAAACGAATGATATTACAAATATTTTCTTTTCAGTTATTACAGCATTCAAAATGACAACAGGATTACAGTCAAATAAAATCTAGAACTGATAATCTTTCAATAATTAATAGCATTATATATCACATTCAGTTTGATTTTATTTGATTTATTTTGGCTAAGACACGTTTTGCGAAAGGCTAAGAGACGTTTTTGCGAATTAAGGATAATAGATTGCCAAAAATCGTCCATTTCGGTCATCCATCTAGGGCCAAAAGCATTGAAGCTCGACTAAAATGTAGACATCCTGTTTTTGTGAAATTTTGATTTTTTGGTTTATGTTTTAATTAACTTTATTCTGATTTAATAATATACAAATGCACCTTCTAGAAATCAATCCACAAAAAAAACACAAAAAAAATAATAAATAAATATCGATAAACATGATGATAGTGAAATGAATGTCTTCTATTACATGAAATGAAAGTATATTGACAGTAAAGTAGTGACGCCTAAAGCGTGAACACCTAAAATGTATTTTTCAAAATCTAGGGGATGAGTCATTTTGCTGATTTTATTTCAATTAAAATACCGATAACTACTACTACTACTACGAACAATTCACCGCAGCACAAAGCCGCCTGAAGCCAAACCAGCTACGCACGCTCCTCCTCCCTCCCAATCTATTCAAAGCCTCCCTCTTCACACCCTCCCAGGAAGTTTCCATTTCTTTTAAATCTTTCTTTTATGACATTCTTCAACCCTAACCGCGGACGACCTGCTTTCCGTTTAACCCTAGACGGTTGGTCAAAAACGACAATCTTTGGCAATCTGTCATCCTTCATCCGCAGAACGTGCCTAGTCATCTCAACCGAAAAAGGGGCATTTTTAACCAAAATACAAAACAAAGAAGATATTTTCCAAAATGTAGGGATGGGATCAATCGTCTCATTGTTCGTCAGGGGAAGTTATATCTAGTTTCTTTGCGTAAATTTTTAAGTCGTTTATGATAGCCCCAGAAATAGGCTTTCATTTTCCTTTAATTTTGAGTTTTTTTATTAGCCTGTGTTCCCAAGTGAGTTCTTTTTGGTACTGAAACCGGCCGGAAAGTGATATGTTACCCTATTATTCACTCTAATTATTCTCGCTTCTTTTTTTTTGAGTTTTTTTAATTCTCCCGTTATGTCTGGACAAAACAGCTACGATGTATTGTCTTTTTGATGCAAGTTACAGCTGCAGGCTTTTTGTAAAATTGCTGGTTTTAGAAGGAACATATAGCTTAAGGATGATCCTTCTTAGCGAAAAACACAAGCTCCGGGCGGATACGCAGAAAAGGTTAGGGGATTTCGGACCAATTCTCTCCGGGACAATCTACGTACATGCCAGATCATATCCAGCATTTACATGAGTATATGGGATCAGTGTTGACAACTATGCAATTACAAATAGCACGGGCGGCTACCAAAATGCAGCGAAAAAAATGTTTCCAGACAAACGAAAATGTTTAATAGCATTTGACATGATCAATGTGGCTTATTTTTTTATGACAAAAATGATGACAAAATGACCTATTTTGATTACAAAAATGACAAGAAGACTTATTTTTTGACAAAAATGGCTACACACCTCAACAGGGCTTGAAGCCTGAACTTTGCGTCATTTATTGCACCGGTGCTCTACTGGCTGGGTCATCAGACACCAAACGTTCCTGAACAAGCTCAAACACTAACTCCTAAATCGGTTTTCAATTTCGTATCTTAGTCGGTTTTCAAATGTAAATAAACCTCATGAATCGGTCAATGAATCATTTCTCAAAAAAAAAATTTCGTCACTTATAAATTACTATATTACCAGAATAAGGGTATCTCTTTCTATGGTATTATCAAAACGAGGAAATTTGTTCAAGAAATTGATCCAGATGAATTATATGAAAATAATTGGCAATTTTGCAAGAGTGATAAGGGACAGACGTGAGGTTCCTCCCCCTGCACAAATGATAGTCGAAACATATGAAATACGCATTACAGAAAGAAAAAGTTTCTCGATATGTCCTTTTTTGGGCTTATAAGGATAGAAAACAAAGAAACACAGATAAAAAAACCATAGAAATGTGACTAACCTTCTCTCCTATAATGAATTCAACATTCTCTAGGAAGTTTTTCTACAAGGATGCATGCCAGTTGCAATTCTGGAACAATGATGTTGATGTTATTTGTCCAATAGCATCGTAGCTATTTGTCGATACATATCGGGAGGTTTCAAAAAAAACTCTAAAAAAAAAGAAGTGAGAAATAATTAGAGTGAATAATAGGGTAACATATCACTTTCCAGCCGGTTTCAGTACAAAAAAAGAACTCACTTGGCAACACAGCCTAATAAAAACTCAAAATTAAAGGAAAATGAAAGCCTATTTTTGGGGCTATCATAACCGACTTAAAAATTTACGTAAAGAAACTAGATATATTTCCCCTGACGAACGGTGAGACGATTGATCCCATCCCTACATTTCGGAAAATATCTTCTTTGCTTTGTATTTTGGTTAAAAATTCCCCTTTTTCGGTTGAGATGACTAGGCACGTTCTGCGGATGGAGGATGACACATTGACAAAGATTGTCGTTTTCGGCCAACAGTCTATGGTTAAACGGAAAGCAGGTCGTCCGCGGTTGGGTTGAAGAATGTCAAAAAGAAAGATTTAAAAGAAATGGGAACTTCCTTGGAGGGTGTGAAGAGGGACGTTTGAATAGATTGGGATGGAGGAGGACTGTGTGTAGCTGGGTGGGCTTCAGGCGACTTTGTGCTGCGGTGAATTGTTCGTAGTAGTAGTAGTAGTTTTTCGATATTTTAATTGAAATAAAATCAGCAAAATGACTCATCCCTAGATTTTGAAAATACATTTTATTTGTTCACGCTTTAGTCGTCACTACTTTACGGTCAATATACTTTCATTTCATGCAATAGAAAACATTCATTTCACTATCATCATGTTTATCGTTATTTATTTATTATTTTTTTGTGGTAAACCTAAGGCTCTAAGTAGATATTAAGGGGTGGGGGGGGGGGTAAACTGGAAGCGACACTGAAAATCAGATGAACAAAAATTGTGCGAATGTACAGAAGTAAGAATTATGCTTGCATAGTACTTACTTCAAAACATAACATAAACTCCTCTGTTGCTAAAGTTAAGGAGCAGTCCAGTGCTCTGGCGCTAAAACCTCAAAAAATGTAAAAATAGACTTGGCTGATTTGATTTCTGGAAGGTGCATTTGTATATTATTAAATCAGAATAAAGTTAATTAAAACATCAAACAAAAAATCAAAATGTCACAAAAACTGGATGTCTACATTTTAGTCGAGCTTTAATGCTTTTGGCCCTAGATGGATGGCCGAAATGGACGATTTTTGCCAATCTATTATCCTTCGTTCGCAAAAACGCCTCTTAAGCTATCTCAACCTTTGTCTCATTATAGCCCTAAAGAGTAGGATAGAACCCCACTTTTCATACAGCTTGTTGTTGGAAGCTTTGAATATATTGGGACGGAGGAGGAATGTGCTCAGCTGTGTCTGCCCTAGGGGTTTTGACACTGCAATGAGTTGTTTAGTAGTAATAGTTTAATTCTTTTGATTTTTAACTTATGACTGATTAAATGCTGTGACTACTATTCTATTACAGCAGAGTCACCAAGTCAAAGTAGGTAGTTGAGAAAGCTTAAGGAGCGGATGGATAGTCGATGGTTTATGAGAGCTGCTGATTCGGAGTCGGTTTTTTCCAGAGCATAACATAGATTGCAGAACTGAAATAAAGTTCAATTATACCTTCTCCTAAAGAGTAGCCTACTATATTCTTAAGAGGTGAGATTGATCAATATTCTTAAGAGGTGAACCTTTATTGATCATTCACAAAACAACAAATCCAATTAAACAAATACAGCCACTTCTAGAAGGTCAAAATAACCTGTGTGTAGTGACACAATTAATAAATTAATTGACATAATTAATAAAATATAAATGAATACACTAAAAAACTGAATAAAAATAATAAGAAGAAAGAAGAAAAAAAAGAAGAAAGAAGAAGAAAGATTTTTTTGACCTGTGATTTAAATGAAGAAACTGATTCAGAGCCTGGAATGTTGCCCGGGAGGTTATTCCAGAGGGTTACACTTACGAGACAAACACATGTATTTCACTGTATTTTTCTTTTCATATACTAGCTTATCAGCAGGATATTTCAGTATAATATCCTGAAAAGGCACGGAAGAAGTATTTCCCCTTTTTTTCCAATTTTTTGGGGGAATTGACCGGAATCCTCTATTATCTCAAAGCATAAATTAGGTTCCCTTAGGCCCCTAAAAATTGCTTGAAAAATCGCAATCCCTCTGAATTTTTGTTTTAAAATAGAACAACATAGATTATTTTCCTCAGTTATTGTTTGATAAAAATGGGATTGCAATCACTAAGTGGGAGCCACTTGTTGCTCCCACTTAGTTCAACAAGTGATTGTTCAACAATCACTTGTTTTGAACAACATATCAACAAGTTTAATAAACCGAGAAAAACTATTCTAGTCTTTCTTTTCCACCATTAAAATATTTTGCCTTCTCTTCTAAGTAATTCCTGGATTTCTAAAAAAAATTTTGATCTAGCTGAGATTATAAATCACTTGTTTTTTTTTTTTTTTTTTTTACAATTATATACATTAGCTTTATGGAGTTGTCCTGCTTGCAACCGTTGTGAAAATTGATAACCTATAATGAATTAATTAGGAAGATGAGAATAAAAACCAAAAAAATTAATTTTTTCAAAAAACAAAAGAGGTATATTTTCGATCTATCGATTAGAGGTAAGTCCATCGATTTATCAAAACTCACTGTATTACAAACACGATATGAAACAGGAGGTATGAATTTTGCAAACATATTATTTAACCACACACACGCTTGAATGATTTTAATAATAAGAAAAAATAAATAACATTAATACAACATATAATAGGTCAAAATAAATAAATAATACTAAAAAATGAATAGTGAGCAATAGCAATAATATGAAAACAAAAAATTTGACATATTTACAGGCATTGAGACATCTGATTTATATCGCAAAAAGAACTCTAAAACATCAAGAGTAGAAGGTGCCAGGGATTGAATCCTTCTTATAACTGCAACTATTCAAAATGAAGCATAAAAAGGTGTAGTGAAAATAGACTCAGTCGAGCTCAGACTAAGCGATATACTAAAATAAAACACAGAAATAAACTGCAAAAAAAAAAAAAAAAAAAAATCGACGTATATAAGAAGAAACGAACCAAATATTGGGAAACAAAGCTATCTTTGTCAACTACTAATTAATTTTCTCGAAAGCAGCTGTGCAGTCTGTAGTCCTGCAATCCAGCATCTACGAAAACTTAATAGCATAATGTAGGGGGATCCTCCCCACTATAAAGGGTTTGCCTGCGCCAGTTCATGGGCCACAGCAGCCCTTTATATGTATGAATTAATGACCCGGTTTGCGCAAATGAATTTAAAACTAAATAATTCAAAATCAAATCTTGGCTATTTCTTTTGTATTATTAAGTTTTTGCCCCCCCCCCCCCCTTTTTCAATACCTCTACCTTTAGTATCCTAATTCAATTCATAAAATTTTTGCCATCCATTTTTTCAGATCTATTCACAAACCACGTCTAAAAGTCTTTTGGATCTAAGTTCCCACGAATGATTTTATTTAAAGGCAGAGATTAACTTGTACGTAGTAATTATTTATTATTTAAGTACCTCACTAGATTTTATATTAAATTTGTCTATTTTAGTAGGGGGAAGGGTCATTTGCCCTAGTGTCCGGGGGGGGGGGGGGGTGAATTATCCTCTCCCGCGCCCCTTCCTTAGCATGCAAGAATGTTTGCAGGGCTATAAAAAAAATAGAGAGGGAAAGGGAAAAAGAAGAATAAAAGAAGAAACCATAGATTACCTCCTTGTTTGAAGTTGAGGCTATTGAGTGAGCCACTTCTGGACTTCCACGCAATAGATCTAACAGAGTATCAGCAAAATTATTCCTTAGAACTGTCAGGGCAATATCCTGGCACTGTGAGCAAATCACAGAGTAGATTCGAATGATTAAAACAAACGTCGATGAAACTAAACATTGGCGGAGACGACATCAACTATAAAAAAAAGAAACTAAAAAAATCTAACAGGTAATACCCATAAACATAATTTAACACATTTGAAGCTTTTTAAGAAAGGGACATAAGGAGATTCAATGTCCCCAATTATGTTTCACATGGGAAGAATGGGTAGGGGAAAAGAGGTTCCCTACATCTGACGAGATGGTCATATCCCTATGGGCATGTGACCAATTCTATTTTAAGAATTCAATCTTTTGCGTTATTTAGGCCCTCTCTAACTTAACTTACAGCCTCCCCCTTTTAGCTCAGCTCTATACTATATGTCTTAACTTGACTTATTTTTAATTGAATAAGAAACAGACAAATAAGAACACAACTCCAGGGATTGATTAATGAAAAGATATTGTAATCAATGTAAAGATATTACAAAAAAAAAAAAAAAAAAAAAAAAAAAAAAAAAACGGAGCAGAGGTTATATCTTAGTGATACAAATGGTTCCCGTGGTTAAAGGGAATATCAAATTCGATTAATAGAAAAACTATAGCAAGTAGTTTAAACCTAAGCTAACCCAATAGGTTTTACCATGGAATTCTTCTTGACGACATTAATAAATTAAAAGTTAGGATTACCAGGAATCTGGGCATCCTACGTAAGCTGAAGCACATATTCCTCGGATCCATCCTGCGGCTTCTTCTTTTCACACCTTGATTGAATCATATGTTTGTTATTGTCCAACTGTACGATGTTTAAATTCCACTCAAATTAGCGGACAAAAGTCTCTCTTCGCGAGAAGGCCAGACTAGTTGCAAAGGTTTCAAATCCATCTGCTGTTAAACTCCTCTTAGATCTCACAGTTCATGTCCTTGCATGTACTTCTTTTATATGGCTGCATTGGACACTTACAATAGTCTTCCAGCCTAATATTTTTGTGTCCGACAGTTCGTCATATTACTCACGTTTTCCTTACAACATAATATGTCCCTACCACGCCTTGCGTTCGGTCCGATTCGCTTCCAGTTGTAGCACGGGCTTCCATTCCTTTGGCACCTTCAAACGTCTGGTGGTTGCTTTTTTAGAGGTTATATTTAATCTGTAAGTGGTTACATATGTATTTTCTTTATTTATTGCTATTATATTATATATTTTTTTTTTACCAAGTCTATGGAGTTCTGCATCGTCTGATAAAAGTTGCAGGCTGTGTCATATTGAATAAACTCTCTCTCTCCTTGTGTCTCTATTTTTCTCATAAGTAAATGTTTTTAAACATTCAGTGTTTGAATGTTTAATAGTTTTAATTTTCAAAAAAATTAACGTTTAAGTTTTTAACGTTTAAGTTCTTTTTTACCGGGTATGGAGCCTTTGCGGGGATTAAATAAAAAAAAAACAAAACAAGTTTTCGTTCCTTACTTTCAGTTAAAAAAAACTTGTTTTTTTTTATTTAGATTTTGAACGTTCTTGAATTAATGCAGGTTTTGATTTTGGCTAACCGTAAATGAATAATTAAAACTAAATTTGCATATTTAATTTACTTTTATCTGGTTAAATGGCTTTCCGAAACTTGTTTAATTTTATTTACGAACCTTTTTATTAGTAATAAATATACGTAACTTACGAATTAACTTATGTAACGAAACTTCTATATTAATTTATTTTGAATACGTATATTAGGGGGTTCATCCCCTAGTCAATACCTTCGCTCTTTAAGCTAAAGTTTGAATTTTTGTTCCAATTCTTTAAAAATGACCCCTTAATCACAAAGGCCGTTATTTAGAATAGATAGCTCTTATGAAAGTACTAAAAAATCTTTGGCTTAAAGAGCGAGGTATTGACTAGGGGGAGAAACCCAATCATATACGTAATATTTTTTGTTCGTTTTAAGTTTTGATGTTGCTCCTTACTTTCAGTTGAAAAACTTGTTTTTTATATATTTAATTTCTGATCTTTTTTAAATAATGCTGGAAATCCGACACCCCCTTCATAGCAATGTCCCTTCCCCCATGAAAACTTCCTTCGTGGAAAGATCCTCCCACATAATCCCCGACATCCCCCCACTACTAGAAGAAAACCCCCCTGAAAACGTCTGTATACTTCCCAATAACCATTACTATATGTTAACATTGGGTAAAGTTCATAACTTTCAGCCCTCCCCCCGGGGACTGTTTCATCCATGCTATCATATTTTCGACCATGCTGAACAAAATGGATATCTCGAAATTTGATCAGGTGACTTTGGGAAAATAATGAGCGTGGGAGGGGGCCTAGTTGCCCTTTATTTTTCTGTTTATATATATATATATCTATGTATATGCATTTATATAAATTTGTTCACAGCAAAACTGATAAGACACTTCCGCTCTTTAGCAATCTCGCATATGAAGAAATTCAAACAAATCAAAATCAAGTCAAATCCCCTTTATTTTGAGAACAAAACCGGCAAGCACGCTGAAATAGTTATGTTTTTTTTCATCACAATAGTAAAATACACATAGAACATTAAAAAAAAAAGTAAAAATTATAAGTCTATAAAGGCGATATATATCTATATATATATATATATATATATATATATATATATATATATATAATATATATATATATATATATATATAATATATATATATATATATATATATATATATATATATATATATATATATAATATATATATATATATATATATATATATAATATATATATATATATATAATATATATATATATATATATATATATATATATATATATATATATATATATATATAAATATATATATATCATATATATATATATATATATATATATATATATATATACATATATATATATATATATGTATATATATATATATATATATATATATATATATATATCTATATCGTATATATAATATATATATATATAATATATATATATATATATATACCGAGGTCCAGAATTTGACTGGTCAGGGATTCTTCTAGAATATTCTAGTGTAGGATAGTGTGTAATTTACTTACAAGGTGTTGTAGATTAGTCAACAGAGACTTGCCAGCTATTTCCCGCAACTGTTCTCTGCTGCTTTGAAATGCTTCTGCAATCCGACACAAGGCTAGACAAATATTGTGGACACATTTGCTGGTCCTGAAAACAAAATAGTACCAATGAGGTAGTAAGGTACTAAAAGTACACTAGTAGGACACAATACATTTTGTCAATGCATGTTTGATCAAAGAACCAGAAGAGTTAAGTTGAAAAAAACAAACCCATTCATTCTTTCCATCTTTGATCTACTTCTGAGAATAAGAGCTAGACCCATAGTTAATTATTACAAATTAGTTAGTATTTCTAAATTTAAAAGCAATTGCAGACAATCCTTCCCCGAAAAACTCCTAATCCGCAGGAAATCCCACAGCTCCTCCTTGGCAATTTACACCGGAAAATTGTCCGCAGGCATAAAATAACGATCTTGTTTTCAATTTAAAAGTATCTGAAGAATTCGGGTAGGATTATTAACTTACCCGTCGGGTGCTGATGGATAATTAACATCCAGAAATGTGAAAAATGTGAAAAAAAGCAACTTTCGAATATTTGCGTTCAGGGTCTCTAGTTTAAGTCAGCATGAAAATTATTCGAAAGATTAAGAGGTCTTGCTGGTTGGGGGGGGGGGGATTTATACCTAAAAACCATCGCAAGATTATATTCAATAGCTTCTTAAATTTTCTTGGCGATTGGATGAACAGTGTAGTCAAACATACAGGACACACAGACATACATTCGATATTATACGAGTAAAGAGAATATTAAAATATTCTTGAGACTTCAAGTGCTTTAACAGCAGAACACTAATTCAGAAAAATTGTAAGATCACGTGCTCAACTGAGATTCAGTTGATGAATTTATATTTAAATAGCAAAACATGAACAAAAACTTTTCGTTGAAAATTTTGAAGTTGGATGATAGAACAATAATATAAAATAATTTGATGTAACATAAAGTTAATATAAACCTCTAGCAGTCTAGTAGCAATCCGCAGTTTTGAACAGGCAAGCCTCTCATTACCGTTGTTTTAAGGAAGAAGAGTTGGGACATATTTATGACATGCACTCCATATGAAAGAAGGCCGCCTTCCTCGGGCAGTCTACATTTGGTAACTAGACAACAAAAGAGACAACGTCGTAGGAAGAACACTTTGCGGCGAACTTTTGACCGAGATATCTGAGGATCACTGAGACCTCACTAGTACATGAATGGGCAGATATCGCTGCGGCACCGCTTCGGGACGAGTAGAGGTTCCGTCAACGCCCTATGCGCCACCAAAATGGCTCCAGAGGAAGTAAGGTTCAAGGTAAGGTCGTCAATGTTTCAATATTTTTTGAAACATTATCAGTGTATTGATATATTGACTGTTAATATCATCACATATTGACAATGTACAAATTAACCTTTTGGCTGATCCATATTGCACTGAAAAGTTTCCACCATCGAGTAAAAGCCTAGACAAATACTGTCAACCCATTTATGGGCACTAAAAAAAAAGTAGTAGGAGAAAACTAGTAGGGGGACAAAAGACAAGCTGTCAATATATTTGATGGCACTGACATGAGTCAAGTGCATGTTCTTTCCTAGAAACTGAGGATAAAGCCGAAATATAAACCCAAACTGAAACGCATCACACGGAAGTCCAGCTCCAATGGAAATATATGTCGGCAGTAGCGAATATGAGGATGACTGGAGCCTATTTCTGGATTCTTTGTGTACGTCTGGAGACAAAGGAGGAATTCTGGAGACAAAGGAGAAATTAAGGTCTCAGGTAAGGTAAGGTTCTAAACTGATATTCAACTGATGAATTTATCGGCTCCCAAAAATTTATCGACAGAAGGAAAACATTTAATAGGGAATCTTTTGCATTATTAAAATTTAACTGAATGCAAAACAATGTCAATGTAAGGTAAGCCATTAGCGCCCCACTGGTAGTTTTCAGAATTATTTAGCCTATATTGTCATATATTATAACATTGAAAATGCATCGGTAGATTATCGAATAATTACTATTATTTTAAATATAGCGTTTTTGGTACATGACCACAGATTTCGAGCAAATTGAAAAATAAAGTTTTCAGTTGACTATGTTTGACTGAATTCAGCTTACTGGATATCAGCACCGCCGGTAGGGACAATAAAGTCGAAAGGCGTATTCTTTACCTTTAAGATAAAGTTTTTTTTTATTTTTATTTCTAGTGGCTCCTAGGGAAATGACTTACCGAGGAGTTTGGACTGAAATGCGTACAGTCCAAATTTCACTGTCAAATTTGTCTTCCATATCGACAACTTAGCAACTAAATACCTAGTTGCTAAGTTGTCGATTTTTTTTTTTTTTTTTTGCTGTTTTGTGCAGCTACTAACATTATTTTTGTTGCATGAAAAGAAAAAAAAGACATAACTTAATTTTTTATGTATGTACATATTTTTCTGAAACATACCTCCAATGATAGATAATCTGCCAAAATCGGGAAACAATCTCAGAGCATATTAAAATCGGCCGGGTTTAAATGCTGGCAACACTGAGCAAGAATGGAAAGAGCAGCTCACTTTGATTCATTTGATAGATATTCTAGGTGTGTTAAACATGCAGCAACGCCATTCTGGAATAAATATTCACAATCGAAATTATTATTAAAATTAAAAAAAGAAATACTGCAAAATTCTGTAATACTAAAAAAAAAAACAGAAAATACCCCTCTATCTCAGATCAGAATAGCCATTTTAAGACATACTAGAGGTCCACGGCTGAACGAAACAAATATGGAGTGTATCAAGCAGGTGGTTTGTGAACTGGCTTTGCCAAGCACTTTCTCACCTGGAGGAATCCATTTGACTCTTGGGGAAGGGAGGGGGGTCAACTATAGAAGAGTCTTAATAAAGCGGTTATACAATCAAAAGCATATAAATTTATGTATATTTTGATATTTCCCGGAGAAGGAGGGTTTAAACAGGGTATCTCACTTCCTCCTGATGGCATTGTTTGACTATTTCATATATATGTTTGATTATTTGATTATAATCATGAAATAATGCGTTCTTCTTTGGCAATCCATACCCGGGTCATATCCAGGGGGAGGGGGTGCCAGGCCTGACCCCCCCCCCCACTTAAGAGAATATTTCTCCAATTCTTAAATTGGTCGTAAAAATGCAGATAAAAAGACAATACCCAACAAAAAACTATGAAAAAGAACATTTCTCTGACTCGTAAATTGGTCTTACAAAAGCAGCAGTTACCCCCCCCCCCCCGCCTTCAAACAAAAATCCTTCTGGTATTCTCTCTCAAATAAAAATACCATCAGTAGCCCCTCCCCTCTAAAGAAAACATGGATACGGCCCTGATCATACTTACCTTCTGAAAGTATTTTTTTTCTGAAATTATTCATTTTGTACTCAGGTCCAAATTTCACGGAGTAAATACTAAAATTGCCAAAAAATTAGACAAAACACCAATCACTTCACCGAAATTAGCCAAAACAACACAAACACTTCAATAAAATTTAGCTAATATATTCTTTTATCTTTTGTGAATGCTTGACAGTTTCTTTTTTACTTTTGCTTGAAAGAAATTTGAAAAAATTTTTCTCTACATTCCCAACTTTTCTTTCCCTACAAGTAAGGACACTAAAACTGAGAAAATAGCACGTTATAAAGGATAACAACAGTCTGACCAGTGAGTGGAGTAGAAAAATGCATACGGAAGACAAATAAGACAAGAAAGAGAAGAAATAACTTCAGCCCTAAAAACCCATCCTTGTATTACCCTAAGGCTTAAGTGTTTTCGTTTTATCCTTGAATACTTTACCAATTTTATTGGGGGGGGGGAATCTAAAAGTGAATTTAGAGAGATAATGAAGGAGAGAGAGACAGATAGACAGGGAGGGAGAAAGAGAGAGAATGGAGGAGGAGGAGGAGGAGAGGAGAAAAAGAGAGAGAGAGAGTGAGAGAGAGAGGAGGATAGAGAGAGAGGGGGGACAGAGAGAGAGAGAGAGGGGGGAGGGACAGTGAGAAAGAGAGAACAGAGAGAAAGAGAGAGAGAGAAAGAAAGAGAGAGATTTATAAATCTTAGCCTAAAACTTATCAGTACCATATATTGATGAAACGCTCCATTTCCAGAAATTTTCAAAATAAACTAGAAACTGTTTATATGCTTACCAGGTTGAGAATAGCTTTTGCATGTCTTACTCGACAGCATTCAAAGGACAACTAAGGCATGTTCAGCAAACATCCAAGCAGAGAATAGACTCCAGCCTCTGAAGGAGCACAGGGATTGCTTCAGCAATAAGTGTTACTGATCTTGGAAGGGCATCCATCAAACTTTTCAACCCACGACAAGCAGCAATCATCTAAAAACCATAAGATATATAACTTGAACTTTAGCAAACATATAGACTTAACAAAGGTGGAAAGCGTTTGCTGGTACCAGGTAAGATGAGCAGGCCAGTGTTAAAAAGAAGAGAAGGGGACAAGGTTGTACCCAGGGTCAAGGAAGGCTAACAGTGGTTCAACCAACTCCCAATAAAAATGGTTTAAAATTACATAACAGTTTAATTATTTTCAGGTACTCAATGGGTAATAAGAACCCAACATTACTTTTAATATACTTTAACATCCCCTCCTGGTCAAAGTCCCAGGTAGAGCCCTTAGGAGGGGGGGGGTGCTCCCCAGCAAAGTTGTACACACTTAGAATTTTTTTTTTTTCGGTGGGGGGGGGGGGAGGGGTTATTACAAGCAAACAAATCATAGACAGTCAAAATTTGAGAGAGGCACGTGGCAAAAACCCCCTCCCCCAAACGTTCATGCCTGCTTGTACAAATTATTTTTCGTGTATTTAAATAAAGTCCACAATATTGTGTTTTAAATTGCGTTCAAGTAAATATTTGTCACCTTCCCAAAATCCCCCCCCCCCTTATGAAACAAAATCCAGGACACTCACAGCCCACAGCCACAAAATGATGTTCAGAAAAGGCAATTTTTTCACCCTAAAGCTACGAATTCTCTGAATTTGACTCTAAATTGTTAACTATGCAATTGGGACTTATTGTCCAAAAAACTAAAAATAAACTAAAGCTAAAGAGAAGGCTAACTTATCTTAAAACTGGATTAACTAAAATAAAACTAGGTTTTACACCTGAACGTAAGGAGTAATATTAAAACTTAAAATGAACAGAAATTATTCTGTATATGAGGGGGGAGGGTTGCCCTTTACTCATCCTCTCGCTGTTTAAGCTAAAGTTCTAAAGTACTTTAAAGATATTTCTGATTCAAATTCAACGCGGTTTGTGCTTCAGGAGTCATTCTTAATGAATTAAAAACAAAAAGGCAAAACTTTAGCTTAAAGCCCAAAGGATGAGCCCCCTCATATATGAATAATTTCTGTTTGCTTTAAATTTTAATGTTGGTCCTTACTTTCAGTTTAAAAAACTATTTTTTTTATTTTCTTTCTGACCGTTTTCGAATCACGCCCACAAACGCCCTACTCCGCGAAAAAAATTCCGTCGGAATTTCCTTCCAGAAGCTTTTCTCTCACAGAAAATTTCTCCGTGGAAAAATCCCTCCCCCAAAAAATGTCCGTATATTTCCCATAACAAGTACTATATTTGAACAATGGACATAACTTACAGCCCTTTCTCCATGGGCTGTGGGGGCCATATCATCCCCAGAGGCATAATTATTAGACCTTTCAACTACAACAACAACAACCCTAGAAAAACAACAACAAAAAAACAAGAAAAAAAAAACAACAAAGGAATAAACACGCATCCATGATCTTTTTTTTCTGAAAAAAAAAAAAAATACAGAAAAAATACAAAATTCCGTCCGCACTTTTGTAGAAAAGACTTCTACAGTAGGGTTCTCTGTGCCAACGATTCTACAGTGCAGAAAATTATGAAGAAGTAGCTGGGGTTACTCAAATACACTTTCCAGGGCAGCACAATCGCAATTTTGAAAATTTTGAAAACACTCAGAAAAAAAGTTATAAAAAGGACACTTTTACTGTTGTATTTAGGACATTTTATAACACTCGAGAGGAATACTATTTTTTTTTAAAGACCCTTGTCTTAACCCTTTGTTTTCTATGTTAATATATTTAACAGGTTGAGTTACCAACCTGTTTAAGCTTGCTTCCGTGCCTCATGCTTCCGGGTGTCCCTCAAAATGCCCAGTTATTAACCCCTCGGTTTTGGTAAACTAAAAGCACTGAATATCTAATGACGCGACTCTCGAAGATGAGTCACAAGAACGCTAGGGAAAAAGAATAATGTTTTTAGTTTCTCTTACACTCTTGTTACTCTACACTCTTGAAATTTTGTGTTACATACCTGTGGAAAAAAATGGTTTTGTCGCCAAACGAATATATAGTTGGGCAGAACATTCGGAGGACTTACAAAATAAAAAAAAATTTATGGCTGCTAGAAATGAGCCAAACGGTTTTATCGAACAATGTTGTACCGACCGGGAAATACAGTATCTATTGCAGGAAATATTCTCCATGCCAAAGTCAAGGGAGTTAAATTTAATAACGAAAGCATTCACAACACAGTAAGTACTTGATCTATCTTATACACCTAAACGCTAGAAATAAAATACCCCCCCTCCCCCGTAAAAAATCTTACTCAACCCCAGAGAAAAATGTAATTACGAAATTTGCAATTAAGGAGTATTTTGCACCTTTTTTTCAAAATTTTGAATAAAATAAAAGACTTCCATTATAAGAATGAACATTAGCCTACATAAATCGGATTTGGAATTACTTGGCTCAGGATAAAGAAAAAACTAAAGCTACTGGCTATTTTTAACTATTCAAATCAGGAATTTGTCAATATTTTCTCCTGAGAATTGGTTCAGTCTTTTCAGTGATTTAATAAAATAAATCATTTTGTTTTCAACTAAAAGCAAGGAGCAACATTAAAACTTAAAAGAGCATAAATTTTACCATATATAAGGGGAAAACCCCTCCTCAATACCTTGCTCTTCACGTCAAAGTTTCTTTTTGTATTTTTGAAAAAATTTCCTGACTAATTAAAAGGCTCTTATGTTTCAGGAGTTGTTTTTAACTAATTGGTACAAAAAGTTAAAATTTGCGTAAAAAAGTAAGGTATTGAGGAGGGGGATCCACAACCTCGTATATAGGATAATTTCTGTTTGTTTTAATGCTGCTCATTACTACTTTAGTAGATAAATCTGTTTTTTTATTTATTTTCTGATGGTTTTTCAAATATCACCAGAAATTGCACCTTTTCTCTCCATGGACAATCTCCCCTCCCCAGAAAATTCCTCCTTGAAAGTTTCTCCCGCGTAAATTCCTTCTTGCCCAGACAATTCTATCCCTGCTAAGAATTTCCCATAAAAACACTTCTTGCAGACAATTCCACCAGGAAAATTATTTTAGCCTATTTTCTATTGAAAAAAAATACTAATTTTTCTTTATTTTTCTAATCGTTGTTTTCAAAATCATGCCGGAAACCTTCCTTCTACGGAAATTTTTTTCTTAACAGAAGGTTTCTCCCACGTGAAGTTCCCCCATGGGGAATCTCTCCTGTGGAAAATTAACCCACCTCACCATGGCAATATCTACCTGACAACTTCCACTTCTTTGAAAATTTTTACCTTGGCTATTTCCCCGGAATATCTTCAAATGTTGAATTGGCAAAAGAAAGCAGGTAAAATAAAATTAATTTTGTTTTTTTTCGGTAAATTCTTTTAAATATAGTTTCCCTCTGAAAGTTCATCCCTGTAAACTTCCCTCCCCACGGTAAATTCTCCTGTGGGAAACACCACCCCCCTCCCCCTCCTGCAGAAAATTTTCCCCACAAAAAAATCACCCTCCCCCAAAAATGTCTTTACTTCCCAATAATAAATACTATATGTAAACACAGGACAAATTTCAAAAACTTACAACACTTTCCCCAGGGACTTGCAGGTTCGTGTCATCCCCAGAGGCATGATTAATCGATCTTTCAACTATACTGATCAAAATGGCTATCTCAAATTTTTGATCAGATGAGTTTGGGGAAAAAAAAAAGCGTGGGAGTTTTTTAGTACTTTTAAAAAAGTGTCTTGTTGTTCTAATTAAACGGCCCTTGCGTTTCAGGAGTTATTAAATATATTGGGACAAAATTAAAACTTTAGCGTAAAGAGCGATGTGCTGAGGAGGGGACAATCCCCTTTATATACATAATAATTTCTGTTCGTTTAAGTTTTAATGTTGACCCTTACTTTCAGTTGAAAAAACTTGTTTGTTTTTACTTTAATTTTTATCGTTTTTTAAAATAATTCCGGGAAATCTGGCCCTAGCTCCACCGAGAACCCCCCCACGGAAATATCCTCTATACAATTCAATCCCGGTGAAAATTTACCTTGAACAATTACTCTTAACCCCCTTCGCGTGTAAAATTGAGACGGTGAAAAGAGAAAGCAAGACATAAAAAGAATTTTGTATAATAATTCTGGCAAATTCCCCCAGTGTAGAATTTCGACGATTTGGTAAAAAAAGGGTTGGGGGAGGGAGCCTAGTAGTTGCCCTCCAATTTTTTTTATCACTTAAAAAGGGAACTAGAACTTTTAATTTCCGTTCAATAAGCCCTCTCGCGATATTCTAGGGACCGCTGGGTCGATACGATTACCCCTGGAAAAGTAGAAAAAAAAAAATACACACGCATCCGTGATCTTTCTTCTGGAAAAACAAAATACGAAATTCTACATTTTTGCAAATAGGAGCTTGAAACCTATATAGTAGGGTTCTCTGATACGCTGAATCTGAGTGTGGGATTTTTCGTTGAGATCACTTCACTTTTAGGGGCTGTTTCCCCTTTTTTTCGAAAATCAGAAAAATTTTCTCAGGCTCGTAGCTTTTGATGGGTAACATTAAACCTATTGGAATTTATATAGCCTACTTGAAATCAGCATAAAAAGCCGATTCTTTTGGTATATCTATTGGTATCAAAATTCTGTTGTTTAGAGTTTTGGTTACTATTGATCCGGGTCGCTCCTTACTTACAATTTGTTACCACGAACTGTTTGATATTTAGGTTTTGATTTCGATATTTGTTCCAATATATCGACATCCATATCTAATATCACAAAACACTAGTAAAAGTTGCCTCCCGCCCTGCCCCAAAGCAACTTAAACCCGTGTTTTCTACAGGAAATTTTAGGCTGGGGGAATTTGCCAGAATTCCTATACAAAATTCTTTTTATTTGTCTTTGCGGTACTTGCCACTTATATAATACACACTCGAGAAGTGAAGTTAGGTGAATGCTAAGGAAATAAAAAAAAAATGATGAAAACAATAATAGTTTAGAAACAGATTTGGGCTATATATTTGCACATTAGGGGTGGGGGGGTCGCATAGCATATGTTAAATACCTACCCAAATTACCAAATAAATACTTAAATAAAATATAGCTACAATTTATTTTCCAACACCAAGTCAAAACTAATTGTCTGGTATAAAGAAGTTGCTTGACCGGTTTCTTGTCTCATCTTTGTGTCATTCGCAATCGAAATTCTCGAGTTGTGTATTATATAACCGACAAGTGCCAACTTTGTCAACTAAATTTAATTTGTGCAATTGTTCCAGGGAAAGTTTCCAACAGGGTTAGAATTGTCTTGAGGTTTTTCCATGGGGGGAGGGGGGGGGATAATTTTCATCTGGATACAAACGATATTAAATTAGTAAAAAAACAAGTTTTCTTTTCAGCAGCTGAAAGTAAAGTGCAAAATAAAAAACTTAAAAAAACGAACAGAAATTGTTCTGTATATGAGTGGGGTTTGATTCCTTCTCAATACTTTGCTCTTTACGCTGAAGTTAAGCTTTATCTCAATTCCTCAAGAACAGCTCCTGAAAAACTCCAAAGTCATTTAATTAGAATAAGAAGTATATTTTGTAAGTTCTGAAGTACGTTAGCAGTAGAATGCTTATACTGAATATGCGCACGCCCCTAGGAATTACCATGTTATTTGCGTATAGCACGTTCCATGGCACCTTTCCAAGGCAGATTACCAGACTGGTTATTTGGCAGTGTATAATGTAGTCAAAAACATGTTTTGAGAGTATGGTCGTAATAATATAATTTAAAACAGACAGGTTTTTTTTTCTGTTTATTGTTGTCAATTGCACAATGAGTGTACATCGTGAGTTCACGTGCACATTTTTTTTCTTAAAAAACTGGTACATTTAAAAAGGGGTAATGAGATTTGCGAATTGGAGTGTAGGATTCGCGAATTTGATCCTATTGAGGTGGAAAAAAAAGAAAAGGGTTTAGCATTTGCAAATACTTCAATGTGTTATCAATTTAAAATAGTTTAGAAATAAAAAAATTTAACAAGAAATGGCTGAAAAGTGTTTTGGCGGAGATGGGGTGATTGTGTACTGTATAATGCACATGTGATGTTTGGACAGTGTTGTCGATTTAAAATAGTTTAACATTCCCTCCTTCCCCCATTTCTGAGGGCAGGGGAGGGGGGGGTCAATTTTTGAGGGAAAACCAAAATACTCAGAATCGAAAATAAATGGGATCTGCCTCAAGGACAAGGCTCAGAAGCTCCTCTTCCTCCATTTCTGAGGGCAGGGGAGGGGGTCAATTTTGGAGGGAAAATAAAAAACAAATGCTCAGAATCGAAAAATAAATGGGATCTGCCTCAAGGGGAAGGCTCAGAGGCCCCTCCTTCCCCCATTTCTAAGGGCAGTGCTTTGTCGAATTTTGAGCAAAACAAAAGGATTGTAACACCTGATTGACCCGTTTTCCAACTTTTACCTTGAGAGTCGATGTTGTTAGCAGAATTTCAAAAGGATCGTTTATTAGTGCTGGCGTATCTGATGAAATAAAAATGCTTTTTTTTTTTTTTAATTTGATTGGGGTAAAAAGTCAAAGTCTAACAGAAAGAACAAGGTATTTTGGGGGGGGGGCAGCTCACTTCATATACGGGGTAATTCCATTCGTCTTAGTTTTTTTTTAACGATGCTCCTTATTTCTAGTTGAAATGCTTATTTTTTAATCTAATTGTGATGAAAAGTCAAAAAGTCTAACATAAAGAACAAGATATTTCGGAGGGGGGCTCGTTACTGATATTGATATTAGTGCGTAAAAACTACAAACTGACAAAAATATTCAGAACTTTTTTGTTCTTATAGCCTTGACTTTGAAGACATTTCTTCATCTTAATTGGCTTTAGAATTATCATGCAAAATAAACTAGCCTAACAGTCATTGCTTTGTCGAATTTTGAGCAAAACAAAAGGATTGTAACACCTGATTGGCCCATTTTCCAACTTTTACCTTGAGAGTCGATGTTGTTAGCAGAATTTCAAAAGGATCGTTTATGAGTGCTGGCGTATCTGATGAAATAAAAATGCTTATATATTTAATTTAATTTTGGGTGAAAAGTCAAAGTCTAACATAAAGAACAAGGTATTTCGGAGGGGGGGGGGGGCAGCTCACTTCATATACGGGGTAATTTCCATTCGTCCTAGTTTTTTTAACGATGCTCCTTATTTTCTAGTTGAAAATGCTTATTTTTTAATTTTTATTATGATGAAAAGTCAAAAGTCTAACATAAAGAACAAGGTATTTCGGAGGGGGGCTCGTTACTGATATTGATATTAGTGCGTAAAAAACTACGAACTGACAAAAACTATCCAGAACTTTTTTTTCCTATAGCCTGACTTTGAAGACATTTCTTCACCTTAATTGGCTTTAGAAATATCATGCAAAATAAACTAGCCTAACAGTCATGGCTTTGTCGAATTTTGAGCAAAACAAAAGGATTGTAACACCTGATTGGCCCGTTTTCCAACTTTTACCTTGAGAGTCGATGTTGTTAACAGAATTTCAAAAGGATCGTTTATGAGTGCTGGCGTATCTGATGAAATAATTTAGGTCGTATGATAAATTTATTTTTTTTTTTAATTCAGTAGTTTTTCAGTAAGGACACTCGATATCCTAAAAGTGTTTGATTAAAACTTTTACGTTGAGCATCGATGTTGTTAGCAGAATTTCAAAAAGGATCGTTTATGAGTGCTGGCGTATCTGATGAAATAATTTAGGTCGTATGATCAATTTAATTTTCTTTTTTTTAATTCAGTAGTTTTTCAGTAAGGACACTCAATATCCTAAAATGTTTGATTCAAACTTTTACCTTGAGAATCGATTTTGTTAGAAAGATTTCAAAAGAATCGTTTATGAGTGCTGGCGTATCTGATGAAATAATTTAGGTCGTATGATAATTTTTTTTTTTTTAATGCAGTAGTTTTTTTTAGTAAGGACACTCGAGACAACACGCACACAGAGAGAGGACACACACACAGATACGAAACACACATAGAGACGACACATGCATAGAGACAACACAAACACACAGAGATGACACCCACACAGAGACGAACACACACACACACACACAGAGATGACACACACACACAGAGACGACATGCTCAAAGTGACGACTTTACACATAGAGAAGACACACACACACACACACACACACACACACACACACACACACACACACACACACACACACACACACACACACACACACACACACACACACACACACACACACGCACACACACACGCACACACGCACGCACACACACACACACACACACACACACACACACACACACACACACACACACACACAACAACACACACACACACACACACACACCACACACACACACACACACACACACACACACACACACACACACACACACACACGCACACACACACACACACATACACATACACATACACATACACATACACACACACACACACACACACACACACACAGACGACAAACACACAGAGACGAGACACATAGAGAGTCGACACACACACAGAGAGACGACAAACACACAGAGACGAGACACATAGAGAGTCGACACACACACAGAGAGACGACAAACACACAGAGACAACACACACACACACACACAAAGAGACGACACACACACACACACACTCAGACACACAACACAGATACGAAAACACACAAAGAGACGACACACACACACAAATAGAGACAAACACAGACATAGAGACGCCAAACATACAGAGAAGACACAAAAACAGAAACGACACACTCACATAGAAACGACACACACACACACACACAAAGACAACAAACACAGAGACAACACACGCACAGAGACGACACACGCACAGAGACGACACACACACACACAAAGACAACAAGCACATAGACAACACGCACACAGAGACAACACACACAGACACAGAGACGACACCCACATAGCGACGAAACACGCAAAGAGACGACACACACACACAGAGACGACAACACACAGAGAAAAGACGCACGCACAGAGACGACACGCACAAAGAAACAGCACACACACACACTCACAGAGACGACACACACATAGCAACGACACACGCACAGAGACGACACACACACAGAGACGACAACACACAGAGAGAAGAGACACACGCACAGAGACGACACACGCACACACATACACACACACAGGGAGAGACGAAACACACACACAGAGATGACACACGCACACAGAGACGAAACACACGCATAGAGACGACACATGCACAGGGACGATACATACACACAGAGACAACAAACACACAGAGACGACGACACACACACATAGCGACGACACACACACAGAGATGACACACACACAGAGAGAAGACACACGCGCAGAGATGACACACACAGAGACGGCACACACACACACACACACACAGAGATGATACACACATACAGAGACTAAACAGCCATAGAGACGACACACGCACAGAGACGATACACACACAGAGTCAACACACACACACAGAGAGACGAGAAACATAGACAAGAAATGACAAACACACATAGAGACGACACACACACACAGATACGAAACACACATAGAGACGACACACGCATAGATACAACACACACACACAGAGACAACACCCACACACACAGAGACAACACACACAGAGAGACGACACACACACAGAGACGACACACTCAAAGTGACGACTTACACATAGAGAAGACACACACACACAGAGACGACAAACACACAGAGACGACACACATAGAGAGATGACACACACACACAGAGACGACAAACACACAGAGACAACACACACAAAGAGACGACGCACAACACACAGATACGAAACACACAAAGAGACCACACACACACACACACACACAGAGTACACAACAAAAACAGAGACGACACATCCACAGAGATGACACACACATAGAGACGACACACACACAGACACGACACACGAACAGAGTCATAGTGAGAGATATATCCAAAAAGTTGGGTTTATCTAGGTTTACTTAGAGTGGCGTGCCACTCTAAGTGAACCTAGAGTGGCGCGCCACTCATTTTTGTGCAAATTTTCCTTCATGACGTCTTTCACCAAGAAGGCGGATAAAAGGCGGGGATGTTTTTACTGCACTTGCATTGCGTCATGCAGTTGTAAAACAGGGGCGGTTCGAAAAACCCCATTTCTGTTTTTCCGGAATGCCGAAGAAAAGTGGTTCTTTCCGAAAAGAACCATTGGGAGGTTTTGTCAACCCCCGAGCATAATTACTTTAATTACTTCACTTTTTGACTATTTTTGACATAATGGCCATCTCAAAATTTTGATTGGCTGCATTTGGCGAAAAGAGACCGTGAAAGGGGGGGGGGGTCTTGGTGCCCTCCAATTACATTTTGACTCTCAAAAAGGCACTAGAAATTATTATTTCCGACTGAATAGGCCCCTCTGAAGTTTTTAAAACCTTCCCTTGCAAATAAAGCCCCTCCGGGGGGGGGGCAGTAAAAATAATGTTGAAGCTTTTTGAAAAGAGCTGCTATTTTGAAAAAAAACTTACTAGAACTCTCATTTTAAAAAAAGATCTAGGACTGGTGCTTGTGCATATGTTACCGTGAATGTCCGAATTTTTTGAATGTCGACATTCACCGGTGAAAGTCCGAAATACCTTCTTTTTTTTCTCCTTAAATTCAGTCAGCAGTTGCCAGTCAACTTTTTCAGTTTTATGCAAGGTTTGATGGTGACAGGTTCACTTTAAATTTTTAGGACAAAGATTTCAATAAAAACCTTATATAACCCCAGGGTATAACTTATAACCCTGGCCTGAAGACTGTGGGGGGGAGTGTCCTGCTCAAAGGTATAATTTCCTGAACTTTAAGCTGCGTGGAACAAAATCGTTATCTCAAAATTTTGATTGGATGTATTTGGGGAAATGGTGGGCGTGGAAGGGGTGTTAGGTGCCTTCCAATCACTTTCGACTATTAAAAAGGGTACTAGCTAGACCCCGGCGCCGCGCCGATGAGGGAAGACCGGCGGCGGCGGAGCAAAAACAGCACGCCGCGCCGCCGTAAGACGCCGGCGGCGCGGCACCGGTAAGATGTCGGCGGCGCGCCGTCGGCGCGATCAATGTTGACCACAAACATTAATGTTTTCATCAGTCTTTCTCAAATCACAGCTTAAATTTACAACAGATTCGAGCCTATTCATGAGTTCAAAAATTCACAAGTCGCTGGCTGGAAACTGGTCTTCTTCGTTATTCATCAAGAGAAGTAGAAATCTGGTAGAAACGAAATGGCTGTGGCGTTTCAGACCCTTGCATAATACGAGTAGTTGAAGTATCTATTAGATATGTATTCTTAACATAAATAATTATCAAAATTAGTAGTTTTTTTCATCGAGCATTACTGCATATAAAACTTCAAATACCGTATCACAAAATTCGTCAGTTATCTGGGTAAAAACTTTGAATATAACTTTGAACTTAGAAGCTTAATTTTTTCATAAGTCCCTTTGCCTATATCTCTGTTTGTCACATTTAAAACAGTTGAAATGGGCGACTTTGATATTGATTGTTTTTTTTTTTGCTCTTTTGGATTCCTAAGAAGCCTTCTTGTATTAAAAAACTGGTTTTTAATTACAATTTTAAAAAAATGCATTTAAAGTTTTGTTGGCTTCTTTATAGAATTTATGTCATGTAGGCTAAGGCTGAACTGCTGCTTTTTTATCGCTTTTGGCTGCTCTTTTGGATATTATTTATTTTTTCTTTTGGGGATTCATTCCAAATTATAACTGATAAATACCTAATATCAGTCAAATTATAAACTGTATCTAAAAGGAGTAAATTTATCAAATTGAAAAATACATGATGAACACTTCACATGAGAACACTTCAATTACAATGACACAAAAAAACACTTAATAGTTTATTGGCTATGAAGAAAAATGAAGTGCCAGTTATTTTCTTAGGTAAAAAATGAAAAGCTCATCCGTTTTAAGTGTAATTAAATGAAATAATATGCAGACTGAAGTAGCTCCAGGAAGATGTTGAAATGTTCATCTTAGTTCGTCAATTTTAATCCAAGCAAAATGTTAGGACGCTTAGTATCAGTTATTGAGTTTAAGCTTTGATTTCCAAATGCTAACAAGAATTACCAAATTTAAGAAAGTCGCAACAATAAGTCACCTGTGGTCAAAATACCTAGACTCCTCTTTGATCCCTACCCAGGCTCAAAGCTTCTGTTATGGTCTTTTCCATAGAAATCTCCAAAAAGTTTATTTTTAAAAATAGCTTTCAAGCGTAGTTAGGGGTATTTAGACTTTTTTGCTTTTCTTCAAAGCTTCGAAAAAAGTGTTATAATATTCCAAATGTTACATTTGTGCATATTTTTGGTAATCATTTGTGGGGTGATCGAATTTTCTAAACCACTGAAGATACGTAAGAACGTTGCAACATCTAGTACCCTGAGGTCATAAGACTGTCAAAGATCCTCCTTGAACCTCCCAAATTGAAAGCTTTTATTATCACATGGCCTTTTAATGTAACTTGGGCACTGGACCAAGGGCGCCATTGTTACTCGAGCGCAACGTTAGGTGGGGATGTCGATATCGCTTTCGTAACACCAATTCGTTTTAGTGTGAATCTGCCTGGTACATATGAATGAATGTTTTCAAAGTAAACCCGTTTCATCAATAGGAAACAAAAAACCGGATTGGACGCATATGTCCCCTTTCCCTTTGGACGATAAAACCATGCAAGTGCTGTATCAAGTATAACTCACGAAAATCTTGTTAATTTTGTCAACTTTTCAACTTTTTGGCATCCCTGCTTTCAATAAAAAAAATCAAGGTACTATCACTTAAATATAATAACTCCCTATGCCCCCCTTCTGGATACTATTTGATAGGATACCGTCTCTGCTTTAAATAAAAAAAAATAATTAACTTATTGGCACCCCTGCTTTAAAAAAAAAAAATCGAGGTGTTATCATTTAAATATGATAGCTCAATACCCCCCCCCCCTCTTGATACCACCTTGATAGGATGCCGTCTCTGCTTTAACTAAAAAAAAATGAACTTTTTGGGATCCCTGCTTTTAATAAATAAAATTTAGAGCTATTATCATTTAAATATAATACCTCCCTACACCCCCCCCCCCCTCTGGATACCACCCTGATAGGATACCGTCTCAGCTTTCATTAGAAAAATAATTTACTGAATAATTAACAAGGTCACTATATGGTTCAAACAAACACGCAAAATAACGTTAAACAGCTTAGTGTTCCTTGAAAAAAAAATGGAGGATATGAGTAAAGGGGTACAAAGACAACAACAAAAATGTCGAAATTATTCAGATATACCTCAAATTATTTTAAAACTGAGTGATAGATTCGCCATGGCATTCCATAAGATCCAAAGAATCGAATTAAAAGGGAGCACACACAAAAGCCAAATAAGGCCAGTAGCCTATGAGAAATCGCAAAATACCTAAGACAATGAACAAGTCCTAATGGGGGGCCCTGGGTCTATTAAAATATTTCAATGGTTTCCCAGGGAATTTGATATCAGTAGAAAGGGGGGTGCCAGTCCGGTACGAACCACGTGGTTTATGGTTTTCTCACTGAGAATGAAAAAAACAGGAATTTTCTCACTTGGAAAAAAAGGAATTTTCTCACATTTATGTCTGTTTTCATGGATGGTTATGTGTGTTGTTCGATTTATTTGATGTTTTTCATGGTTGTCAACATCAAATTATGGATGTTTTATGGTTTTTGTCAGTGTGAGAATTTGAAAAACAGGAACTTTCTCACATTTATGTCTGTTTTTATGGTTTTTGTCAGTGAGAATGGAAAAACAGGAACTTTCTCACATTTATGGGTGACAACAGCAATTTATGTTCCTGTTTTATGTCTGTTCGTTGTCAGTGAGAATGGACATGCTTGACGCGAATGTTATGAGATTGTTTGGCTAACCTAACCTGAGAAATTGATTTACATAATCGCTAGGGGAATATATTGATTCACGAAGGGGGAATTAAGAAACATTATGGTTTCTTTGATCTTTAGGCGAACCTAGCCTGTGAACTTGATTTACATAATCGCTAGGGGAAATTATTGATTCACGAAGGGGGAATTAAGAAACATTATGGTTTCTTTAATCTTAGGTCTGTGGGATAAACGTTCTTTAGGTCAGGGAGAAAAATTAATATTCTATTTTTAAATAGGGCTTCATTGATCTTTAATGTCAGGAATTATAAATGACATCACTTGTTATCTTGGAAATTATGCGGGAGTCTAAAGAGATAGAAATTCTATTTTTAAATACGGCTTCACTGAGCTTTAAGTCGGAGAGATAAATTGATATTCTAACGAAACCTTAATAGTTTAGCTAGGAAAATTTATGAGATGAAGAGATTAACGTAGGAAAGGGTTTCCTAGAAATTTGAAATGTGAAAGCACAAAGATGCCAAAAAAACAAAAGGAACACACAGAAATTACTTTTAGGGGATTATTTGGGCGAAACGGTTTTAGACAGCTTATGGAATTATTTCGGCGAAACAGTTAGAGACATTTTAAAAGATGATTTAAAAGATGATTTTAGAAGAGGTTTTGAGTGTGGTCGTTATAATACACAAGTTGTATTTTAACAGTGTTGTGAGGTCCCCTACCCCAACCCCAAAGGGCCCCCGATCCCCCTACCCCGATCCAAAGGGTTCCAATCCCCATACCCCAATCCAGAAGGAACCCCCCGGTCCCCAAAGGTTCCCAGGGCTCCCAAAGGGCCCCCGGACTCCCAAAGGCCCTCACCCGGTCCCCAAAGGTCCACCGGACCCCAAAGGCCCTCGGCCCCCTCCCTCTCCCTCCATCTCCCCCCCTCCTTCCCATCCATTTCCCATCCCCTCCCCCTCCTCCCCCTCCCCTCCTCCCTTCCCCATTTTTTAATATTTTTTTGTGCATTGAGACACAGAACGACCCTCCCCCCCCAAAAAAAAGGTCCCCCCACACCCCAAAGGCCTGATTTTTCAAACTTCATTTTGAATTTCTTTCGTTGAAATGCAAGAGTTGGAATATTTCAGTAGTGTTTGGTTGTGGTTTACCTTGTCACAGTTACATTTTCTTGATTTTTCAAAGTTCATTTTGAATTTCTTTCATTGAAATGCAAGAGTTGGAATATTTCAGTAGTGTTGGTTGTGGTTTACCTTGTCACAGTTACATTTTCTTGATTTTTCAAAGTTCATTTGAATTTCTTTCGTTGAAATGCAAGAGTTGGAATATTTCACTAGTGTTTGGTTGTGGTTTACCTTGTCACAGTTACATTTTCTTGATTTTTCAAAGTTCATTTTGAATTTCTTTCGTTGAAATGCAAGAGTTGGAATATTTCAGTAGTGTTTGGTTGTGGTTTACCTTGTCACAGTTACATTTTCTTGATTTTTCAAAGTTCAATTTGAATTTCTTTCGTTGAAATGCAAGAGTTGGAATATTTCAGTAGTGTTTGGTTGTGGTTTACCTAGTCACAGTTACATTTTCTTGATTTTTCAAAGTTCATTTTGAATTTCTTTCGTTGAAATGCAAGAGTTGGAATATTTCAGTAGTGTTTGGTTGTGGTTTACCTTGTCACAGTTACATTTTCTTGATTTTTCAAAGTTCATTTTGAATTTCTTTCGTTGAAATGCAAGAGTTGGAATATTTCAGTAGTGTTTGGTTATGGTTTACCTTGTCACACAGTTACATTTTCTTGATTTTTCAAAATTCATTTTGAATTTCTATCGTTGAAATGCAAGAGTTGGAATATTTCAGTAGTGTTTGGTTGTCGTTTACCATGTCACAGTTACATTTTCTTGATTTTTCAAACTTCATTTTGAATTTCTTTCGTTGAAATGCAAGAGTTGGAATATTTCAGTAGTGTTTGGTTGTGGTTTACCTTGTCACAGTTACATTTTCTTGATTTTTCAAAGTTCATTTTGAATTTTTTTCGTTGAAATGCAAGAGTTGAAATATTTCAGTAGTGTTTGGTTGTGGTTTACCTGTCACAGTTACATTTTCTTGATTTTTTAAAATTCATTTTGAATTTCTATCGTTGAAATGCAAGAGTTGGAATATTTCAGTAGTGTTTGGTTATGGTTTACCATGTCACAGTTACATTTTCTTGATTTTTCAAAGTTCATTTTGAATTTCTTTCGTTGAAATGCAAGAGTTGGAATATTCCAGTAGTGTTTGGTTGTGGTTTACCTTGTCACAGTTACATTTTCCTGATTTTTCAAAGTTTATTTTGAATTTCTTTCACTGAAATGCAAGAGTTGGAATATTTCAGTAGTGTTTGGTTGTGGTTTACCTTGTCACAGTTACATTTTCCTGATTTTTCAAAGTTCATTTTGAATTTCTTTCATTGAAATGCAAGAGCTGGAATATTTCAGTAGTGTTTGGTTGTGGTTTACCTTGTCACAGTTACATTTTCTTGATTTTTCAAAGTTCATTTGAATTTCTTTCGTTGAAATGCAAGAGTTGGAATATTTCAGTAGTGTATGGTTATGGTATACCTTGTCACAGTTACATTTTCTTGATTTTTCAATGTTCATTTTGAATTTCTTTCGTTGAAATGCAAGAGTTGGAATATTTCAGTAGTGTTTGGTTGTGGTTTTCCTTGTCACAGTTACATTTTCTTGATTTTTCAAAGTTTATTTTGAATTTCTTTCGTTGAAATGCAAGAGTTGGAATATTTCAGTAGTGTTTGGTTGTGGTTTACCTTGTCACAGTTACATTTTCTTAAACCATGTCACAGTTACATTTTCTTGATTTTTCAAAGTTCATTTTGAATTTCTTTCGTTGAAATGCAAGAGTTGGAATATTTCAGTAGTGTTTGGTTGTGGTTTACCTTGTCACAGTTACATTTTCTTAAAACCATGACACAGTTACATTTTCTTGATTTTTCAAAGTTCATTTTGAATTTCTTTCGTTGAAATGCAAGAGTTGGAATATTTCAGTAGTGTTTGGTTGTGGTTTACCTTGTCACAGTTACATTTTCTTGATTTTTCAAAATTCATTTTGAATTTCTATCGTTGAAATGCAAGAGTTGGAATATTTCAGTAGTGTTTGGTTGTGGTTTACCATGTCACAGTTACATTTTCTTAAACCATGTCACAGTTACATTTTCTTGATTTTTCAAAGTTTATTTTGAATTTCTTTCATTGAAATGCAAGAGTTGGAATATTTCAGTAGTGTTTGGTTGTGGTTTACCTTGTCACAGTTACATTTTCTTGATTTTTCAAAATTCATTTTGAATTTCTATCGTTGAAATGCAAGAGTTGGAATATTTCAGTAGTGTTTGGTTGTGGTTTACCATGTCACAGTTACATTTTCTTGATTTTTCAAAGTTCATTTTGAATTTCTTTCGTTGAAATGCAAGAGTTTGAATATTTCAGTAGTGTTTGGTTGTGGTTTACCTTGTCACAGTTACATTTTCCTAATTTTTCAAAGTTTATTTTGAATTTCTTTCATTGAAATGCAAGAGTTGGAATATTTCAGTAGTGTTTGGTTGTGGTTTACCTTGTCGCAGTTACATTTTCTTGATTTTTCAAAGTTCATTTTGAATTTCTTTCATTGAAATGCAAGAGTCGGAATATTTCAGTAGTGTTTGGTTGTGGTTTACCTTGTCACAGTTACATTTTCTTGATTTTTCAAAGTTCATTTTAATTTCTTTCGTTGAAATGCAAGAGTTGGAATATTTCAGTAGTGTATGCTTATGGTATACCTTGTCACAGTTACATTTTCTTGATTTTTCAATGTTCATTTTGAATTTCTTTCGTTGAAATGCAAGAGTTGGAATATTTCAGTAGTGTTTGGTCGTGGTTTACCTTGTCACAGTTACATTTTCTTGATTTTTCAAAGTTCATTTTGAATTTCTTTCGTTGAAATGCAAGAGTTTGAATATTTCAGTAGCGTTTGGTTGTGGTTTAACTTGTCACAGTTACATTTTCTTGATTTTTCAAAGTTCATTTTGAATTTCTTTCGTTGAAATGCAAGAGTTTCAGTAGTGTTTGGATGTGGTTTACCTTGTCAAAGTTACATTTTCTTGATTTTTCAAAGTTCATTTTGAATTTCTTTCGTTGAAATGCAAGAGTTGGAATATTTCAGTAGTGTTTGGTTGTGGTTTACCTTGTCACAGTTACATTTTCTTGATTTTTCAAAGTTCATTTTGAATTTCTTTCGTTGAAAAGCAAGAGTTGGAATATTTCAGTAGTGTTTGCTTGTGGTTTACCTTGTCACAGTTACATTTTCTTGATTTTTCAAAGTTCATTTGAATTTCTTTCGTTGAAATGCAAGAGTTGGAATATTTCAGTAGTGTCTGGTTATGGTTTACCTTGTCACAGTTACATTTTCTTGATTTTTCAAAGTTCATTTTGAATTTCTTTCGTTGAAATGCAAGAGTTGGAATATTTCAGAAGTGTTTGGTTGTGATTTACCTTGTCACAGTTACATTTTCTTGATTTTTCAAAGTTCATTTTGAATTTCTTTCGTTGAAATGCAAGAGTTGGAATATTTCAGTAGTGTTTGGTCGTGGTTTACCTTGTCACAGTTACATTTTCGGGATTTTTCAACTTCATTTTGAATTTCTTTCGTTGAAATGCAAGAGTTGGAATATTTCACTAGTGTTTGGATGTGGTTTACCTTGTCACATGTACACACATGCATACACATGTATACACATGTACACACATGTGCTTATCATGAGTGCTCATGATAAGTTAACCTAACCTTTTCCGGTGAGTATGGTTAGGTTAGACTAGATTAAGTTAGGTTAGGTTAGGTTAGGTTAGGTTAGCCTACGTACGCTTCACTTAGGTTAGCTTAGGTTAGGTGAGAGACATGCGAAAAGTTAGGTGTATGATTAGGTTAGGTTAGGTTAGATTAAGTTAGGTTAGGTTAGGTTAGATTAAGTTAGGTTAGGTTAAGTTAGGTTAGGCTAGGTTAGCCTACGTACGCGCGCGTACGTAGGCTAACCTAGCCTAACCTAACTTAACCTAACTTAATCTAACCTAACCTAATCATACACCTAACTTTTCGCATGTCTCTCACCTAACCTAAGCTAACCTAAGTGAAGCGTACGTAGGCTAACCTAACCTAATCTAACCTAACTTAATCTAGTCTAACCTAACCATACTCACCGGAAAAGGTTAGGTTAACTTATCATGAGCACTCATGATAAGCACATGTGTGTACATGTGTATACATGTGTGTACATGTGACAAGGTAAACCACATCCAAACACTAGTGAAATATTCCAACTCTTGCATTTCAACGAAAGAAATTCAAAATGAAGTTTGAAAAATCAAGAAAATGTAACTGTGACATGGTAAACGACAACCAAACACTACTGAAATATTCCAACTCTTGCATTTCAACAATAGAAATTCAAAATGAATTTGAAAAATCAAAAAAAATGTAACTGTGACAAGGTAAACCATAACCAAACACTACTGAAATATTCCAACTCTTGCATTTCAACGAAAGAAATTCAAAATGAACTTTGAAAAAATCAAGAAAATGTAACTGTGACAAGGTAAACCATAACCAAACACTACTGAAATATTCCAACTCTTGCATTTCAACGAAAGAAATTCAAAATGAACTTTGAAAAATCAAGAAAATGTAACTGTGACAAGGTAAACCATAACCAAAACACTAAATGAAATATTTCAACGAAAGAAATTCAAATGAACTTTGAAAAATCAAGAAAATGTAACTGTGACAAGTTAAACCATACGCAAACACTACTGAAATATTCCAACTCTTGCTTTTCAACGAAATAAATTCAAAATGAGCTTTGAAAAATCAAGAAAATGTAACTGTGACAAGGTAAGCCATAACCAAACACTACTGAAATAGTCCAACTCTTGCATTTCAACGAAAGAAATTGAAAGTGAACTTTGAAAAATCTCGAAAATGTAACTGTGACAAGGTAAACCACGACCAAACACTACTGAAATATTCCAACTCATGCATTTCAACGAAAGAAATTCAAAATGAACTTTGAAAAATCAAGAAAATGTAAGTGTGACAAGGTAAACCACAACCAAACACTACTGAAATATTCCAAATCTTGCATTTCAACGAAAGAAATTCAAAATGATCATTGAAAAATCAAGAAAAATTTAACTGTGACAAGGTATACCATAAGCATACACTATTGAAATATTCCAACTCTTGCATTTCAACGAAAGAAATTCAAAATGAACTTTGAAAAATCAAGAAAATGTAACTGTGACAAGGTGAACCACAACCAAACACTACTGAAATATTCCGACTCTTGCATTTCAATGAAAGAAATTCAAAATGAACTTTGAAAAATCAAGAAAATGTAACTGTGACAAGGTAAACCACAACCAAACACTACTGAAATATTCCAACTCTTGCATTTCAATGAAAGAAATTCAAAATGAACTTTGAAAAATCAAGAAAATGTAACTTTGACAAGGTAAACCACAACCAAACACTACTGAAATATTCCAACTCTTGCATTTCAACGAAAGAAATTCAAAATGAACTTTGAAAAATCAAGAAAATGTAACTGTGACAAGGTAAACCACAACCAAACGCTACTGAAATATTCCAACTCTTGCATTTCAACGAAAGAAATTCAAAATGAACTTTGAAAAATCAAGAAAATGTAACTGTGACAAGGTAAACCACGACCAAAACACTACTGAAATATTCCAACTCTTGCATTTCAACGAAAGAAATTCAAAATGTACTTTGAAAAATCAAGAAAATGTAACTGTGACAAGGTAAACCACAACCAAAACACTGCTGAAATATTCCAACTCTTGCATTTCAACGAAAGAAATTCAAAATGAAGTTTGAAAAAATCATGAAAATGTAACTGTGACAAGGTAAACCACAACCAAAAACTACTGAAATATTCCAACTCTTGCATTTCAACGAATGAAATTCAAAATGAACTTTGAAAAATCAAGAAAATGTAACTGTGACAAGGTAAACCACAACCAAACACTACTGTAATATTTCAACTCTTGCATTTCAACGAAAGAAATTCAAAATGAACTTTGAAAAATCTAGAAAATGTAACTGTGACAAGGTAAACCACAACCAAACACTACTGAAATATTCCAACTCTTGCATTTCAACGAAAGAAATTCAAAATGAACATTGAAAAATCAAGAAAATGTAACTGTGACAAGGTAAACCACAACCAAACACTACTGAAATATTCCAACTCTTGCATTTCAACGAAAGAAATTCAAATTGAACTTTGAAAAATCAAGAAAATGTAACTGTGACAAGGTAAACCACAACCAAACACTACTGAAATATTCCAACTCTTGCATTTCAACGAAAGAAATTCAAAATGAACTTTGAAAAATCAAGAAAATGTAACTGTGACAAGGTAAACCACAACCAAACACTAGTGAAATATTCCAACTCTTGCATTTCAACGAAAGAAATTCAAATGAACTTTGAAAAATCAAGAAAATGTAACTGTGACAAGGTAAACCACAACCAAACACTACTGAAATATTCCAACTCTTGCATTTCAATGAAAGAAATTCAAAATGAACTTTGAAAAATCAAGAAAATGTAACTGTGACAAGGTAAACCACAACCAAACACTACTGTAATATTCCAACTCTTGCATTTCAACGAAAGAAATTCAAAATGAACTTTGAAAAATCTAGAAAATGTAACTGTGACAAGGTAAACCACAACCAAACACTACTGAAATATTCCAACTCTTGCATTTCAACGAAAGAAATTCAAAATGAACATTTGAAAAATCAAGAAAATGTAACTGTGACAAGGTATACCATAACCATACACTACTGAAATATTCCAACTCTTGCATTTCAACGAAAGAAATTCAAAATGAACTTTGAAAAATCAAGAAAAATGTATTGTGACAAGGTAAACCACAACCAAACACTACTGAAATATTCCAACTCTTGCATTTCAATGAAAGAAATTCAAAATGAACTTTGAAAAATCAAGAAAATGTAACTGTGACAAGGTAAAGCACAACCAGACACTACTGAAATATTCCAACTCTTGCATTTCAACGAAAGAAATTCAAAATGAACTTTGAAAAATCAAGAAAATGTAACTGTGACAAGGTAAACCACAACCAAACACTACTGAAATATTCCAACTCTTGCATTTCAACGAAAGAAATTCAAATGAACTTTGAAAAATCAAGAAAATGTAACTGTGACAAGGTAAACCATAAGCAAACACTACTGAAATATTCCAACTCTTGCTTTTCAACGAAAGAAATTCAAAATGAGCTTTGAAAAATCACGAAAATGTAACTGTGACAAGGTAAACCACGACCAAACACTACTGAAATATTCCAACTCTTGCATTTCAACGAAAGAAATTCAAAATGAACTTTGAAAAATCAAGAAAATGTAACTGTGACAAGGTAAATCACAACCAAACACTTCTGAAATATTCCAACTCTTGCATTTCAACGAAAGAAATTCAAAATGAACTTTGAAAAATCAAGAAAATGTAACTGTGACAAGGTAAATCATAACCAGACACTACTGAAATATTCCAACTCTTGCATTTCAACGAAAGAAATTCAAATGAACTTTGAAAAATCAAGAAAATGTAACTGTGACAAGGTAAACCACAAGCAAACACTACTGAAATATTCCAAACTCTTGCTTTTCAACGAAAGAAATTCAAAATGAACTTTGAAAAATCAAGAAAAAATGTAACTTTGACAAGGTAAACCACATCCAAACACTACTGAAATATTCCAACTCTTGCATTTCAACGAAAGAAATTCAAAATGAACTTTGAAAAATCAAGAAAATGTAACTGTGACAAGGTAAACCACGACCAAACACTACTGAAATATTCCAACTCTTGCATTTCAACGAAAGAAATTCAAAATGAACATTGAAAAATCAAGAAAATGTAACTGTGACAAGGTATACCATAAGCATACACTACTGAAATATTCCAACTCTTGCATTTCAACGAAAGAAATTCAAAATGAACTTTGAAAAATCAAGAAAATGTAACTGTGACAAGGTAAACCACAACCAAACACTACTGAAATATTCCGACTCTTGCATTTCAATGAAAGAAATTCAAAATGAACTTTGAAAAATCAAGAAAATGTAACTGCGACAAGGTAAACCACAACCAAACACTACTGAAATATTCCAACTCTTGCATTTCAATGAAAGAAATTCAAAATAAACTTTGAAAAATTAGGAAAATGTAACTGTGACAAGGTAAACCACAACCAAACACTACTGAAATATTCCAACTCTTGCATTTCAACGAAAGAAATTCAAAATGAACTTTGAAAAATCAAGAAAATGTAACTGTGACAAGGTAAACCACAACCAAACACTACTGAAATATTCCAACTCTTGCATTTCAATGAAAGAAATTCAAAATGAACTTTGAAAAATCAAGAAAATGTAACTGTGACAAGGTAAAGCACAACCAGACACTACTGAAATATTCCAACTCTTGCATTTCAACGAAAGAAATTCAAAATGAACTTTGAAAAATCAAGAAAATGTAACTGTGACAAGGTAAACCCAACCAAACACTACTGACATATTCCAACTCTTGCATTTCAACGAAAGAAAATTCAAATGAACTTTGAAAAATCAAGAAAATGTAACTGTGACAAGGTAAACCATAAGCAAACACTACTGAAATATTCCAACTCTTGCTTTTCAACGAAAGAAATTCAAAATGAGCTTTGAAAAATCACGAAAATGTAACTGTGACAAGGTAAACCACGACCAAACACTACTGAAATATTCCAACTCTTGCATTTCAACGAAAGAAATTCAAAATGAACTTTGAAAAATCAAGAAAATGTAACTGTGACAAGGTAAATCATAACCAGACACTACTGAAATATTCCAACTCTTGCATTTCAACGAAAGAAATTCAAATGAACTTTGAAAAATCAAGAAAAATGTAACTGTGACAAGGTAAAACCACAAGCAAACACTACTGAAATATTCCGACTCTTGCATTTCAATGAAAGAAATTCAAAATGAACTTTGAAAAGTCAAGAAAATGTAACTGTGACAAGGTAAACCACAACCAAACACTACTGAAATATTCCAACTCTTGCATTTCAATGAAAGAAATTCAAAATGAACTTTGAAAAATCAAGAAAATGTAACTTGACAAGGTAAACCACAACCAAACACTACTGAAATATTCCAACTCTTGCATTTCAACGAAACAAATTCAAAATGAACTTTGAAAAATCAAGAAAATGTAACTGTGACAAGGTAAACCACAACCAAACGCTACTGAAATATTCCAACTCTTGCATTTCAACGAAAGAAATTCAAAATGAACTTTGAAAAATCAAGAAAATGTAACTGTGACAAGGTAAACCACGACCAAAACACTACTGAAATATTCCACTCTTGCATTTCAACGAAAGAAATTCAAAATGTACTTTGAAAAATCAAGAAAATGTAACTGTGACAAGGTAAACCACAACCAAAACACTGCTGAAATATTCCAACTCTTGCATTTCAACGAAAGAAATTCAAAATGAAGTTTGAAAATCATGAAAATGTAACTGTGACAAGGTAAACCACAACCAAAACACTACTGAAATATTCCAACTCTTGCATTTCAACGAATGAAATTCAAAATGAACTTTGAAAAATCAAGAAAATGTAACTGTGACAAGGTAAACCACAACCAAACACTACTGTAATATTTCAACTCTTGCATTTCAACGAAAGAAATTCAAAATGAACTTTGAAAAATCTAGAAAATGTAACTGTGACAAGGTAAACCACAACCAAACACTACTGAAATATTCCAACTCTTGCATTTCAACGAAAGAAATTCAAAATGAACATTGAAAAATCAAGAAAATGTAACTGTGACAAGGTAAACCACAACCAACACACTACTGAAATATTCCAACTCTTGCATTTCAAAGAAAGAAATTCAAATTGAACTTTGAAAAATCAAGAAAATGTAACTGTGACAAGGTAAACCACAACCAAACACTACTGAAATATTCCAACTCTTGCATTTCAACGAAAGAAATTCAAAATGAACTTTGAAAAATCAAGAAAATGTAACTGTGACAAGGTAAACCACAACCAAACACTAGTGAAATATTCCAACTCTTGCATTTCAACGAAAGAAATTCAAATGAACTTTGAAAAATCAAGAAAATGTAACTGTGACAAGGTAAACCACAACCAAACACTACTGAAATATTCCAACTCTTGCATTTCAATGAAAGAAATTCAAAATGAACTTTGAAAAATCAAGAAAATGTAACTGTGACAAGGTAAACCACAACCAAACACTACTGTAATATTCCAACTCTTGCATTTCAACGAAAGAAATTCAAAATGAACTTTGAAAAATCTAGAAAATGTAACTGTGACAAGGGTAAACCACAAACCAAACACTACTGAAATATTCCAACTCTTGCATTTCAACGAAAGAAATTCAAAATGAACATTGAAAAATCAAGAAAATGTAACTGTGACAAGGTAAACCATAACCATACACTACTGAAATATTCAACTCTTGCATTTCAACGAAAGAAATTCAAAATGAACTTTGAAAAATCAAGAAAATGTATTTGTGACAAGGTAAACCACAACCAAACACTACTGAAATATTCCAACTCTTGCATTTCAATGAAAGAAATTCAAAATGAACTTTGAAAAATCAAGAAAATGTAACTGTGACAAGGTAAAAGCACAACCAGACACTACTGAAATATTCCAACTCTTGCATTTCAACGAAAGAAATTCAAAATGAACTTTGAAAAATCAAGAAAATGTAACTGTGACAAGGTAAACCACAACCAAACACTACTGAAATATTCCAACTCTTGCATTTCAACGAAAGAAATTCAAATGAACTTTGAAAAATCAAGAAAATGTAACTGTGACAAGGTAAACCATAAGCAAACACTACTGAAATATTCCAACTCTTGCTTTTCAACGAAAGAAATTCAAAATGAGCTTTGAAAAATCACGAAAATGTAACTGTGACAAGGTAAACCACGACCAAACACTACTGAAATATTCCAACTCTTGCATTTCAACGAAAGAAATTCAAAATGAACTTTGAAAAATCAAGAAAATGTAACTGTGACAAGGTAAATCACAACCAAACACTTCTGAAATATTCCAACTCTTGCATTTCAACGAAAGAAATTCAAAATGAACTTTGAAAAATCAAGAAAATGTAACTGTGACAAGGTAAATCATAACCAGACACTACTGAAATATTCCAACTCTTGCATTTCAACGAAAGAAATTCAAATGAACTTTGAAAAATCAAGAAAATGTAACTGTGACAAGGTAAACCGCAAGCAAACACTACTGAAATATTCCAACTCTTGCTTTTCAACGAAAGAAATTCAAAATGAACTTTGAAAATCAAGAAAACGTAACTTTGACAAGGTAAACCACATCCAAACACTACTGAAATATTCCAACTCTTGCATTTCAACGAAAGAAATTCAAAATGAACTTTGAAAAATCAAGAAAATGTAACTGTGACAAGGTAAACCACGACCAAACACTACTGAAATATTCCAACTCTTGCATTTCAACGAAAGAAATTCAAAATGAACATTGAAAAATCAAGAAAATGTAACTGTGACAAGGTATACCATAAGCATACACTACTGAAATATTCCAACTCTTGCATTTCAACGAAAGAAATTCAAAATGAACTTTGAAAAATCAAGAAAATGTAACTGTGACAAGGTAAACCACAACCAAACACTACTGAAATATTCCGACTCTTGCATTTCAATGAAAGAAATTCAAAATGAACTTTGAAAAATCAAGAAAATGTAAACTGCGACAAGGTAAACCACAACCAAACACTACTGAAATATTCCAACTCTTGCATTTCAACGAAAGAAATTCAAAATGAACTTTGAAAAATCAAGAAAATGTAACTGTGACAAGGTAAACCACGACCAAAACACTACTGAAATATTCCAACTCTTGCATTTCAACGAAAGAAATTCAAAATGTACTTTGAAAAATCAAGAAAATGTAACTGTGACAAGGTAAACCACAACCAAACACTGCTGAAATATTCCAACTCTTGCATTTCAACGAAAGAAATTCAAAATGAAGTTTGAAAAATCATGAAAATGTAACTGTGACAAGGTAAACCACAACCAAACACTACTGAAATATTCCAACTCTTGCATTTCAACGAATGAAATTCAAAATGAACTTCGAAAAATCAAGAAAATGTAACTGTGACAAGGTAAACCACAACCAAACACTACTGTAATATTTCAACTCTTGCATTTCAACGAAAGAAATTCAAAATGAACTTTGAAAAATCTAGAAAATGTAACTGTGACAAGGTAAACCACAACCCAAACACTACTGAAATATTCCAACTCTTGCATTTCAACGAAAGAAATTCAAAATAACATTGAAAAATCAAGAAAACTGTAACTGTGACAAGGTAAACCACAACCAAACACTACTGAAATATTCCAACTCTTGCATTTCAACGAAAGAAATTCAAATTGAACTTTGAAAAATCAAGAAAATGTAACTGTGACAAGGTAAACCACAACCAAACACTACTGAAATATTCCAGCTCTTGCATTTCAACGAAAGAAATTCAAAATGAACTTTGAAAAATCAAGAAAAAATGTAACTGTGACAAGGTAAACCACAACCAAACACTAGTGAAATATTCCAACTCTTGCATTTCAACGAAAGAAATTCAAAATGAACTTTGAAAAATCAAGAAAATGTAACTGTGACAAGGTAAACCACAACCAAACACTACTGAAAATATTCCAACTCTTGCATTTCAATGAAAGAAATTCAAAATGAACTTTAAAAAATCAAGAAAATGTAACTGTGACAAGGTAAACCACAACCAAACACTACTGTAATATTCAACTCTTGCATTTCAACGAAAGAAATTCAAAATGAACTTTGAAAAATCTAGAAAATGTAACTGTGACAAGGTAAACCACAACCAAACACTACTGAAATATTCCAACTCTTGCATTTCAACGAAAGAAATTCAAAATGAACATTGAAAAATCAAGAAAATGTAACTGTGACAAGGTATACCATAACCATACACTACTGAAATATTCCAACTCTTGCATTTCAACGAAAGAAATTCAAAATGAACTTTGAAAAATCAAGAAAATGTATTTGTGACAAGGTAAACCACAACCAAACACTACTGAAATATTCCAACTCTTGCATTTCAATGAAAGAAATTCAAAATGAACTTTGAAAAATCAAGAAAATGTAACTGTGACAAGGTAAAGCACAACCAGACACTACTGAAATATTCCAACTCTTGCATTTCAACGAAAGAAATTCAAAATGAACTTTGAAAAATCAAGAAAATGTAACTGTGACAAGGTAAACCACAACCAAACACTACTGAAATATTCCAACTCTTGCATTTCAACGAAAGAAATTCAAATGAACTTTGAAAAATCAAGAAAATGTAACTGTGACAAGGTAAACCATAAGCAAACACTACTGAAATATTCCAACTCTTGCTTTTCAACGAAAGAAATCAAAATGAGCTTTGAAAAATCACGAAAATGTAACTGTGACAAGGTAAACCACGACCAAACACTACTGAAATATTCCAACTCTTGCATTTCAACGAAAGAAATTCAAAAATGAACTTTGAAAAATCAAGAAAATGTAACTGTGACAAGGTAAATCACAACCAAACACTTCTGAAATATTCCAACTCTTGCATTTCAACGAAAGAAATTCAAAATGAACTTTGAAAAATCAAGAAAATGTAACTGTGACAAGGTAAATCATAACAGACACTACTGAAATATTCCAACTCTTGCATTTCAACGAAAGAAATTCAAAATGAACTTTGAAAAATCAAGAAAATGTAACTGTGACAAGGTAAACCGCAAGCAAACACTACTGAAATATTCCAACTCTTGCTTTTCAACGAAAGAAATTCAAAATGAACTTTGAAAATCAAGAAAAAACGTAACTTTGACAAGGTAAACCACATCCAAACACTACTGAAATATTCCAACTCTTGCATTTCAACGAAAGAAATTCAAAATGAACTTTGAAAAATCAAGAAAATGTAACTGTGACAAGGTAAACCACGACCAAACACTACTGAAATATTCCAACTCTTGCATTTCAACGAAAGAAATTCAAAATGAACATTGAAAAATCAAGAAAATGTAACTGTGACAAGGTATACCATAAGCATACACTACTGAAATATTCCAACTCTTGCATTTCAACGAAAGAAATTCAAAATGAACTTTGAAAAATCAAGAAAATGTAACTGTGACAAGGTAAACCACAACCAAACACTACTGAAATATTCCGACTCTTGCATTTCAATGAAAGAAATTCAAAATGAACTTTGAAAAATCAAGAAATGTAACTGCGACAAGGTAAACCACAACCAAAACACTACTGAAATATTCCAACTCTTGCATTTCAATGAAAGAAATTCAAAATAAACTTTGAAAAATTAGGAAAATGTAACTGTGACAAGGTAAACCACAACCAAACACTACTGAAATATTCCAACTCTTGCATTTCAACGAAAGAAATTCAAAATGAACTTTGAAAAATCACGAAAATGTAACTGTTACAAGGTAAACCACGACCAAACACTACTGAAATATTCCAACTCTTGCATTTCAACGAAAGAAATTCAAAATGAACTTTGAAAAATCAAGAAAATGTAACTGTGACAAGGTAAATCACAACCAAACACTTCTGAAATATTCCAACTCTTGCATTTCAACGAAAGAAATTCAAAGTGAACTTTGAAAAATCAAGAAAATGTAACTGTGACAAGGTAAATCATAACCAGACACTACTGAAATATTCCAACTCTTGCATTTCAACGAAAGAAATTCAAAATGAACTTTGAAAAATCAAGAAAAATGTAACTGTGACAAGGTAAACCACAAGCAAACACTACTGAAATATTCCAACTCTTGCTTTTCAACGAAAGAAATTCAAAATGAACTTTTGAAAAATCAAGAAAATGTAACTGTGACAAGGTAAACCACAACCAAACACTAGTGAAATATTCCAACTCTTGCATTTCAACGAAAGAAATTCAAAATGAACTTGAAAAATCAAGAAAATGTAACTTTGACAAGGTAAACCACATCCAAAACACTACTGAAATATTCCAACTCTTGCATTTCAACGAAAGAAATTCAAAATGAACTTTGAAAAATCAAGAAAATGTAACTGTGACAAGTTAAACCACAACCAAACGCTACTGAAATATTCAAACTCTTGCATTTCAACGAAAGAAATTCAAAATGAACTTTGAAAAATCAAGAAAATGTAACTGTGACAAGGTAAACCACGACCAAACACTACTGAAATATTCCAACTCTTGCATTTCAACGAAAGAAATTCAAAATGAACATTGAAAAATCAAGAAAATGTAACTGTGACAAGGTATACCATAAGCATACACTACTGAAATATTCCAACTCTTGCATTTCAACGAAAGAAATTCAAAATGAACTTTGAAAAATCAAGAAAATGTAACTGTGACAAGGTAAACCACAACCAAACACTACTGAAATATTCCGACTCTTGCATTTCAATGAAAGAAATTCAAAATGAACTTTGAAAAATCAAGAAAATGTAACTGCGACAAGGTAAACCACAACCAAACACTACTGAAATATTCCAACTCTTGCATTTCAATGAAAGAAATTCAAAATAAACTTTGAAAAATTAGGAAAATGTAACTGTGACAAGGTAAACCACAACCAAACACTACTGAAATATTCCAACTCTTGCATTTCAACGAAAGAAATTCAAAATAAACTTTGAAAAATCAAGAAAATGTAAGTGTGACATGGTAAACCACAACCAAACACTACTGAAATATTCCAACTCTTGCATTTCAACGATAGAAATTCAAAATGAATTTTGAAAAATCAAGAAAATTTAACTGTGACAAGGTAAACCACAACCAAACACTACTGAAATATTCCAACTCTTGCATTTCAATGAAAGAAATTCAAAATAAACTTTGAAAAATCAGGAAAATGTAACTGTGACAAGGTAAACCACAACCAAAGACTACTGAAATATTCCAACTCTTGCATTTCAACGAAAGAAATTCAAAATGAACTTTGAAAAATCAAGAAAATGTAACTGTGACATGGTTTAAGAAAATGTAACTGTGACAAGGTAAACCTCAACCAAACACTACTGAAATATTCCAACTCTTGCATTTCAACGAAAGAAATTCAAAATGAACTTTGAAAAATCAAGAAAATGTAACTGTGACATGGTTTAAGAAAATGTAACTTTGACAAGGTAAACCACAACCAAACACTACTGAAATATTCCAACTCTTGCATTTCAACGAAAGAAATTCAAAATGAACTTTGGAAAATCAAGAAAATGTAACTGTGACAAGGTAAACCACAACCAAACACTACTGAAATATTCCAACTCTTGCATTTCAACGAAAGAAATTCAAAATGAACATTGAAAAATCAAGAAAATGTAACTGTGACAAGGTATACCATAACCATACACTACTGAAATATTCCAACTCTTGCATTTCAACGAAAGAAATCAAAATGAACTTTGAAAAATCAAGAAAATGTAACTGTGACAAGGTAAACCACAACCAAACACTACTGAAATATTCCAGCTCTTGCATTTCAATGAAAGAAATTCAAAATGAACTTTGAAAAATCAGGAAAATGTAACTGTGACAAGGTAAACCACAACCAAACACTACTGAAATATTCCAACTCTTGCATTTCAGTGAAAGAAATTCAAAATAAACTTTGAAAAATCAGGAAAATGTAACTGTGACAAGGTAAACCACAACCAAACACTACTGGAATATTCCAACTCTTGCATTTCAACGAAAGAAATTCAAAATGAACTTTGAAAAATCAAGAAAATGTAACTGTGACATGGTAAACCATAACCAAACACTACTGAAATATTCCAACTCTTGCATTTCAAACAAGAAAATGTACTGACAAGGTAAACCACAACCAAACACTTGAAATATTTCAACGGCATTTCAACGAAAAAAATTCAAAATGAACTTTGAAAAAATCAAGAAAATGTAACTGTGACAAGGTAAACCACAACCAAACACTACTGAAATATTCCAACTCTTGCATTTCAACGAAAGAAATTCAAAATGAACTTGAAAAATCAAGAAAATGTAACTGTGACAAGGTAAACCACAACCAAACACTACTGAAATATTCCAACTCTTGCATTTCAACGAAAGAAATTCAAAATGAAGTTTGAAAAATCAAGAAAATGTAACTGTGACATGGTAAACGACAACCAAACACTACTGAAATATTCCAACTCTTGCATTTCAACGAAAGAAATTCAAAATGAACTTTGAAAAATCAAGAAAATGTAACTGTGACAAGGTAAACCACAACCAAACACTACTGAAATATTCCAACTCTTGCATTTCAACGAAAGAAATTCAAAATGAACTTTGAAAAATCAAGAAAATGTAACTGTGACAAGGTAAACCACAACCAAACACTACTGAAATATTCCAACTCTTGCATTTCAACGAAAGAAATTCAAAATGAACTTTGAAAAATCAAGAAAATGTAACTGTGACAAGGTAAACCACAACCAAACACTACTGAAATATTCCAACTCTTGCATTTCAACGAAAGAAATTCAAATTGAACTTTGAAAAATCAAGAAAATGTAACTGTGACAAGGTAAACCACAACCAAACACTAGTGAAATATTCCAACTCTTGCATTTCAACGAAATAAATTCAAATGAACTTTGAAAAATCAAGAAAATGTAACTGTGACAAGGTAAACCACAACCAAACACTACTGAAATATTCCAACTCTTGCATTTCAATGAAAAAAAATCAAAATGAACTTTGAAAAATCAAGAAAATGTAACTGTGACAAGGTAAACCACAACCAAACACTACTGAAATATTCCAGCTCTTGCATTTCAACGAAAGAAATTCAAAATGAAGTTTGAAAAATCAGGCCTTTGGGGTGTCGGGGGACCTTTTTTTTGGGGGGGGGGAGGGGCCGGGGGGGAGGGTCGTTCTGTGTCTCAATGCACAAAAAAATATTAAAAAATGGGGGAGGGGGAGGGGGAGGGATGGGTAGGGGGGGGGGGATGGGAAGGAGGGAGGGAGAGGGAGGGGGGCCGAGGGCCTTTGGGGTCCGGTGGACCTTTGGGGACCGGGTGAGGGCCTTTGGGAGTCCGGGGGCCCTTTGGAAGCCCTTGGAACCTTTGGGGACCGGGGGGTTCTTTCTGGATTGGGGTATGGGGATTGGAACCCTTTGGATCGGGGTAGGGGGATCGGGGGCCCTTTGGGGTTGGGGTAGGGGACCTCACAACACTGTTAAAATACAACTTGTGTATTATAACGACCACACTCAAAACCTCTTCTAAAATCATCTTTTAAATCATCTTTTAAAATGTCTCTAACTGTTTCGCCGAAATAATTCCATAAGCTGTCTAAAACCGTTTCGCCCAAATAATCCCTAAAAGTAATTTCTGTGTGTTCCCTTTTGTTTTTTGGCATCTCTGTGCTTTCACATTTCAAATTTCTAGGAAACCCTTTCCTACGTTAATCTCTTCATCTCATAAATTTTCCTAGCTAAACTATTAAGGTTTCGTTAGAATATCAATTTATCTCTCCGACTTAAAGCTCAGTGAAGCCGTATTTAAAAATAGAATTTCTATCTCTTTAGACTCCCAGATAATTCCAAGATAACAAGTGATGTCATTTATAATTCCTGACACTAAAGATCAATGAAGCCCTATTTAAAAATAGAATATTAATTTTTCTCCCTGACCTAAAGAACGTTTATCCCTCAGACCTAAGATTAAAGAAACCATAATGTTTCTTAATTCCCCCTTCGTGAATCAATAATTTCCCCTAGCGATTATGTAAATCAAGTTCACAGGCTAGGTTCGCCTAAAGATCAAAGAAACCATAATGTTTCTTAATTCCCCCTTCGTGAATCAATATATTCCCCTAGCGATTATGTAAATCAATTTCTCAGGTTAGGTTAGCCAAACAATCTCATAACATTCGCGTCAAGCATGTCCATTCTCACTGACAACGAACAGACATAAAACAGGAACATAAATTGCTGTTGTCACCCATAGATGTGAGAAAGTTCCTGTTTTTCCATTCTCACTGACAAAAACCATAAAAACAGACATAAATGTGAGAAAGTTCCTGTTTTTTCAAATTCTCACTGACAAAAACCATAAAACATCCATAATTTGATGTTGACAACCATGAAAAACATCAAATAAATCGAACAACACACATAACCATCCATGAAAACAGACATAAATGTGAGAAAATTCCTGTTTTTCCAAGTGAGAAAATTCCTGTTTTTTCATTCTCAGTGAGAAAACCATAAACCACGTGGTTCGTACCGGACTGGCACCCCCCTTTCTACTGATATCATTTTCTTCTGTCTCCACTTTAAATGAAAAAAATAATTATCTTTTTGGCATCCCTGCTTTCAATAAAAAAAATGAGGTATTATCATTTTAAAATGATAGCCCCCTATCCCCCTCCCCTATAGGCAATAATTTACAATTTATTTATGAATCATATTTTTGGGGTAACTTCCGGTTCAATCTTTAATTCCCCAACCTTGTACATAGTTCAGTCTATAGCTAAATTGTGTCTCAACCGAAGGCTTTTTTTTTTTTTTGGTGGGGGGGGGGGTAAAAATGTTCCAGAAAGAAGATTGTATTTTCTATCAGGTGTTCAATAATTGAGTATTAAACATTAAGAAAATCTTATCTAAAAACAGCAAAAAAAAATCTGCAAACTTACAATTCAGCTGTAGAAACACGTTGGCTGTCGTTGACGTTGGCTGTCAATTTCAAAATCCAACAAAAGGCTGAAGCTGTATAGTAGTGAATGCGTTCTATAATTCTATTCAACTTGAAAATAAAATTCTTGACTACGAATGATGTAAGAAATAGCGATTGGGAAACTACATTCGAAATGATTTTAAACTCATTTCATAAAGACGATACTTTTTTTTTGTCAACATATGAAGAAGTGTGTATATTGCAATATTTGCAATAGCATATTGCATCTGTCTGGTTTTTATGCAAACTAACAAAAGAGACGAAAATTAATGAACAAGAGAGCAGTGAAGAATTATGGTATACAAAGTAATATTTGGCAGAGAAGGTCACTGGTGATAAATCACTAGGGGTGGCACCGTGATTGCGTAATTTTCGGGGATTCGGGGAACCAATTTTTTTTTGCGGGTGACGCATAGATTTTTGGGGAAATACCCGAAAATTCGGGGATAGTGCAAGCTCTGCTTGATTTCTAATCAGGAAAATCGAAATACTAAACCACACGAGAAGGAAAAGCTCCGACTTTGCGGTTGACGCAATAAAGAATTGCCGTAAAAAATAATTTAAAGTCGACCGAACGCCGCCGCTTCTGCCGGCGGCGGTGTGCCTGCGGCGCGCTAGCGGCGTTACGACACTTCGGCGGCGTTTGACCGAGCCTCTCGTCGGCGGCGTTCGGTCGATCCGCCGGCGCGGCGCCGGGATCTAGTACTAGCCATTTCAATTTCCAATCGAATGATTTCTTTTAGAAGTTTCTACGACAACACGCTCTATAAGAAACTTATATGCCCCCAGGGCATATAACTTACAACAATTGCCCTGAGGGCCGTGGTGGGGGGAGGGGTTGTCATCCTTAAAGACTTAATTTCCAAAATTTTTAACTACGTTGAATAAAATGGCTATCTTAAAATTTTGATTGGATGTGTTTGGGGAAAAGGTGGGCCCTGAGATGGGGGTTAGTTGCCCTCAAATCACTTTCGACTATTAAAAAGGGCATTAGCCCTTTGAATTTCCAATCGAATGAGCCCTTTTTCAATTTTCTACGACAAATATTTCAATAAAAAACCTTATATAACCCCAGGAGATAATTTATAACCCTTGCCCTGAAGACTGTGGGGGGAGTGTCCTGCTCAAAAGTATAATTTCATGAACTTTAAACTGCGTGGAACAAAATGGTTATCTCAAAATTTTGATTGGATGTGTTTGGGGAAATGGTGGGCGTGGAAGGGGGGTGTTAGTTATCTTCCAATGAGTTTCGACTATTAAAAAGGGCAGTAGCCATTTCAGTTTCCACTCAAATGAGCCCTTTTTGAAGTTTCTACGACAACACGTTCTATAAAAACCTCATATGCCCCCAGGGCATAACTTACAACCCTTGCCTTGAGGGCTGTTGGGGGTTTTCATCCTCAAAGACCTAATTTCCAGAAGATAAAACTACGTTGAATAAAATGGCTATCTCAAAATTTTGATTGGATATGTTTGGGGAAAAGGTGGGGCGTGAGAGGGGGGTTAGTTGCCCTCCAATCACTTTCGACTATTAAAAAGGGCACTAGTCCTTTGAATTTCCAATCGAATGAACTTTTTTGAAGTTTCTACGACAACGCCTTCTATAAAACCTTATATGCTCCCAAGGCATGACTTACAACCCTTGCCCTGAAGGCTTTGGGGGAGTGTCTTCCTCAAAAACATAATTTCTATCTGGACAAAATAGCTGAAATCAACTACGCTGAACAAAATAGCTATCTCAAAATTTTGATTGGATGTGCTTCGGGAAATGGTGGGCGTGGAAGGGGTTTTAGTTGTCTTCCAATCACTTTCGAATATTAAAAAGGGCACAAGCCACTCCAATTTCCAATTGAATGAGCTATTTTCGAAGTTTCTACGACAACTTCTTCGAAACAAAGTGCCCTGCTCTAAAGGAAAAAAAAAAAAATAATAAACAATACATTGTGCCAACATCGTTCTTATATGCCCCCAGGGTATAACTTAAAACCCTTGCCCTGAGGGTTGGGGGGGAGTGTCCTTCTCAAAAACATATTTTTTATCCGAAAATCAACTACGCTGAACAAAATGGCTATCTCAAAATTTTGATTGGATGTGTTTGGGGGAATGATTGGCATGGGGGGGACTATTTGTCCTCCAATCACTTTCCACTATTAAAAAGGCACTAGCCACTCCAATTTCCAATCGAATGAACCCTTTTCGAAGTTTCTACGACAACTCCTTCGATACGAAGTGCCCTGGTATGGAAAAGGAAATCAAAAAAATAATAATACATCGTGCCAATATCGTTCTTTACTTAGGCAGCGCAATTGCGCTGCCTATGATTTCTACAACAGCTTTCTATATAAACCTTATATGCCCCCAGGGCATAACTTACAACCCTTGCAGTGAGGGCTCTGAGGGGGTTATCATCCTAAAAGACCTAATTTCCAGAACTTTCAACTACGTTGAACAAAATGAATATCTTAAAATTTTGATTGGATGTGTTTGGGAAAATGGTAGACGTGAGAGGGACGTTATTGGCTCTCCAATCACTTTCAACTATTAAAAAAGGCACTAGCCCTTTCAATTTCCAATTGAATGAGCCCTTTTGAAGTTTCTACAACAACGCTTTCAATAAATACCTTATATCCCCCCAGGGCATAACTTACAACCCTTGCCCTGAGGGCTGTGTAGGGGGGAGGGGTTGTCATCCTTAAGAACCTAATTTCCACAACTTTCAACTACGTTGAATAAAATGGCTATATAAAAATTTTGATTGGATTTGTTTGGGGAAAAGTTTGGCTTGAGAGGGGGGTTAGTTGCCCTCAAATCCCTTTCGACTATTAAAAGGGCACTAGCCGTTTGAATTTCCAATCGAATGAGCCCTTTTCCAAGTCTCTACGACAAATATTTCAATAAAATGGTTATAACTTTTAACCCTTGCCCTGAACACTGTTGGGGAGTGTCCTGCTCAAAGGTATAATTTCCTGAACTTTAACCTGCGGGGAACAAATTGGCTATCTCAAAATTTTGATTGGATGCGTCTGGGGAAATGGTGGGTGTGGAAGGGGTGTTAGTTGCCTTCCAATCACTTTCGACTATTAAAAAGGGCACTAGTAATTTCATTTTCCAATCGAATGAACCCTTTTTGAAGTTTCTACGACAAAGCATTCTATAAAAACCTTATATGCCCCCAGGCCATAACTTACAATCCTTACCCTGAGGGCTGCGGGGGGGGGGGGGGGTTGTCATCCTCAAAGACCTAATTTTCAGAACTTAAAATTACGTTGATTAAAATGGCTATCTCAAAATTTTGATTGGATATGTTTGGGGAAAAGGTGGGCGTGAGAGGGGGATTATTTGCCCTCCAATCACTTTTGACTATTAAAAAGGGCACTAAACCTTTGAATTTCCTATCGAATGAGCCTTTTTTGAAGTTTCTACGACAACGCCTTCTATAAAAACCTAATATGCCCCCAGGGCATAACTTACAACCCTTGCCCTGAAGGCTTTGGGGGTTTGTCTTCCTCAAAAACATAATTTCTATCTGGAATCAACTACACTGAACAAAATGGCTATCTGAAAATTTTGATTGAATGTGTGTCGGGAAGTGGTGGGCGTGGAAGGGGTGTTTGTTGCCTTCCAATCACTTTTGACTATTAAAAAGAGCACAAGCCACTCCAATTTCCAATTGAATGAGCCCTTTTCGAATGCCTTGGTCATTAAGCTAAAGTTTTTAGTGCTTTGAAAAACATTCTTTTTCCAATTCAACGGCCTTGTGTTTCAGTAAATACCCTTAAGGAATTAGGACAAAAAGTCAAACCTTAAAGTAAAGAGCAAGGAACTAATAAGGACACAGCCCCCTTCATATAAAGAATAATTTATGTTCAAACAGGTTTAAAAGCTAATCCTTACTTTCAGTTAATAAAATTATTTTTTGGAATTTAATTTCTGACTTTCTTACAAGCTTAACCCCAGGCTTAACCTAGATATAATGTTGGGTACCAGCCCCTCAAGTCACTGGTTAACTGCTGTTAATATGCAAGATCAACATATGTAAATTGATCATTCTCACCTTAATTTTTCCTTTTTTTCTGCCTAAGAGATAAAATGTTGGGTTGAAAATGACATTTTGGATGAGTTTAAATTTACTTTAAATTTACGATAAATAGCATTTTCCTTCGAAAAGATTTTATTAGTATTTCTAATGCAGAATTTTAGGTGGATGAAGAGGGGTATTATTGATCATAATACCCCTGAGACCCCCAGAAATACTCCATGGAAAACCCCATTGTAGAGGATTAAATACCTTATATGCAAATTCTTGGAATTATAAAACAACAAGAAAATTACCTAAGACAATGAAATTTTTTTAGACCTTTAAAATAACAAGTTGGCATACCTCAGGGTATATGCCAAACCTCAGGGGTATGTAAGGGGTATGCCTCAGATAAGATGTAGGGGGTATGCCTTTGGATGAAGTTCATTCAACTGAAAATCAAAATTCATTATGCCCCTTTTCAGAATCGAAAGTGATCAAAAAGTAGCAAGCCTCCCCCCCCCCTGGTGGTTTTTTCCCAAATACATCGTATCAAAATTTTGAAATAGCCATTTTGTTCAAAATAGTCCAAAATTCAAATTACTATAACTTAGGGGTTGAGAAATCCTCCATAGCCCCTGGGTCAGGGATTATAACTTATGAAAGTTGCCTATTATTAGAATATAAGGTTTTTGTGGAAGGAGTGGTCGTATTAACTCTGGAGGGGATTCATTTGATTGAAAATTGAAACTTTTAGTTCTTTTTTATGAGTCAAAAGTGATCAATAGGCAACTAGCCCACGCCCCACTTTTTCAAAGGGCATCCAGTCAAAATTTTAACATTGCCATTTTGCTCAAAAAAGTTCAAAGACCAAATAACTGTGCTTCCGGGGTTCAACCCCTCTTCTACCCTTAGCCCAGGGGAAATTACTCTGAGTTGCGGAATTTGCTTATTGCTGCTTTGACACTTTGTTTACATCAATACTTGGATTTAGTGATTTACGTGGCAACTTCGATTTACGGTGCAAGGGCTGTAAGTTATGCAAGTTGCACATTGTTACCTTGATACTTTCTTTACTTTGTTATTTTTTACTTTGATATTGTTACTTTGATTCGTATCTATTAGTATTTATTGTATGTTTGTTTGCATTCATTGTTTATTTAATTTCTGTTCGTTTTGTTTTTAGCCGAATTTTCGACACATCGAAGTTATCCCTGGATGTGGATCTGAATCTATTCCGCAGAATTTAGATGGCACTATTATTGTAGTGAAAAAGTAAGTCTAATTTCCCACAGAGGCCTTATTTCCCATAAGCTTCATTTTTCAGGTCAACTAGAAAAAGGTATAAAACTAAATTAAACACTGCTATTTGTGTCCAGATTTTTAAAAGGGTTTATGTTTTTAAACATTGTTGAAAAGTGTCTCCAGCATACAAATAGCAGGCCAAACTATAAATTCTTGAAGAAAAGCCGAAAATATTTAAACTACTATTTTCTTTTTTTCTTAAAATACTATGTCAATATAATGTCATATATGTCATTTTTCTTAAAATACTATGTCAATATAAAACGAACAGAACCTCTCGAATAAAAGTAAATTTAGTTTATCAGCCAACCGCACCTTTGAAAGGTGAAAATCATGATTAAATGATTTGATAGCCATATCCTTAATTTTCCAGAAAAGTTCCGACGGAAGGTTATTGAATAAAAAATTCTCGTGATAATTCATATCTCTAACTAAATTGAAACGTCTTTGTTTGTTTTTTTTTTTCGGCAATTACATGGTTTAAAGCTATGAGACTTCACTTATCCTTTAATATCTTTTCATTTTCAATACCAAAGTAAGGTGTTTGATCTAAAAGACTTAGGAATGACTGTTTCTTTCTTGCAATTAAAAAAAAAAAAAAAAAAAAAACTTCTTGATTTATTAGATTTTCTTGTTTTAACTAAAGAAAAATACTTGTTTAACTAAAAAACAATGAGTTTTACGAATCCGCTAAAGTTTTTATGGACCCACTATCCACCAAGCACGACATTTCAGCAGCTGGGGAGAAAGCAATGATGCTTTTTTTTAAGTGTCCAGGCTCAATTTCAACCCTCAATCAGTTGCGTCATCTCAAATTCATCGAGAAAGTTACAGCATCTGCTTCGTATGTTGAGTCTAAAGTTCTCCCTCCCACCAGTGATGCTTGCAGCTTCCACTCATTTCGAGTTTATTTGCAAGTTGAATCGTGGAAAACCTGGGTTGTAATCTCGACCCTGGCCAGTTCGGTTGGGTAATTCAGAATGGATTATATAGCCCTATTTTTGGTGAACTCCCCGCTGCCCCCAACTCTCTCCTTGCAGTTTTTCGCTGTAAGTGCAAAACCAACTGCTCAAATATGCGATGTACTTGCAAAAGAAATGGCATGAAATGCACCTGGGCCTGTGGAGCTTGCAAGGGAACAAGTTGTGTGAACTGTGTTACAACTGAGTTTCTCGGAGTTGATGATCTCGAAGATAACGATGATCTATGAATATTGATATTTCGTTTTTTTTTCACATTTGTATATTATATAACTGAAAAAGTTGAGAATGCTTTAATCGTTAATTAAACCATCAAAATGGGTGATAGTTGTCATTCTACATTTTAAGACCGGTTTCTTTCAGATTCAGCGTGGTTTAACACTAGATGAGAAAATTCACCCTCTTCCCGCATACTTTCCCTTTAAATTGTATTGATAACCGTTGTTTATCCTTGCAGTTAGAGATCATTTTCAGATTCAGCGTACTTTATTACCCCTAAATGCATATTGTTTTTCGTGGTTCTACGCATTTCTGCAAAAGACATATTTCTCCTCCTCGTTATTTACCTCAACCCCAAAAAAGTATTTATGAAACAGCTAGATGAGCAAACTTTGCATATTCGGAATCAGCACATTTTTCTGAGTCGGGTAGTCAACGAATCATTTCTATTGCAATTTGTCTCGGGCTAGGCCCTTTTTTTCACACACTTCCTGGACTATACACTTATTCAGTTTTGGTAAGCATTAAATATACTAATTCGATAGTATAGCTGTAAACAGTCAATCCTTAACTTTAGAAGGGTGGGAGGGAGGGGGGGGGCGTCGTAAAATGTTTTTCAGAAGTTGGGAGAGTAAGAAAAAAGTATATTTTTAAACATGAAAATTGAAATTTACCAGTTTTTTTTTAGCAGGGAGAACTGTTTCTTTTCCAACCGCATCTTAGTATAGCTTTTAAGTAATAAACGAAATAAAATACGAAATACTTTTGAGCTGTGATGTAAATTTCGGCGGTGAAGTTATGTTGATTTTTAATAGTTTTTTTTTTAAATAAAGTGGTGGAATCTTAATAAAACCCTAATATATTGACAGATAAAACGTGTTGACAGAACAAACTTCGTTTACTCTAAGGGGACATGTGACAAAAAATTACATCATAACTCACACAAATAATTGATACATCATCATCAACGCCGCTAGTCCTTTTGCTTGACATGATTGTTTTCTAACTGCACGCAGTCGAACTTGTGACAATACAAAATCTTACAAGACTATTTATACCCAAACTCAAGGCCAAAGAAATCCGTTATGTAAAAGTTCAGTGACTCAAAAGCGTCCCTAGGATCATATCATTGCGTAACTAACTCTCAAAACCAGATTATGCAAGAGTTCACAAGAGGGCCTTAGGGAATAGCCTTGGTAAAGTTCGTTCAACCTCAAGAGTGCCCAAGGGGATAGCCTTGACATTTGCCCTGGAAAAGAGCCAAGGAACGTAAGGCAAACAAAGTATTACCTATATGCGAGGGGCTACTCACTCTCTTTGAAAAAGTTTAGAACTTCCGTAGAATCTATACATTCTGTATGGGACCATGATAACTAATTCTGTATGTGACCATTAGAAATATAACCTATATGCAAGATTCTGCAAGAGTTCACAAGAGTGCCCTAGGGAATAGCCTTGATATAGTTTGTTCAACCTCATTAGAGAATGGCCTCGATAAAGTTCGTTCAACCTCAAGAGTGCCCTAGGGGATGGCCTTGGCATGTGCCCTGAAAAGGTGCCAAGGATCATAAGGCAAGCAAAATGGAATCTAGGACTCTACTCACTGCTATTCATTATGACGATTGTGTTGCCATTATCAGCTTTTGTGATGATAAGGTCTCTATCATGTTTTAGAGGTGCAAGGGTTTTTACGTCATTTCTGATGTTACTATTCTCATTTTTTTTTTTTATCAAATTTGTTCAATTTTATAACCAAAAACCTTAGAACTAGGACTTGGGGGTCTTGACTTTTTCTCTTTTTTTATGTCCACTCTGTGTTTTGTAGTCTTGTCGTAGTGAATAAATTGCCAATTGATTGATCGAGCTCACTTAAAAAGTAAATATTGGAGATAACCATAATATATGCAAAATAATATTCAAAACTTACTAGGGAATTATTTAAGTTTTTCCATAATTACTCGTAGGGTTCCGTTCACATATAGGCCACTGTTCATGGGGTTAGTTCACTGCTCTTAGCGGTTTTAGTAGGGATATCTTTTTAAGTGTAGAATATGCATTTCTTGGGTAATACCTTGAAGCTGCTCCATTGTATTTCTGTATTGTTTTCCTCTTAAAATTTCTATTTGTTATAGGTCTGCATATCTAGAGAAAAATATAACCGAAACCAGCAAGAATGCTTTGAGCAAAACCCAAGGGATAACCAGGGACAAGGTAAGATTTTTATTTAGCCTTATGTTAGAGAGCTGTTATAAAATTTGTGGAGGGAACTTAGGATGGGGTTAACCATCTTCTAGATTGTTAACAACATTGTCTTCCCTCAGAGAGGAAAAGCAATGCTGCATTCGTAATAAAGAAATCCAGGTAACATACTTTAAAATACAAAATTAAACAAATCAATAGTTCTCGAATTCTTGTCCAAAATTTCTGTACTGCTTTTACTTTTATTGCCAAGCCTCTAGATTCATTGAAAAAAAACAAGGGATTGAAGTTCTTTGTCCTTCATGGCTAGATAAATGAAAGCGAAAAATTTTACAATATGAAGTCGTTGATCACATAGAAATTCAGGTGGCAAAATCTGCAAAAAAAAAGGTGGCAACAATCATAGGAAAAAACATACAACAAGTAATAATATAAATGAATTAATACATCTTAAAAGCGAGTAATGCTTAGATTGAATATGAAAATCAAGCTTAAAACGAAAAAAAATATTTTGCTATTGAAGTATAAATGAAACTTAAAACGAACAGAAATTAAATAAACAATCAATGCAAACAAACATTTATTCAATTCAATTCAACTTATTAAATACTACAATAAATACATAAATACACTTAAGCGCTAGAGGTCCCAAAAAAGCATAGCTTGTAGAAGACCTCGTATCAATCACAAAATCCACACAAAACAAATCAGGGAAGGAGAAAAAATACAACAATATCTCAAAAATATAAACACAATGTGAGAAAAATCAACCAAAAAAAAAAAAAAAAAACAAAAAAAAACAAAACAACTGCTACACAATAACCTTTGACTTAATTTTATGACTTGACTTACTTGACTTATGTCCCATCCGTCCTTGAAGGTCGTTTTGGGGCCTCTTCTTTAACCAGTTCATTGAAGTGCCTCCTGTAGGTACTTCTGTTGTCGGCCAGGCGGCAGAGTTGTGGCAGGTTGTAGGTGAAAAGTTTTCTTTCCATCTCTTCGGAGGGCGACCTCTGGGTCGAGAACCGTGTGTACTCGTCCATCGAAGGTTATCTTCGGGAGACGAGTGCTAGCCATGCGTTGTGTATGTCCAAGCCATTTGAGTTGTTGTAGTTTTATTTTGTCCAGTATTGCAAATTTGACTTTCAGATTATGGAGAAGCTTGGAGTTGGAGATTCTGTCATGGAAGGTGACACCAGCGATGCGTCGTAGAGATTTGGTTTCAAAGGCAGCTAGGCGGCGTTGATCGTCTGTTTTAAGCGTCCAAGATTCACAGGCATAGATGGCGATCGGAATAATGAGGGAGTAGAAGAGTCTCGTTTTGAGAGTTGTTGTTAAGTTCTTATTCCTCCAAATGGGCATCAGAGCTTTAAAACTGGAGTTTGCAAGTGTCAGGCGTCTCTTGATGTCTTTGAGTTGGTTGTTATCATAAGTAAGTAAGCTCCCAGGTAGGCGAAGCCTTCCACCCACTCAATGGTACCTTCACCAAGCTGAAGGCTGAGATTTACATGTGAATCGAATTTGCGTGAACAGCGCATGGCTTTCGTTTTTGAGGTGTTGATTGCCATCCCAAAGAGGTTGGTGGACGAGTGAACGCTGTTAGCCTGAGATTGTAGATCTTGAAGGGACTCGGCTATTAGGACTATGTCATCAGCATATGCCAGTTTGTCTATCACCACTCCTCCGACAAGGGCGCCGGGCGGGTTATCTCTGAGTGAAAGGGCTGCAGTTAGGAAGAGATTAAACAGCTCCGGTGATATTAGGCAACCTTGAAGTACTCCCGTAGAGGTTCTGAAGCTCTCGGTAAGTCCCTCTCCAGTCATGACGCGGCTACTGAACTTCTTATACATGTCTTTGAACAGCGAGATCAGGTTGGATGGGATGCCAAAGTGAAGAAGGATGTGCCATAGACCTTCTCTCCATATCCGATCAAAAGCTTGTTTAAAGTCTATGAAAAGGTGGTAGATGCTGCGGCCAAGTTCACTATACTTTTCCATCATCTGCCGAACAGTGAATATCTGATCAGTTGTTGATCTATTAGGTCGGAGGCCGGCTTGGTATTCCGGAATGACCAGTGAGGAAATGGCTCGTATACGCCCGAGCATGACTCCGGTGAGGATTTTTGCTGCGTGGCTGGTAAGACTTATTGGGCGGTAGTTGTCGCAGACAGCTTTAGAGCCTTTCTTATGCAGGGAAATAATCGTGGTTTCGCACCAGGGTGAGGGGAAGTAACATTTTTCCCAAACAGCTGTGGCAATTTTGGTAAAGGTCAAGGAGTGGTTTGCAGTTTACTTTCAGTAGTTCGGGCTGGATTCCATCGGGGCCGGCAGCTTTGTTTGTTCTCAAGTCTCTGATAGCTGCTTCTATTTCAGAGTGAAGAGGGGGAGGACTTGGATCTGTAGAGGTTATAGGGAAAGTGTTGAGAATTGTAGGGTCTGGGTGGATGTCCAGATTCAGTTTATTTTTAAAATTGTTTTTCCATCGTGAACGGATTCCGTCTGTGGATTGTATTTGGTTTCCATGTTCGTCAAGAAGGGAGAACGCTTTGATGTCCTTCTTTTTGGCCAATTCCCGCACTCTTCTATACGTGTAGTGGGGGTCTCCTTTCTTGAAGGTCGATTTAAATTGATCACACGTTTCTTTAATAAAAGCACGATGAGCACTTCTGATGGATTTCTCAACAGCTCGTTTGAGTTGCTTGTACCGGTCCCTACTTTCTTTATCTTGCTTGTTCGTGAGTTGGCGCTTTTCGTCGCAGAGTGAAATGATCTCGTCTGTTATCCAAGGTTTCTGAATGTTTTTTTGGGTACCCAGTGTGGAATGAGCGACATCACATATGATATTTGTGCTGCTAGTCACCAGGTTGTCAATGTCTTCCTTAGACAGGATAGGTGGAGATCTCGACGTGAGCTCCGAAATTTTTTCGGATAGAATGGTGATATAGGTCATACGTGTGTTTTCGTCTTTCAGTAGATCTGCTCGAAACTTGGAGGTTTTCTGAGATAACTTTGATACTGTTTTAAGTCTTGTTTTGAACTTAGACATGACAAGCGAGATGTCGCTGTCAAAGTCACCACCAGCTAGCGTGACTGTGTTTAGGACAGACGTTTTCCAACGTCTAGACACGAGGATATAGTCTATTAAGTTTTTAGTTTTTCCATCCGGCGAGGTCCAGGATGTCTTACGGCGAGGTCTGTGCTTGAACAGTGTGTTTGTAATGACTAAATCGCTGTCTCTGCAGAATTCGATAAGGCGTTCTCCTCTTCTGTTCATTTTTCCATGTCCAAATTTGCCCATTACATCTTCGTGTCCTGTGTGGTTTTTTCCGACGATGGCGTTGAAGTCACCAATGACAAAGATTATGTCCTTTTTAGGGACAGAATCAACCAGACTTTGAAGCTGGAGATAGAAGTTTTCAGACTCTTCGTCGTCTCTGCTGGAATCCGGAGCGTATACTTGGATAATTGTGAGGTTGTGGGTGAACCTTTCAGGCGGATCATGATGATCCGTTCCGTGAGTGGGGTTACGGATATTAAGGATTTTCTGGCTTTATTAGACAGTAGGAAACCTACACCTTGTCGATGTTTCTTATCATTACGTCCCGAAAGTAGAAGGGTAACATCTCCATGTTTCTCTTCACCAGTGACTGGAAGATGGGTTTCGGCGAGACCGATAACGTCCCAGCTGTACCGTTTTATCTCTCTTAGGAGTAGGTCTATTTTTCCTTGTTTAGCGAGGGTTCTAGTGTTGAGGCAGCCTAAATTGGTGAACAGAGCTCCAAAGCAAGGTCTGGCACTTACGTGTTGATGCTAGATCAAAGTAGGATAAGATGTTTGGAGGAAGTGAGAAATTGGAGGCTCGATGAGCTAGTTTTAGGTTCTGCTTCTTAATAACCACATCTAAGGCATCTAGACCTGTATCACTGTAAAGATCAGCTGTAGGACAGAGTCAGGGAAGGCGAAAAGTTACCTTCACCGCTCTATTATGTGCTGTTTGGAGTTGCTGAAGGGAAGAATAGTTAGTATTGCCCCATACAGTGCAGCAATAAGAAAGGTAAGGAAGGACAAATGCATAGTAAAGAGAAAGCATTACATCGGAAGGAAGAAATTGATTGGTACGATGAAGCATAGACACTTGACGAAAAATTATAGAATGTGTATAGGAAATATGAGTTTTGAAAGAAAGAAAACAATCAACGTGCACACCAAGAAGTTTAACACAAGAGCACTGGGGAATTATATCAGTACCATAAAAAACAAAGATTGTTGGGGAAGGTTCAGACATGTGGTATGGGGTTTGAAAATGAATAATGCTACTCTTAGAGCTATTCAACAGCATCCCGTTCGACTCACACCAATCACGCACATAGTTGAGCAGAAGCTGAGCCTTAGCAACCGCAGAGGGCAGATCATTAGAAACCACAAAAAAATTACTATCGTCTTCTAACAAAACAGTGTGGGTATCAAGGTTGGGTGATGGAGGAAGGTCATTAATATAAATAAGAAAGAGGAGTGGTCCCAAAACTGAGCCTTGAGGTACCCCTTTGGAAACCAAAGCTAGATCCGAATATTTCCCATCGTAATACACAAACTGAGATCTATTAGAAAGGTGAGATTTAAACCATTTAAAGGCAATTCCCCGAACTCCAGGTAGAGACAGTTTTCCCCGTAAGACAAAATGATCTACCATGTCGAAAGCTTTATAAAAATCAAGAAATAGTCCTAGAACACTACGACCCTTGTCTATGTTAACACGCGCGAATTCTGTAGCGTTAACTAGAGCACATGCAGTAGAGAGTTTAGGTCGGAAGCCATACTGGTGATCAGACAGAACAGAACCGCTTCCAATTGAAGCACCAGTAGACAGGAATGAAAAAAACCTCTTATGCACAACTTTTTCAAGTAATTTCGAGAAAATTGGGAGAATTGATATAGGTCTATAATTTGACACTAAGCTGGGGTTACCCTTCTTAAAAAGAGGGAGTACTTTTACAATTTTAAACGAATCAGGGTATACACCTTTTGAAATAGATAGATTAAAAATATGGGTAAGAGGTTCAACAACATAAGAAGAAACAGACTTAAGCACATGGTTTGTTAGTCCAAGCGCATCAGCTGTATTACTGCTACTTAAAGAGGAAATAAAATCACAGATCTCTATGCTTGTACAAGGAGTTAGAAAAATACTTCTCTCAGCTGGTGAAGATTTACCTAGTTTAGGAAAGGAGGGGGTCTTAACAGTTGGTAGGGTGGTAAAGTAAGAGTTGAAGGCACTATGTACAGCTGCTTTTTCAATAGTTGAACTATCTGCATTCTTGACGGCAGTATGCTGTTTCTTTGACTGTTTCCTACGAGATAAAGCTTCATTAACTACACTCCAACTTTCTGTAAATTACCTTTGCATTCCTGAATTTTCAGCAAAAAATAATTCTTCTTAGCTAGTCTAATTGTTGATGTTAATACATTCTTGTAAAGCTTATACTTTGATAAATCATCAGGATCAAGGCTTTTGCAAGCCAGCTTAAAAAGCTCTGACTTCTGCATTGTTGATCTCACAAGACTAGGAGACATCCAAGGCATCTTGGGTTTATATTTACTAGTAGATTTTACTAGGGGAAAATTTTTTTCAATTAGTGTTGTCAGCCGATTCATTAATGAGGCTGAAGCCCTATTAACATCTTCAGAATTCATTACTGAACACCAATCACTAGCACTAAGATCAGACATAAGGTATGAACATTGCTCTGACTATAAATTCTTGAATAAGACTCACCTCTGGTATCCTCTTGGCTCAGCATTTTTAATTTGGGAACAGAACAATAAACTGGAAAATGGAAAGAAAGATCAGAGAAAATAATACCAGAAGAAAATTTAATATCATTTTTAGAAGACAGAAAAATGTTGTCAATCAGAGGTGCAGAAGATCTGACTGGATCAATACGAGAGTAGGAAAGAAAATGCAAGGAAGAAGGCCAGAGCAAGAAATAGATTAAAAAAAACGGTCAAACTCATTATCACACTCAATTTTCAATAAATTGCAGTTAAAGTCTCCAAGCATAAAAACATATCTTGAAGCAAGCTTATCAACTGAGTACATTTCATCAATTAATTCAGAAAATTTTGCAATTGGGAAAGGTGGAGGCTTATAAAATAAACAAATAGTTTCATAACTTAGTGTATCACATGACAGGTCAACAATCAATGCATACACACTTCTATTATTTACGACTGGATCAAAAATCGTCTCAAGATGTGAACGTCTCACAACATTAAGATTACTTCTGACAAAAAGGGATATACCACCAGAGCACTTAGTTAGAGATCTAGTTGAGTGGTATGCAGTAAAACCTGATATGTCATACACAGACATATCATCACTGGAAGACAGCCAGGTTTCTGTGAGACCTACTACATCATAAGGGCAGTTGATACCACCAATATATTGCAGAACATTATCCCGTTTGTACCTTAAACCTTGCACATTCAAAGTAAACGCATTAAAGTTTTTAACAGAAGACATTGAGGGCAGCACTTGTTCAAAGTAATGTTGATAAGAATGGTAACAACAATCAGACTGATGAAGAGATTTTAACAGAGGATCATTTTCACTATCATCACTAGAAACAAAAGGTGAATCAAAACACACTGAAACTAGAAGAAAGTTTAGTTAGGAAACAAAAAGAATCTTGAGTATCATTCATTTTCATTATCCAATATTAGGAAAAGTGGTGAAACAGATAAAGCTAAATTAGTGTGGACAGGAAGAATACGGCATGGAAAATAAGTTAAAAAACAAACTGCATGTAATAATTTTGATGACAAGGAAAAAGAACAAGCCAAAGAAAAAAAAAAGAAAAATTGGCAAAAAAATAACTTAGCAGATGAAATTTGTTGCAAAGAGAAGAGTTATGTTAAGCAGCACTAGTCATTTTGAAACAATACTGGCAAAAGATTCTTGCAAAACAGGAAGGGCATTAATGTCACCAATGGATGATATTTTGAGTACCCTACTTCCACTTTTAACAAAAATATCACCATTCACAGCCCATGCATTATTCCTGCCACAATGAGCTTTAGCTTGTGAAAGTAAGGTAAGCCTAGGTTTGGTCAAAGGCTCATTAATGACCACACCAGATCCTTTTTATTTTTGAGAAGCAAGAAACGTGCTCTCAGGTTGCAGAACTCAATAGTAACTGGTCGATTTTATTACCAACTCGTTTTCCAATACGTTTCACAAACACAATGTCACTGTTCAAAAGACTAATGCCAGGAAACTTATCTTGGCAAAGTGACAAAAACTTAGGTTCAGGGTTGTCAAATGTAGTATCCACAGGTAATCCAAATACAATGAGTTGATTTTTAATTCTTGCGGCTTAAGTTGATCAGTTTGAGCAGCGACATGATCAGCAAGCTTTTTTTTCAATGTCTGCAATTTTACCAGAAAACTCTATTGCTTGAAGCTGTGTTCTGACCATCTGTTTAATGTCTTCCTGGATGGAGCCTGACATCAGGTCCTTTACTGCCAAATTAAGGTCAACTTTGTCACCTTTCATAGGCAGACCAAGGGATTGAATTTGTGACTGAATGCTCTTTGTAACAGCAGTAAGCAGGGATTTAAAGACATTTTCTTCAATGGACTTTGCCATCTTCTTCAAATTAGTAATTTCTGTCTGAATCTCAGGTGTAGCAATCATGGGCGCCCATAGGCTGAATTTTAGGGGGAGGGGGGCAAAATATTGAAAAATACGTTATATCCTTGAATATCCGTATATTCTTCCAATTTCATCCGAGGGCACCTTATTGTACAAACACACGATTTTCCCTTTTAAAATGTAAAATGTAATTTTGATATTGGCCTTGCTTTCAAAACCAACAAAAACAGACAAAAAACATAATGGTGGCAGAAAATTTTGTCAACATTGGTGGGTTCTGCTAAAGATCACATTTGCCCTCTTAGCGAAATTCTCTGTTGTGAACCACATGAGTGAAATGAAATGAACCACATGAAAGTGAAATGAGTGAAACTGGAGTTCGGAACATAATCACAAATTTTTAATCATTAAAAATTGAAAAAAAAAATAAAAAACGGATTTAAGATTTTGATTTATCCAAATCTAAAAAAAAATGAATTAACTCATGAAAAGAAACTTACATAGGATCTTTAAATCACAAAATTATAACTTTTCAGAAAAAGCAAATTGTAGATTTCGCTTCTGTTTGGAAAATTTGTCTATAGCCACCTCTTCCAAATTGAGCTCTTGTACTCTACACCTGTGAATGCTTAATAAGCTCAAACTTGATAGGCGTTCCTCGCTCATAGTGCTCCTCAGCCATGTTTTAATTCGCCTCAGGGTGCTAAAGGATCTCTCCACAGTACATGTTGTTCGTGGGATCGTTAGATAGTTAACAAGGGTTAATAAGGGCCCTTATAATTGAAGGGAAAAATGTAGTTTCAGAGAAGAGATCTATGAGCTTCACTTCCTCACCACAGTCTTTGTTTTTCCACACATCGTACCACGTTCTTGCTTCCACTTCTAAATTTTCATTGTCATAGAACTTAGATAGATATTTCATAGCATTAAGAAATGTATCCTTCTCCGTGTTTTTTAAAATGTTGGGATGAATAAGAATTCCTTTGGACGGGTTTTGTTGCGCGGTCATTGAATCTCGATTCAAGTGACACAATTAACGAGTCCAAATAAGGAATAAAAACAGCTAACCCGTAGTAATCTATTGGATTAGTCATAGAAATGTTTGAGCGATGAGTTTGTCTTGCGGTTGTCCTAGATGTTTTGATTTCAATTTCCAGTAAATCACAGGTTTCTTGTAATTCCGTAAAAAATTCCTTCAAATTCCGTGACTGCTTCTACTCTGTGCTTTTGAAAAACCCATAACAATTTCTCTTTTACGTGCATATGTACAGCATGTAGGTCAAAATCGACGGACTGCATTTTATTTACAACTGGCTCAAGGTATGAAGAGTATCTGGAAATGATTTTTAGACACACGATAAAAACTACTGATGATGTTGCAATATCCAACTGAAAAGCTTGTGAACGCGTTTCTTGGTTCGCCTCATTGTCAGTGGAAAGTTGACTCAAAGCTTCCTTGATGGCAATAAAATTGTTTGAAAAGTTGCGTATGCATCTGTACTTCTCAGACCACCTTTGTTTCACACAGAATAGGAATTTTCGGGATCTTTTTCCTTCCAAGAGTGCTCTCCCTGAAGAATCGGATCACTTTTTTTATTGTGCCTATTGTGTTTCTAATTTCTGGTACAATATTGAGGTCATTGAATACTAAATTTAATCTATGAGAGGCACAGTGAAAATACACAGCTTTTGGATATTTTTTCCCGGATTCTTCGTTGAACTCCAGTATCTTTCCCGGCCATCGTTGAATATCCATCAAATCCTAAACCAATTAGCTTTGTCATGTCTAGTCCTATCTTGTCTGTGAAATGCAAAATTGCATCAGCAATACTTCCTGCATCTTATTTTTCAAGTTTGGCAAACCCTATAAATTCTTCTTTGATCACCCATCCAACGTTTGAATCCGTTTTTATGTAACGTACCCCTATTGACATCTGCTCTTTCCCACTAACATCAGCAGTCTCATCTGCTAGCAAAGAGAATGCTTGGCTATCATTTACTTCTTTGACTATTGTATCTTGTAGTATAGTCCCACAAATATTTATTAGCTCATTTTGGACTCTATGAGATGTAAATTTAGCTTTTCCTGAATGTGTTGTTATGTGGTCTTTAAGGACTTGATCTCCTGCTTCAATGCGAAAACAAAGCAGGTCTTGAAAGTTTCCTCCATTTGAATGATTTCCACGGAGAGCAATGTCGTGAGTACCACAAAATATAATTGCTTTTAAAATTGATGTAAGTTTGCTTCGGTTTATCTGTATAAAATCAGATATAGCAGAATCCAGTTGTTCTTTGATGTCTTTTTTCTTCATCGTCACTGAATCACAGAAGTTATTAGCATCAATTACAGCTTCGTGGTGCTACTTGGATTTGGCATGATTCCGTGCGTCTTCATGAAAATGTTTGAAGTCCTTGTGAGCTTTTATCACGAAAGAGTCAAAAATGCCTCTCTTCAAGGCTGGCTTAAATAACACACAATCAAACAGTTCGTGGTAACGAACTGTAAGTAAGGAGCGACCCGGCTCAATGGTAACCGAAACTCTAAAAAACGGAATTTTGATACCAATAGATACATCAAAAGAATCAAATTTTAATTCTGATTTCAAATATATAAGTTTCATCAAGTTTAATCTTACCTATCAAAAGTTACGCGCCTGAGAAAATTTGGCTGATTTTCAAAAAAAGGGGGAAATATAGAACCTTAATGAAAACCACACCATCATAATCAGCGTATCAGAGAACCCTATTGTAGAGGTTTCAAGCTCCTATCTACAAAATGTGGAATTTTGTATTTTTTGCCAGAAGAAAGATCACGGATGCGTGTTTATTTGTTTTTTTTTTTTCCCCAGGGGTGATCGTATCGACCCATTGGTCCTAGAATATTGTGCAAGGGCTCATTGGAATGGAAATTAAAAGTTCTAGTGCCCTTTTTAAGTGACCAAAAAAAAATGGAGGGCAACTAGGCCCCCTCCCACGCTCATTTTTTTTTCTCAAAGTCACCTGATCAAAATTTTGAGATAGAGATTTTGTTCAGCATGTTCGAAAATATTATAAGTATGTCTTTTAGGATGACTTAATCCCCAGAAGTTCCCGGGAGGAAGGCTGAAAGTTATGGACTTTACCCAATGTTAACATATAGTATTGGTTATTGGGAAGTATACAGTACAGACGTTTTCAGGGGAGATATTTTTTTCCTGGTAGGGGGGGGGGTCGGGGGTTATATGGGAGGATCTTTTCATGAAGGAAGTTTTCATGGGGGAAGGGAGATTGCTATGAAGGGGACGCCGGACTTCCCAGCATTATTTAAAAAAGGATTAGAAATTAAATATAAAAAAACAAGTTTTTCAACTGCAACAGCAGCAACATCAAAACTTTAAACGAACAGAAAATATTACATATATGATTGGGTTCACCCCCTAGTCAATACCTCACTCTTTAAGCCAGAGATTTTTTAGTACTTTCATAAGAGCTATTTATTCTAATTAACGGCCTTTGTGATTAAGCGGTCAGTTTTAAAAGAATTGGAACAAAATTCGAACTTTTGCTTAAAGAGCAAGGTATTGACTAGGGGCGAACCCCCTAATATACGTATTAAAAATATGAATATAGAAGTTCGTTACGTAAATTAATTCGTAAGTTACGTATATTTATTACTAATAAAAACGTTCGTAAATAAAATGAAACAAGTTTCGAGAAAGCCATTTAACCAAATAAAAGTACATTAATATGAAATTTTGTTTTAATTATTCATGTACTGTGAGCCAAGATCAAAACCTGCATTTATTCAAAAACGTTCAAAAATTAAATAAAAAAAACATGTTTTTTTAACTGAAAGTAAGGAGCGACATTAAAACTTAAAACGAACAGAAATTATTCCGTATATGAAAGGGGCTGTCTCCTCCTCAACGCCTTGCTCTTTACGCTAAAGTTTGACTTTCTCACAACTCTATTTTTTTAAACAATAAAAAACTTTAGCGTAAAGAGCAAGGCGTTGAGGAGGAGACAGCCCCTTGCATATACGGAATAATTTCTGTTCGTTTTAAGTTTTAATGTCGCTCCTTACTTTCAGTTAAAAAAACTTGTTTTTTATTATTTAATATTTACAAAGCCCGCCTTTTAGTGGAGTCGAATACACTAACCATTGATAAGCATACAACCAGCTTTCCTTAAATTCACGGGTATCTTTACCAATAATAAAACATCTTTCTTGAAATCATGAGAATAACAGTTTACACTTGGGTTTGTCAGCAATTCGTATTTTTTACAATCAGAAATACATGGCTTTTCCAAAAAGCTCCCTAAATCAACACTTTCAACCGCACTGTCAATAACATTCGTGTTTTTTTGGTTGTAAGGATCGCTGAAACTCAGCGAATCTTCTTGAAGTTGAAGGTTGTTCCATTACAGTTTCTTTGGCTGTTGATGACGAGACATTTAAATCAGGCAACTGCTGATCTTTTTTATTATATGGAGGCGAGGTTTCCTCAAACTTAGCCTTTTTTATATTTTTTGATTAAAAAAACTTCCGGATATCCATTTTTTCCAAAAATAAAGAAAATATATCTATTAGAACTGCCTCATTAGTAATTTGGAGTTAGGGTTTTGTTTGAGCAAGGAATGATTTTGATTTAAATGGAACGAATTTTATAGAAAACAGCAAACTAGCAAATAATTAATGTAGGTGCTATTAATCAAAGCCATCAGGGCTTTCAATAATATCTGCAACGATTTCTGCGTATCAATGAATATTCTTCGGCAAGCGTACATTAAAATACCAGGAATTAAATAAAAAAAAAAATATTTTTTTCACCTGAAATTAAGGAGCAGCATTAAAACTTAAAACGAATAGAAATAAACCTTTAAACACCTGACTATTCACGCTAATATTTTTTAGTACTTTTAAAAAAGCTTCTTATTGTTCTAATTAAATAAAAATTGTGTTTCAGGAATCGTTCTTACAGAATAGGGACAAATTCAAACTTTAGCGTAAATAACGTGGTGTTAAAGAGGGGACAACGACAACCCCCCTCATATATGTAATAATTCTTGTTCGTTTTAATGTTGCTCCTTAGGTCTATTTTCAGATGATAAAATTTTTTTTGATATTTACGGTTAGAAGATTGTATGGTACTTACGCATTAGCCAGAAAACACACGAGAAATTGTACAGCGAACATGATACAACAAAATAGTTAAACAGCTTCTTTATCAAGAGAATTCCTTGGGCGCTCTAGGCAAAAAGGGGTTTCTCATTCCGTGAACAATATTTAAACTTTAGTTTGTTGGGGTTGTGGGGCAAAAAAAGGTTCCTAGGTTAGGTTATGTATTTGATTTATACTATGCTTTACCCCCAGTCCCACCCCTCCTATGTGCAAATATATAGCCCAAATTTGTTTCTAAGCTATTGTATTTTCATCATATTTTGATTTACTTCATTAGCATTAACCAAGCTTCACCTCTCGCGTGTTTTCTGGCTAATACGTAAGTACTGGTTGTATTTAGGGAGAGTTCCTAAGAAGAAATTCAATTATAAAACATTTTTAAATTCTATTGTTTCTATCTCAAGAGCCTTCATACAGGGTTACTAATTGTTCAAAATTAGAAGTTGTAAAGATATGCCTGAATATTTAAACAAATTTACTAGGCTGTCCCTAATTTGAGCAAAATATCTTTTCCGTTAAATTTTCTTCGCCTACCTAACAGCTTCGCAAGACTGTAAAAAGATCCTAAACTGCAATTTAAAATGTTAAGCCTACCGAAAATATTACACGGGTGAAGAACCAGAATAATAATTGTGAGGGAAGGGGAATACGTTTGAGAGGGAGAAGGTGGCATGACAAGTACAACTCTCAGATAATAAAGAACTTAATTTTTACACACCAAATGAAACAAAATTAAACGGTAAGAATTTGTGGAAAAAAAGATCGGTGCTTTCCGATTATGTCGGCCTTTCTAAAAAGTCCTTCTTGGTTAATGCTAATGAAATAAAATAAAATAGGATGAATATATATTTGTTTAGAAACAAATTTGGGCTATATATTTGCACATTAGGAGGGTTGGGGCTGGGGGTAGATAATAGCATATATTAAATGCGTAACCTAACGTAACCTAGGTACCTTCCCCCCCCCCAAAACCCCCAAAAATACAGTTTAATATCGTATACACAATGAAAACCACGCTATCATTGCCTACTTTATAGTGGTTAACACGTCAAAAACGGGTTTTTATCATTGTCTACTCTATAGCAGTTAACCCGAAAGGCCCACACAATGGGAAAGTACCAAAAGATCAATTTCTTCAATATATCATGCGTTCACTCATTAGGTATTAAACATTAATACAGAATGTCCGAAACCAAAGTAGCAAAAAAAAAAATGAACTTACGATTCGGCTTTCAAAAGAATTCTCCTCTAGATATTCAATTTCAGAACTCAAAATACAACTGAAGAATCCAACTTCAAATAAAATTCTTCAATAGTTTTGATCACGACCACGAATGATGTAGAGTCGTATAGCATTAGGAATACTAGATTTGAATCGAAATGGTTTAGTCTTAACAAGAACCGTCTATCATTTTGTATGCATATAAAACAACAGACAAAAATTAACGAGCAAGAGAGTAAGGCAGTGAAAAAATGTATGGCAAGTAAAGTAATAATCGCTAGGGATGGATAGTCATTAGTGATAGATCACTGGGGGTGGTAACGTGATTGGGTGATTTTCGGGGAACAATATTTTTTTTCGGGGAGCCAAAGAGATTTCGGGAAAATCCCCAAATAGCGGGGATATTCGAAGCCCTGAACGCCACGCAACCTTATTTCTGTAAATTTAAACGGGAGTATAGGCCTATATACCTAAAATGAAGATGAAAAACTAAAACTAAAAAAATTACGAACATTTCGCGCATTTTTTGACCTTTAAAACTTTAGCAGAAGTCAGAATTTGCCTCAAACTTACAGGGCTCTTATTTGAGATCCCCAAAACGTATTTAAACTTTTTCAGCTTTTGACGATCTCTTGGGAAGCAAATGTCTTATTTACCTGGTCTAATCGGCACTTCCAATGCTATATATAATAGAAATCTCAAAACAAAAATGTAAGGCAACGTAATTCAGCCAGGGGGGGCCTCCCCCCCCCCCCTTATGGGCGCCCATGCTTCCTGTTGGGGGAGGACGCCCTTTTCCACGGGAATGGCATTTTTTTTTGGAAAGTTTTTGGTAGTATATGGTGACTTGAAATGTGTCCAGTTCGCCTGCTATTTAATGAGAAAAAGAGTAGGTGACGTCTAAAGTTAAAATTAAATTAATTTTGAATTTAAAATTTGTCGTCACTGAGAAGAGAGGAGGTGGTTTTATTTCTAATTAAAAAAAGAGCATTCTTTAGAGCTTGAATGATTCTTGACATTTTTTCAAGCTTCGTAAATTTGATTTTCTTAGAAACTGAGATCGAGCACTTACTACTATATTAATTTCGTATTTTGCACTGATTTTGCCTTATTATTACACTGACAAAATGCCAAGAGACGCTGGCGGTGTGGGTGTTTTTTTTCGACAGTACTGTCAGTTACCACTTTAATAATATGTTACCCATATTCTTTTGGGCGCGCTATGAATGACGAACTTTCTATAGATTCGGCATGTTTTAATGCTCTCAGAGACCTTCTGTGCCTCGCCCAAGAATGCAAGTCATACACTCGCCCATAGAAGGTAAGTCACACGGGTAAGGGTTGGGAGAATTTTCTTTTACTGTTATAGCTCAAAGATTTCCTACTTTAATTGTACTGCACATATCTAACAAATTGGAGCTGTATCATTCAGCTTGAAAACATAATTATTACTGAATTTTCCTCAGTTAAATCTTTGAATTTAAAAATCACATCAAAAAAGTGTATCTACATATCTTTTGAACTATTTAAGGTATTAACTTCAAACTTTTTAAGGCCTGTATTATTGCTACTACTACTCTTATCTTCTCTTTAATTTTTGTTAGTTGTTGTAATTTTCTCATGTTGTGCTTGTTTAGATGTTTTGCTGGCTAATGACATTCGCGGGTTAATGACTATCATTCATATTATATATCATAGACTTCATAGACATCTTTTAGACTTATCTATCAACAAATGAAATAACATAATTTTTATACAATCCTAAAAGGCCTTATCCCAGATTTCCCTCTCAATCGCTCAGACTATCTGTCTTGGTTCTTTCTACAATTAGCCATATCTTGATGCCTTCTGCAAAATAATTGATTTTTAATTTCTTTAAGGATATATATTTATTTAATGACAGTTTTAAATTTTTCACCATATAATATTCACAGTTTTTTAAGTGCCAGCAGAATTGGAATATGGAGGAGTGATCCTATTCGAAGATTTTTTTTCGTATTCATCTTTAAAAAGAATAGCCTACCTGCTTAATTCGAGCTAACTCTTGAGTACTAACTTCTGCTCTTCTTCTATAGGTAGCGATTCCTGTGCGCTATTTGTTCCAAGAAGAACTTTGGAGACCTTTTGATGATCTCTGGGAGTTTTTTCACATGAGTTGCGTGGATTTCTTGAGATGCTCTAGTTAGTATGCTTTTTTTAATCATTATAACAATTATTGTTAATTATTATTATAATAATAAATGTTTGAGGAATTTTTAGTGGTGGTAGGGAGAGGATTTTTTGCAGGATAAATTTTCCATGGAAGAATTTTTTGCAGTAGAAATGTGTTATCGAGGAATTTTCCCAAGAAAAAACTTCTCACTGGAGGGGGGGGGCAGTTTCCAAGAAAAAACAACACAACATGGGGGGTGTCTGGAGTGATTGGAAAAAAGATCAGTTATTAAAGTCTTTTTTAAATGAAAATACGGCAAGGAGAATTTTTCGGGTGAAAATCAACCACAAGAAATTTTACAGGGATGGGGGGGGGGGGGGGGGTTGAAGTGAGGACGGAATTAATAGTTAATTTATTTGGATAGCGTCGTTGATCTAATTTTTTTGTCTGGTCTTAGGAGTGCCTTAGATAAATTAAACATTAAATTTTGGATTTTAACTTTAAATTTCCACAAACTTTCACTTTAACACACAAAACGTTATAAAATTTTCTTTCAATATATTAAAGTCATTTAGGCTATAGGTAGCACTTGCTTTGATATTTCTAGGCCTAATGCACTGTATAAAGATGATATAATTATAAAATCTATCATATAAAATATATGTATAAGATAATATAAGATAATATAAAGATAAAATCTATTATTTATATACTGTGGCCTAATGTAAGATCTGAGTATATCTCACTTCTAAATCTCGGAATTAAAAAAAAAAAAAAAAAAAAAAAAAATATGGCATACTTCTAAGGTATCAGTGGATTTTATAGTCTGATAGTGTAGACATATCAAATGGCATGAACCTTTGGTTCCATGGTACCATTGAACTGGTCTTGGAGTTATGGATTGTATGTAATCGCTCAAATCAAAGGGGGTATAAAAAAATTAGGTGTTAATTATGCCAAAAAAAACAATGTCTGTGAATATAAGTTTAGATCCAAAAAATGAAAAAAAATGATGCTAGTTGCTTCTTAAAATAACATATTATATATATTCATATGTATTTCTACATATAAATGCATATACACATACATATATTTACATGAACTGTCACCATATTTCTAGTATATCTAATATTTTTTTCTTTTTTTCAAACTATAGCTTTAATTTTACTTTTGGAATTTAAATTACTTTAAGAAACATGGTAGAATAATACAAATTATATCTTGAGCATATACAAGAAGCAAAAAAAATTCGTAGGTCTTAAGGGTTATCCCTTCTTAGCCATCATTTCTTCGAAAAACACAGTAATTATGTACCTTCGAATTTATTTAATCACTGCAATATTTATTCTTGGTGCAAATTTTAAATAGGCCTATCAAGACTTTTAAACTGTAAAGTTTTTATTAAGCGTAAATCACAGTATGAAAAAATATTTTCTGTATCCGTTTACTTGTAGCTATCAGCGGTTTTTCATTTCCTGGTAGCATGATTTTATTGAAGTACACATTGTATGCACTATTTATATATGAAGGAATAATTGATTTAAGAGAAATTTTTCATGAAAACGTTACTCAAATTTGAACTCTAACAAATAGATTTTGAGACCCTATCAGAGAACTGAGATTGAACTCTGTTTATGGGCTTAGCAGCAGTTTTTGCAACGTGACTTGGCTATTCAAATTTATACATATGCAATATACATATGCAAAATACATTTATAAATATATATTTACTCTATAACGCTAATACCACGACTATATATTACAATTATCCGCATTTTTTTAATCTTTGTTTTCCAACTTTTTTTTGTTCTATATTGAATAAACTTTTCTCAGTAAGTGCTTTGAGCTCACTCTCTGTCAGTTTGTTCATACCAACTTTTGAGTTTTTTAATTGTCTTTGAATTTAAAGTAACTGAGACAGTTTAATGAAGTATTTGCCTGCCATTTCATTTTTTTTCTGGCTTTAATTTCCTTATGGGACAAAATATGAAAACTATTTTTACACACGACCACACTCCTAGCTTACGGCTTATCAAACAATTCGTGGTAACGAACTGTAAGTAAGGAGCGACCCGGCTCAATGATAATTTCTCATTGATCTCTCATAATCAATCTCATAATCTAATTTCTCATAATTCCTCATAATACCGGCTCATTGATAAGTTGAATAATTTCGAAGTTTAAAAAAAAAAAATATTGAATTAGAACCATCAGTCCTCATATTATGAGTATCCAAAACTGGACTTAAGTTTCACATTTGAACTAGAGAATTGTATTTTCCATAATTTTCTTACAAGAAACTAGAGTTTACGGTCAAAAACCCTTATTAGCTCAGATTTTACGGAAATAGTTTTATTTTTCGATCCAAAAATAGACTTAAGTTTCACATTTGAATCAAAGTATTGTATTTTCCATAATTTTCTTACAAAAAACTAGAGTTTACGGTAAAAAACCCTTAATAGCTCAGATTTTACGGAAATACTGTGTCTGACAATAGATGTACGCAAATTCCTTTTCTTACATCTCCGATGTTTTAATGGACATTCTAAACGCTTGATATGCTAGCTTACTCTAAAAAATAATGAACACATAACAATGTAATATTTTTAATGAAATAATGCTATGTAGAATATTAATACAAAAATATATTATGATACATTATTAATATCAATTATTAACTTTGGACATTTTGAATCTGTTCCGTAAAATAGTTCACCATGTTCTCTCTTGATATTGTAGTTATTGTCTTCTCTTAGTTCGTAATCAGTAGAATAATCATTATTCCATTTTGAATCATACACAATTTTTACTGGTGTCTCATGAACAGGCTCAATATGCTTTTCGTCTTTGGTATTATTTGATTCATTGACTGTTTGATCAATGCCAGTAACGTTTGCTGGTGCTTTGTTTTTTCATCGTTTCATCTTTATATTCCGTAGTGATATTTTCTAACAATGCCATTTTTATTTTTCTGGCAATTTCACTGTCTATTAACACATTATTTTAACACAGGTAACAGTTTCGGCACGTAAAAAATATATGGTTTACGATATTAGTAGCAGAGTAGGCCTTTCTTTTATTAGCCTTCCGTTGAATGCTAATACCTGAAAGCTGATGATTGGATGTATCCGTAGGTAATGTGTTACCTGCAGCAGTAGCAAGGAGTTGTCCTCTATCATCAACAATTATTTTTATGTTAGCATTCTCTTTGAGTGCAATCATCTCTGGAGATCTCAGTCTCGCATAACCACCATCACAAGAGTTGAATTTTTTCGGTATTCCAAAGAAATTTAATTCCTTACTGTCATGACAATGCATGCATACATTTCCAATAGTGCTACCACTTGTACTTGTTTCATAGTTTAAATACTTCTCCTTGTCGGCATTCAATGCTACAATAACCTTGTTATGTGAACACACTCTATTAAAATGTTCCATCTTCACTTTTTTTTTAAAGATATGACTTATGTGTTTTATCGTTCCACTGCGTAAAAAATACTGATTTAATACATGCAATAGATTAGGTAGTGTCGATAACCGGTCATAGAATACCAGTGGAAAGCCAAATCGTGTCTCTGACCAATCATAGAGCACAATTGTTTGAACCGTAAGCATATTTTGACATTTTAAGATATGTACAAAAAGAAAAAAATAAATAAAGTTGAAAAATTTCGAAGTTAAAAAAAAGTTTGTTTTTATGAAAAAAATATTAATTATTAGTTCAGATTTTACGGATATAGTTTTATTTTTTCAATCCAAAAATAGACTTAAGTTTCACACCTGTACCAGAGAATTGTATTTTCCATAATTTTCTTACAAAAAAACTATAGTTTTACGGTCAAAACCCTTATTAGCTCAGATTTTACGGAAATAGTTTATTTTTATAGGTTTCAGACAACATACGCCTATGAGAAACTAATACCCATCTCCCCCAAAACACTTTTCAGCAATTTCTTATTAAAATTTTTTATTTCAAGTCATTCACACGGGTTTTTCGCTTGCAACTCGGCCAACAGTACAGCACTATAAGTACTCTAAGACACCCCGCTCCCATCCCTGCAAAAATATTTTATTTAGAGATTTCTTGTTAAAAAATTTTTTATAATGAATCCTAAATCTTTGGAAACAGCCTCTATTTCTGCCCGTTTAAGTTTTGATGTTGCTCCTTACTTTCAGTTGAAGAAACTTTTTTTATAATTAAATTTCTGATGGCGGGGGGCGGGCCACGGTTGAAGTTGTTTTCATGTAAAAATACCCTTCCCCTTTTCCATGGAAAATTCCCCCCTCAAGACAATTCCATTCCTGTTGACTTTTGGAGGGTGTTTCCCCATTTTCCGATATTCAGGCAATTATCTCAAGCTCATAGCTTTGGATTGGTAACACTAAAGTTAATGAATCCTAAATCTATGGAAACAGCCTCTATTTCTGCCCGTTTAAGTTTTGAAGTTGCTCCTTACTTTCAGTTGAAGAAACTTTTTTATAATTCAATTTCTGATCGCGGGGGGCGGGCCACGATTGAAGTTGTTTTCACATAAAAATATATTTCCCCTCTTCCATGGAAAATTCCCCCCTCAAGACAATTCCATTCCTGTCGACTTTTGGAGGGTGTTTCCCTGTTTTTTCGATAATCAGGCAATTTTCTCAAGCTCATAGCTTTCGACTGGCAACACTAAAGTTAATGAATCCTAAATCTTTGGAAACAGCCTCTATTTCTGCCCCATTTAAGTTTTGATGTTGCTCCTTACTTTCAGTTGAAGAAAACTTTTTTATAATTTAATTTCTGATCGCGGGGAGCTGGGCACGGTTGAAGTTGTTTTTTCATGTAAAGATACCCTTCCCCTCTTCCATGGAAAATTCCCCCTCAAGACAATTCCATTCCTGTCGACTTTTGGAGGGTGTTTCCCTATTTTTCGATAATCAGGCAATTTTCTCAAGCTCATAGCTTTTGATGATGCTGCTCCTTACTTTCAGTTGAAGAAACTTTTTTATAATTTAATTTCTGATCGCGGGGGGCAGGCCACAGTTGAAGTTGTTTTCATGTAAAAATACCCTTCCCCTCTTCCATGGAAAATTCCCCCCTCAAGACCATTCGCTTTCTGTTGACTTTTCGCCAGGGTTTTTTGTTCTGTTGACTTTTGGAGGGTGTTTCCTGATTTTTCGATAATCAGGCAATTTTCTCAAGCTCATAGCTTTTGACTGGCAACACTATAGTTAATGAATCCTAAATCTTTGGAAACAGCCTCTATTTCTGCCCGTTTAAGTTTTGATGTTGCTCCTTACTTTCATTTGAAGAAATGTGTGTACATGTTTACTTCCCCTCTTCCATGGAAAATTCCCCCCCCCCACGACAATTCCATTCCTGTCGACTTTTGGAGGGTGTTTCCCCCATTTTTTCGATAATCAGGCAATTTTCTCAAGCTCATAGCTTTTTGACTGGCAACGCTAAAGTTAATGAATCCTAAATCTTTGGAAACAGACTCTATTTCTGTCCGTTTAAATTTGATATTGCTCCTTACTTTCAGTTGAAAGAAACTTTTTTATAATTTAATTTCTGATCGCGGGGAGCTGCTGGGCACGCTTGAAGTTGTTTTTCATGTAAAAATACCCTTCCCCTCTTCCATGGAAAATTCCCCCCTCAAGGCAATTCCATTTGTCAACTTTTGGAGGGCGTTTCCCTATTTTTCGATAATCAGGCAATTTTCTCAAGCTCACAGCTTTTGATGTTGCTGCTCCTTACTTTCAGTTGAAGAAACTTTTATAATTTAATTTCTGATTGCGGGGGTGGGCCACGGTTGAAGTTGTTTTCACGTAAAAATACCCTTCCCTCTTCCATGGAAAATTCCCCCTCAAGACAATTCCATTCCTGTTGACTTTTGGAGGGTGTTTCCCCATTTTCCGATATTCAGGCAATTATCTCAAGCTCATAGCTTTTTGATTGGTAACACTAAAGTTAATGAATCCTAAATCTATGGAAACAGCCTCTATTTCTGCCCGTTTAAGTTTGAAGTTGCTCCTTACTTTTAGTTGAAGAAACTTTTTTATAATTCAATTTCTGATCGCGGGGGCGGGCACGATTGAAGTTGTTTTCACGTAAAAATATCTTTCCCCTCTTCCATGGAAAATTCCCCCCTCAAGACAATTCCATTCCTGTTGACTTTTGGAGGGTGTTTCCCTATTTTTCGATAATCAGGCAATTTTCTCAAGCTCATAGCTTTCGACTGGCAACACTAAAGCTAATGAATCCTAAATCTTTGGAAACAGCCTCCATTTCTGCCCCATTTAAGTTTTGATGTTGCTCCTTACTTTCAGTTGAAGAAACTTTTTTTATAATTTGATTTCTGATCGCGGGGAGCTGGGCACGGTTGAAGTTGTTTTCATGTAAAAATACCCTTCCCCTCTTCCATGGAAAATTCCCCCCTCAAGACAATTCCATTCCTGTCGACTTTTGGAGGTGTTTCCCTATTTTTCGATAATCAGGCAATTTTCTCAAGCTCATAGCTTTTGATGATGCTGCTCCTTTACTTTCAGTTGAAGAAACTTTTTTTATAATTTAATTTCTGATCGCGGGGGCAGGCCACGTTGAAATGAAGTTGTTTTCATGTAAAAATACCCTTCCCCTCTTCCATGGAAAATTCCCCCCTTAAGACAATTCCATTTCTGTTGACTTTTGGAGGGTGTTTCCTGATTTTTCGATAATCAGGCAATTTTCTCAAGCTCATAGCTTTTGACTGGCAACACTATAGTTAATGAATCCCAAATCTTTGGAAACAGCCTCTATTTCTGCCCGTTTAAGTTTTGATGTTGCTCCTTACTTTCATTTGAAGAAATGTGTGTACATGTGTACTTCCCCTCTTCCATGGAAAATTCCCCCCCCCCCCCCCCCCCCCCACGACAATTCCATTCCTGTCGATTTTTGGAGGGTGTTTCCCCATCTTTCGATAATCATGCAATTTTCTCAAGCTCATAGCTTTTGACTGGCAACACTAAATTTAATGAATCCTAAATCTTTGGAAACAGGCTCTATTTCTGTCCGTTTAAATTTTGATATTGCTCCTTACTTTCAGTTGAAGAAACTTTTTTATAATTTAATTTCTGATCGCGGGGAGCTGGGCACGCTTGAATTGTTTTCATGTAAAAATACCCTTCCCCTCTTCCATGGAAAATTCCCCCCTCAAAGCAATTCCATTCTTGTCAACTTTTGGAGGGCATTTCCATTTTTCGATAATCAGGCAATTTTCTCAAGCTCACAGCTTTTGATGTTGCTGCTCCTTACTTTCAGTTGAAGAAACTTTTATAATTTTAATTCTGATTGCGGGGGTGGGGCCACGGTTGAAGTTGTTTTCACGTAAAAATACCCTTCCCCTCTTCCATGGAAAATTCCCCCCTCAAGACAATTCCATTCCTGTCGACTTTTGGAGGGTGTTTCCCCATTTTCCGATAATCAGGCAATTTTCTCAAGCTCATAGCTTTTGACTGGCAACACTATAGTTAATGAATCCTAAATCTATGGAAACAGCCTCTATTTCTGCCCGTTTAAGTTTTGATGTTGCTCCTTACTTTCAGTTGAAGAAACTTTTGTATAATTTAATTTCTGATCGTGGGGAGCCTTACAGTAGTCTAAAGTCTTTCAGAAAAAGCTCATGTACACACATGTACACACATGTACAAATTTTAGTAATCTATAACATTAAATCTATTTTAAATTGACAACACTGCTCAAACACCACTTGTGTATTATACAGAACACATCGAAGAAGAAAAGCTAGGTCAAGTCATATTTTTTTTTCCGGCCTTCCATCATCAGATATGCTGGTTCAATTACACATGCACTGGACCAGCCAATGATCACTTAGATTGCTATGTTCCATGGCAAGGGGCTATCTTAACTGATAACCCTCAATTCGCAAATCCCTTAACCCTTTTTTGCAAATGTCAATCAAACAATTCTGATTGTAGCGTCCAATTTTTTAATAACAAACTACTCTCGAGTTACACTCCAATCCGCAAATCCCTTCCCCCTTTTTTTTGCAAATGTCAATCAAACAATTCTAATTGTGGCGTCCAATTTTTTTAATAACAAACTACTCTCCAGTTAAGGCAATCTTCCAATTAACATGCGTGCCCGCTCTATAGCTAAAGATCGCTTTTTAAAATGTCTACTCTTGTGCAATTCTTATCAATAACAAAAACCGTGCCAGCTTTTTAAAATGCACATGTCTAAGTATAGTGCCAAAGGCGTGGGTTTTCTTGTGCAATTCCATGTATTCTTTCATGTCCCGTTTCATGTACCGTTCATATTGTATACACTATTATCTTGTACCGTTTCTTGTACTGTTTCCATCAATACATGCCTTACTACTAATACTTGATTTTTAATTTCTTTAAGAATATATATTTATTTAATGACAGTTTTAAATTTTTTACCATATAATATTCACAATATTTTTAAGTGCCAGCAGAATTGGAATATGGAGGAGTGATCCTATTTGAAGAATTTTTTTTCGTATTCATCTTTCAAAAGAATAGCCTACCTGCTCAATTCGAGCTAACTCTTGAGTACTAACTTCTGCTCTTCTATAAGTAACGCAAATGAATGTGATGTCTGCGATATTTGTTCCAAGAAGAACTTTGGGGATATTTTGATGATTAGAGGGAGTTTTTTTCACAAAAGTTGCGTGGATTTCTTGAGATGTTAAAGTTAATATGCTTTTTTTAATCATTATAACAATCATTGTTAATTATTATTATAATAATAAATGTTTGAGGAATTTTTTAGTGGTGGTAGGGGAGAGGATTTTTTGCAGGATAAATTTTCCATGGAAGAATTTTTTGCAGGAGAAATGTGTTATCGAGGAATTTTCCCAGAAGAAACTTCTCACCGGAGGGGGGGGGGGGGCAGTTTCCAGGAAAACACTACACAACATGGGGGATGTCTGGAGTGATTGGAAAAAAAATCAGTTATTAAAGTCTTTTTTAAATGAAAGTACGGCAAGGAGAATTTTTCAGGTGAAAATCAACCATAAGAAATTTTACAGGGATAGGGGGGGGGGGGTAAGGGAGGACGAAATTAATAGTTAATTTATTTGGATAGCGTCGTTGATGTAATTTTTTGTCCGGTCTTATGAGTGCCTTGGATAAATTAAACATTAAATTTTGGATTTTAACTTTAAATTTCCACAAACTTTTCACTTTAACACAAAATGTTATAAAATTTTCTTTCAATATATAAAAGTCATTTAGGCTATAGGTAGCACTTGCTTTGATATTTCTAGGCCTAATGCACTGTATATAAAGATGATATAATTATAAAATCTATAATATAAAATATATGTATAAGATAATATAAAGATAAAATATATTATTTATATACTGTGGCCTAATGTAAGATCTGAGTATATCTCACTTCTAAATCTCGGAAATTTAAGAAAAAAAATATTCTCCCAAATATGGCATACTTCCAAGGTATCAGTTGATTTTATAGTCTGATAGTATAGACATATCAAATGGCGTGAACCTTTGGTTCCATGGTAACATTGAACTGGTCTTGGAGTTTTGGATTGTATGTAATCGCTCAAATCAAAGGGGGTATAAAAAAATTAGGTGTGTTAATTATGCCAAAAAAACAATGTCTGTGAATATAAGTTTCGATCCAAAAAATGAAAAAAATGATGCTAGTTACTTCTTAAAATAACATATTATATATATTCATATGTATTTCTACATATAAATGTATATATACACATACATATATTTACATGAACTGTCACCATATTTCTAGTATATCTATATTTTTTTTCTTTTTTTTCCAAACTATAGCTTTAATTTTACTTTTGGAATGTATCATTACTTTAAGAAACATGGTAGAATAATACAAATTATATCTTGAGCATATACAAGAAGCAAAAAAAAAATTCGTAGGTCTTAAGGGTTATCCCTTCTTAGCCATCATTTCTTCGAAAAACACAGTAATTATGTACCTTCGAATTTATTTAGTCACTGCAATATTTATTCTTGGTGCAAATTTTAAATAGGCCTATCAAGACTTTTACACTGTAAAGTTTTATTAAGCATAAATCACTGTATGAAAAAATATTTTCTGGGTCCGTTTACTTGTAGCTATCAGCGGTTTTTCATTTCCTGGTAGCATGATTTTATTATGACTCCTTAATGAAGAGCATAATTTCCTATGCTTCCCGAAGCATAATTTCAACATATTTTAATAGAAAACAATCATCACGGCCTGGTGTACACTTTTGGCTACTAAGATTCACCTTTAGCGCAATATACCCTTAGTCATTAGTCGTATCTCTTCCAAGTGCCTCTACTTTATATATTTCCTAAGATATCCTTTTATTTTTATCGCTGACACCTAGTTTAGTTTTATCATGGTTGCAGCGGCAGCTGCAACCTAGTAAAGAGCGAACCACAGCCCATAGTAACCAAAAGTTTAAAAAACTGGTTTGAAAAACTGCCTAGTGAAAAAACATTCTCATCTGACACTGACTCAGGAACGTTAACTATTATTTCGGTTCGTCTTAAAAGTAAAAGTTTATTGCGAAAAGAAATTTATGGGATTTGGAAAAAAAGCCAAACCCCTCGACAATGACGTCAGATTAAAATGAAAAGTCTACCACTGGAATCAACATGGTCAAAACCTTGTTCAGGGAAGTTACAGTCCCCCTCCCGGAACAACAAGGAACATCACTTTTTTGCATCGGTAGCACTGATCTGTCTCTCGGTTTTTTTTTTTTTTTTTTTTCTTTAAACAACAGGTCTAGCGGGCTACCAGAACATCATAGATACAATCTTCAAGTGCCATATGACACTAAAAATGGAACTTTTTGTGCTATTTCTCAAAAAGGTGGCACTAGCAGGCTACCAGAACATCGTTGACAGATCTTTTTTAGCTCATATAAAAGATATTGCACATGTCTACGTCCTTTCATATAAATTCCACCATCATCAAGTTCAAATGGCACTATAAAAGGCACTTTTGGTGTAGTTTCTCAAGTGGAGAAGCTGCACTGTAAAAAAAAAAAAAAAAAATCGATTTCCAACAAAATGTTTTGCTTGAATTCAAACAAGTCAAAAAATCCAATTTTTTCTGTTGGAATTGTGACTTGCTTATCGAATTCAAACAGTCACAGCAGCACAATAGCGCAGCCTAAGTAAAGAACGATGTAGGCACTTTTTTTTCTTGGTTTTTTCTTGAGACCGGGGCACTTCGTATCGAAGGAGTTGTCGTAGAAACTTTCGAAAGGGCTCATTCGATTGAAAATTAGAATGGCTTGTTCCCTTTCTAATAGTCGAAAGTGATTGGAAGGCAACCAACACCCTTCCACGCCCACCATTTTCCCCAAACACACATTCAGTCAAAATTTTCAGATAGCCATTTTGTTCAGCGTAGTTGATTTCCAAATAGAAAATATGTTTTTGAGGAGGACACTGCTCCAAAACCCCTCAGGGCAAGGGTTTTTAAGTTATGTCCTGGGGGCATATAAGAACGATGTTGGCACAATGAATTATTTATTATTTTTTTTCCTTTAGACCAGGGCACTTCGTATCGAAGAAGTTGTCGTAGAAACTTCGAAAAAGGGCTCATTCAATTGGAAATTGGGGTGGCTTGTGCCCTTTTTAATAGTCAAAAGTGATTGGAAGGCAACTAACACCCTTTCCACACCCACCATTTCCCGAAACACATCCAATCAAAATTTTGAGACAGCCATTTTGTTCAGCGTAGGTGATTACAAAAATAGAAATTATATTTTTAAGGAGGACGCTTCCCCACAGCCCTCAGGGCAAGGATCGTAAGTTGTGCCCTGGGGCGTATAGGTTTTTTTTCTATAGAAAAGCGTTGTCGCAGAAACTTCAAAAAAGGCTCGTTCAATTGGAAATGCAAAGGGCTAGTGCCCTTTTTAATAGTCGAAAGTGATTGGAGGGCAACTAACCTCACGCCTACCATTCCTCCAAGCACATCCAATCAAAATTTTGAGAAAGCCATTTTCTTCAACGTAGTTTTTAAGTTCTGGAAATTAGGTCTTTGAGGATGACGACCCCCCTCCCCTCCCACTGCCCTCAGGGCAAGGGTTGTAAGTTATGCCCTGGGCCATATAAGGTTTTTTATAGAACGCGTTGTCGTAGAAACTTCAAAAAGGGCTCTTTCGATTGGAAATTGAAATGGCTAGTGCCCTTTTTAATAATCGAAAGTCTTTGGAAGGCAACTAACACCCCTTCCACGTCCACCATTTCCCCAAACACATCCAATCAAAATTGTGAAATAGCCATTTTGTTTCACACAGTTTAAAGTTCAGGAAATTATACCTTTGAGCAGGACACTCTCCCCACAGTCTTCAGGGCAAGGGTTATAAGTTATGCCCCCGGGGTATATAAGGTTTTTTATTGAAATTGTGTGTCATAGAAACTTGAAAAAGGGCTCATTCGATGGGTAATTCAAAGGGCTAGCGCCCTTTTTAGTTGTCGACAGGGATTTGAGGGCAACCAATCCCTAACACCAAACACATTTTCCCAAACACATCGAATCAAAATTTTTAGATAGCCGTTTTATTCAACGAAGTTGAAAGTTTTGGAAATTAGGTCTTTAAGGATGACCCCCCCCCCCCCAACAGCCCTCAGGGTAAGGGTTGTAAGTTATGCCCTGGGGGCATATAAGGTTTTTTATAGAAAACGATGTTGTAGAAACTTCAAAAGGGCTCATTCAATTGAAAATTGAATGGACTAGTGCCCTTTTTATAGTCGAAAGTGATTGAAGGACAACTTACCCCCTGTCACGCACACCATTTTTCCAAACACATCCAATCCAAATTTTTTGATATATCTATTTGGGTCAATGTTGTTGAAAGTTCTGGAAATTGGGTCTTTTAGGATGATAACCCCCTCAGAGCCCTCAGTGCAAAGGTTGTAATTTATGCCCTGGGGGCATATAAGGTTTTTATAGAAAGTTGTTGCAGAAATTTTAAAAAAGGGCTCATATGATTGGAAATTGAAATTGCCCTTTTAAATAGTCGAAAGTGAGTGGAGAGTAATTAACCCCCCTCTCACGCCCACCATTTTCCCAAGAACATTCAATCAAAGTTTATACATAGCCATTTTGTTCAACGTCATTGAAAGTTCTGGAAATTATGTATTTAAGGATGACAAACCCCCCAGAGCCCCCAGGGCAAAGATTGTAAGTTATGCCCAGGGGGCATGTAAGGTTTTTTTATAGATATAGTTGTCGTATACTTCAAAAGGGGGCTCATTCAATTGTAAATTGAGAGGGCTAGTACCCTTTTCAATAGTCGAAAGTGATTGGAGGGTAACTAACCCCCTCTCACGCCTACCATTCCCCAAACACATCTAATCAAAATTTCAGATAGCCATTTTGTTCAGCGTAGTAGAATGTTCTGGAAATTAGGTCTATTAGGAAGACCACCCCCAGCCCTCAGGCCAAGGGGCTGTAAGTTATGCCCTGGGGGGCATATAAGGTTTTTATTGAAAGCGTTGTCGTAGAAAAACTTCAAAAGGGCTCATTTGATTGGGAATTTGAAAGGGCTAGTGCCTGTTTTAATTGTTGAAAGTGATTGTAGAGAGCGACTAACACACCCCTCTCACGCCCCACCATTTCCCCAAACACATCACAGTCAAAAAGTTTTGAGATAGACATTTTGTTTAAACGTAGTTGAAAGTGCTGGAAATTAGGTATTTAGAGGATGACAACCACCCTAACAGCCCTTAGGGTTATAATTTATGCCCTTGGGGCATATAAGGTGTTTTCAGAAAGCATTGTCGTAGAAGCATTGTCAAAAAAGGCTCATTCGATTGAAATCGGAAGGCCTATTGCGCTTTTAAATAGTCGAAAGTGATTGGAAGGCTTGGGACATTTTTATAGTAAAGATCGATGTGGGTATAATGTATTATTTTTTTTGTTTCTTTGTTGTTTGTTTAGACCAGTGTACTTCGTATCGAAGGAGTTGTCGTAGGAACTTTTAAAAGGGCTCATTCGATTGAAAATAGAAAGGGATGATGCCCTTTTTAATAATTGAAAGTGATTGGACGGCAACTAATCCCCCTCCCATGCACACCCTCCCATTTTCCCATTATGTTTAAAAATGAATATTGCCTTGAGATTAAATCAAAATGCACTGTGTTGATGCTAATTCCCAATAAGGCATCTCAGCAGTATCCCAAGAACGACAGCTCTATCCCAAGAATAGCCTAGGACAAACTATAAAGTCTTAAAAAAAATGAAAGATTTAAAGTATTATTTTCTTTTTCCCTGAAAAAAACTATGTCAATATAAAACGAACAGAAATAATTAAAAAAAAACTTTTTCCATAAATAAGTTTTGCAAAGAAAGAGTAAGAACTCCATAACAAAAATGAGTACCAAAAATAAATCAAATAATCTACTCAAGCGTGAAACTACCACAAATCAGCATCGCTAAATAAACGAAACTCAAACAAACAGAAATTACAATAATAACCGATTCAAACTCAGCAAACGAGCAAGAAATTAAACATAAGTCGGACTCAATAATCCTATGCCCTTCCAAGCCAGAACATATTTTTGCA
>CM051262.1:21437639-21487807 GCA_027921565.1 Artemia sinica
CTCAGTCTTCATTTAGTCTTCAGAGTGGTAACACCTTTTTGGATTCACTCACTTTGGACAGAATTGATTAAGAGCTTAGAACATGAATTAATTCAGTGACCCTAGCTAACTCATCTTTAATCAGCGATAATATATCAAAACCCATTCCGGTTAAAAAAATGGCAAAGAGAGTATGCCAGGAATACAGATTAAGAGTTACTATTAACTCTATTAGGTGCAGTAGCTGTGAGTTTTACTTCCATGAACATTGCTCCGGTATAGAACGTTCTAAGTGGTCAAAACATTGGCTTTGCCTAGATTGTACCACAAAAGCAGATACTAATGACAAGGTAGTACCCTTTGATGACTCTTTGCGTTGTTTCTCCCAGACCCTGTCTACCCTTATGACACCTCCACGTCACCCATCGGGAAGTGACCTAATCAACATTTTGAAGGAAGTGAGGTCATCACCCTTTTCGTCTCAAATCAATTGCTTGCCAAACCAGTTCCATGCCCCAGGACAGTCCCCCCTCAACCACGTCCGATGTGTCCTGCCAAACCAATTTCGATTCAAAAACAACTGATTTCAGTTGCCAAACCCTTGACCAGGCTACAACATTCAAGACCTGTGCTTCCTGCCAGTCCAAATTGTTAAACAATGTCCCTACTGCACCTAAAACAATAAACCTCCTCCCTCCAATGCAGGGTTTACTATAATTGATGAGTGAACTTGAAAATGTTATTATAGAAATGTCCACCCTAACCACTTCAAAAAGCGTTAGAGTTGGTAACCCCCAGTCTTTTCCAATCCAGGAAAAGCAAAAATCCCAAATTTCTGTTAAAACCAATATTAAAACAAGACTAATTGATGCTAATGTCGCTCCTGATAATATCATCAAAAATCAAAATTTAATAGAAGACAAGGTCAACGACAAAATAATAGATACGAATCCAGTGATTCCCGGTTCAACTAAGATAAAAGACAAGTTTGTGTGTTTAAAGGATTAAACTGTCTTGGTTTTAATAGCCTCTCAGGCACAAGTGTTCAAGGTCAAGTTCATTCTGAAATTGACCCTAATTATGCATGTAAAACTAGGTGTGAGTTCAATACTAGTGATTAACTATCCAGGAAACAAGTTAATGCTAATAAAGATATATGCAAATATGCCTGGAGAGGGATTTGCAAGAAGGAAAAGTCGTGTAAATACCTTCATTTGTGCAAGAATTATTATTTGAAGAATGAATGTAGTGTCCCTGAGTGCAAACTCTTGCATTCTAGGGTGTGTGAAAGTTTTAGAAGTGGGCTTTGCTTCGATGAATGCAGTCAAATTCACTTGAAATATGGATACAAATATTTTAAAAAGCTCTTAAATAGTGCCGAAAAAATTTAAACCCACAGTCAGCACCCCCTCCAATTCCTTCTCTCCTCAGTTTGGACCTGTCAAAAAACGATTTACATCCAACCTTCCCACCATTACATCAAAGTTCAGTAAGATACTTCAAGCAGTCTAGCTCACCGAAAACAAATTCTCCCCCCTCCAACAGTGCCAAGAAAACTTTGTCAAAAAACGGGAGCCCCCGAGCCTGTCATGTAACACACCAGTGTGCATTGAAGCACCACCACCAGCTCATTCCGGGGAATTTAAGACCCCCACCGTATTCTATAATCACAAAGAAGACCCTACCTCCACCCATTCGGGTTATAGAAGCATCGAATTACGTGATTCTAGTGTAAACCAGTGTTTTAGTTCTAACTTATGTCGCCCTAAATCCCTACTTAATAATATCCCCATAATTTGTCCGCTGTCCTCCTTTTATCTCAAGCCGGGTCCAGCCCCGCCTTTTAATCCTGCTTCTCAAACGAATCCCAGCCTTCATCCCGAAAAAGATGCCTCTCCTCTCCCAGATCCACGGTCCTCCCACCCCCACTGCCTCCTACAATTAACAAACAAAAAAAACTGCCCTCTTTAGTAACCGTTTTACTTTCCCAAAGTTGCTTGTTACGAGCGCCTAAAGCCTTAATTTTGACAAATTGATCGAGCTAGAGGCCCTCTGTCAAGTACACAAAATTGATGTAATTGCCGTAACAGAGGTCCAAGCACAGAACCCTGATTTATTGAAAATTAATAACTAATCCCAATTCATAAAACTTCGTCCCCATGATCACCCCCTAGGTAAAAAGGGAGGTGGAATACTATTATTTGTAAATAATTATCTCTTTCCTAAATTAATGCATACTCCCAACCTTTCAGATTACGATGAAATCATTTGGGTAAGTGTAAGACCCAAAGTTTTGCCACGCCCCTTTAATTTGATTGTGCTTTGCTGCTTCTATTGTTCCAAAAAATCAAAACGCTGCACAAAGACAGCGATTCTACCAACAACTGCATAGTAGTGCCGACTTTGTCCTATGCAAATTCCCGAACGCCGGTATTTCTTAGTAGGTGATGCTAATGATCTAAAGTTAAATCCCCTTTGCAGTTCCCTAAACTTAAAACAAATAGTAAAAATACCAACAACAAAAGGAAATTCAACCCTTGATTTGATTTGCACCAACATGCAGGCTTTCTATACCCCTCTTGTCCCCTTGCCCCCGTTAGGAGGAAGTTACCATTTTTGTTTATTAACGAAGCCTCTCAATAGCTTTAATCATACTTTTTCTGTTACTGAGTTCTCTTATCGCCCAATTTCCAATGATGGCCTTTACACATTTGGATCTTGGATTACCAATGAAAACTGGCTGGCCCTCAAATCAAAAAATGACATTAATTTTAAATTCTCCGAATTCTAAAATCTGGTTAAAACAAAATACATAAATTCCTTCCCTGTGAAAAAAGTAAAAAAACATGTTCTAATGACAAACCATACATTACTAGCCAATTGAAAAAACTAATTAGAATTAAATTGAATCTTCTAAAGAGTGGTAAAACATCCGAAGCGATCTCACTGCGTAAACATATAAAAAAAAGAAATACGTAAATCTGATTCTTCATATTACAAATGCAAAGTCCAGGATTTATTTTCTACAAAGTCAAAACAATGGTATAATAGAATAAAGAAAATTTGTGGGAAAACACATAATAATATAGACTTCCATTTACAAGAAGACCCATCAGTTACAGCCAATGATCTGAACAGGTTTCTTTCTTCCATAGTTCAGAACCTCCCCCCCCCTTTCTTTTGAAACTCCTTATGATTTGTGCTCTCTCAATTTTCCCGTTATTTCGCCCTCGGATGTGGAGGCAAAAATTAAGAACATTAAAAAGTGTAGTACATGTCCATTAGACATTCCGATTGTACTAACTAAAGCCTTTGCCGACAATCTCTCAGAGCCTTTGTCCTTACTTTTTATAAAATTACCTCTACTGGTAGATTTCCAAATTGTTGGAAATTAGGTTTTATTACTCCCGTAAATAGAAAGGTAATAATCAAGATTTTAATGGTGTCCGTCCCATTGCTCTTACTCCAGTTTTTTCGAAGTCATATGAAAGATTTTTAGCTGAGTGGTTGAAAGTAAAAACAATCCCAAATATTGACTAAAGACAATTCGGAAACCTACGCTCTACATCTACAACCCACTATCTTGTTCACCTTATGGACACAATATGCAACACACTCGAAAAACCCAATACCTGGCTCAATGTTATCGCTGTTGACTTGCAAAAAGCTTTTGATTTAATCAGCCACAATATACTATTAGAAAAGCTATCTAATGACTTTCAAGTTGACCCTTATCTAACTAGAATAATTGCGTCTTTCCTCTCTAACAGAACGCAAGTCGTGAAATACCTGAATGTATATTCTGATCCCCTCCCAATTTATAATGGTGTGCCCCAAGGAACCCTCTGAGGTCCAATTTTATTTCTTGCAATGATAAACAACCTTGGTGTTTATTTCCTGGATAGATGGAAATTCGTTGATGATCTAACTGTCTTAGAGACATGTTCCAAAAATTCCAAAAGCAACCCAATGTACATCTTGGAATCGATATCAGCCGAAGCTCTTACTGATGATATGAAAGTCAACCCTTTAAAGTCAACTGTTCTTACTATTAATTTCCTTAAAACTCCCCCTTCTTTCTCCTGTCTAATCCCCCCTGAAATGTCCTTTACCACTATGCAATTACTGGGCGTTACCATCTCTAGCAACTTAAAAATGGGATTGTCATATTAATGACATCTTAAAACGTGCAAATGCCGCATTTTCCCTCCTTAAAAAATTTAAATGCCCTAAATCGCACTGTTTAAGGATTTTCCTGTCATTTGTACGCCCAACCCTTGAGTACGCCTGTCCTGTTTGGCATCCTGGCATTTCCATTGAATTGTCGGACAGAATAGAAGCAGTACAAAAAAAGGTGCCTAAGAATTATCTTCAATGAGGGTAAAGTACCTTATATTTCCCTTCTTAGGAGAACTAACCTTGTCACCCTTAAGGAAAGGAGAGCAAAAATTACCTTGCGTTTTGCTAACAATGCCCTTCATAACCCTCGAACATCTCCCCTTTTCCCGGTCAATATTCACCTCTTCGACCCCGCCTCCCGCGTTCTGTGTCAACAAAAATCCCCCTTCTCGCCCCAATAAGAGATTGCACTGAAAGATATGAAGAACTTTTATCCCTTACATAGTTGCCCATTTTGCAAATTTGGAGGTTTTATATTTATGTTTGTTAGTCACCAACTAACTTATGTTTTTGTTTTAATTCTACTTTATCCCCTTGTTAATTTTACGAGTTTGTTTTTTTTTTTTTTTTTTTGCATTTTTGCTGACTTGACATTGGCCTTATAATTTTATGAGTTTACTTTGTACTTTGTTTTTAACGTTTTTACGTATTTGACATTGACCCTTTATAATTTTTCTGTTGTTGTTTGATTGTTTGTTTTTGTTGTTCTTTTTTCACTGTATTTGACGCTAAAGTGTGAATTCGGCCCTTTTGGGCTTGTGATAACCATTTTTCAGCAATAAATCTTATCTTAGCTCACAAGTCGCATATGGCTCTTACCCCACACCTCAAATTTTCCCCCGAAATGCATCTGACGGAAATTTTGAGATGGCCATTTATTGTCTAAGAAACTTTCAAAAGAGCTTATTCGATTGGAAATTGAAAGAACTGTCAAATATATAAAACAGCAAAGCTAGAAATGTCAAATATATAAAAGCTAGAAATGTCAAATATATAAAACAAACACAGAAAATACTTGAATAAGATTGACATATGAAAGATTAATGCTCTCTAGTTACTTCGTAAAGGACTAGGTCAGTCGTCGGCATCCTACAGCTCACAAGCCGCATATGGCTCTTACCCAACACCTCAAATTTTCCTGAAATGCACAATCCAGGTCAACCACCTTAGAGATATTTTATTTGGGAATGGTTATCCAATTAGTTTCATAAATTCTGTAATTGCAAAACGCAGTAAAAGATTATCATATAGTTCCACAGAAAACACAAATCAAAGGGAAAATTCAGTTTATCTTGGTCTCCCATACGTAAGGGGTTTCAGACCACATTTTAAAAAAAATCTAAGGAAAAACAGCATTTACACTTATTACAGACCCAGAAAAACCATCAGGTCCCAAATTTATCAAGGTAAAGACCCTATCCCGATAGGTGAAAACTCCGGTGTCTACAGAATTCCTTGCTGTGGTCTTTGGTATATCGGAAGAACTGATCAGCGACTAACGGATAGATTAACTCAGCACTCTAGTTCAATTAATAATACACTTAAAAAGCGGAAAAAACAGAAAATTTTGACTCTGCCCTTGCAGTGCACATTTTTGAAAAACCAGACCATACTATTTTGTTTAATCAAGCTAGCCTTATTTTGCATGACAAAGGTATTGTCCAGCACTACAGAGAAGCTGTTGAAATTTAAATGCCAACATTTAGGTCTAGCTTTAAACAGAGATTCCGGTGATTTAAAAATAAACGAGTCATATTTCGGTTTTCTCAAAAGAGAAGCCGATACTTTAGTAATCCCTGAATTCACCTTGAACCACTTTCCCAGTCATCTAATCAAACACGTGAACAACCCCTTAGGTCTCACAGGGTGTCTGCGATAAATGCATTAATTAAAATCTGAAATCAAATGACATAGTTCTCCAACTTATTTAATTGCTGGTTCGTTTTGTTTTTTTGAGTGAATGAATTGTTTCCTATCTTTGTCAGTTGTTCGCCAGTATCCGTCGATGACAGTTCATATTTTTTTTGGATTTTGAGCAAATCGCGGATATTGGCGAATAACTCGCTTTTATGGTTGTTAGGTATTTGGTTTTAATTCTTTTAATTTTTGGCTTTTATTGAATTTTATTCATCTTTTAAGTTTTGGTTTTTTCTTTGGTTTTTTGATTCTTTTCACATTGACTTTCCGCGTTTGTTTGTTTGTTTTTTTTTTTTTTTTTTCGGCACTTCCCTTGGATACATTATTTCGTTTCGCGCTGAAGAAGAGAGGCATTTGTCCTCTCGAAATATTCGCTTTGTTTTTTTTCAGTATTTTCATTTGGCCTATAAAAACCCCATTTTTGCTCATTTTTCTTTCTTTATGTAGAATACATATTACCTTAAATTACCTTAAATCGCATTGTCCAGCAAAAATAAGGAAAAAATCCTGTAGAGTCGCTGATATATATTCCTTAAAGCTATAATAATTTTAATTTATCAAAGTTAAAAAAGTTAAAACATTTTAAACGGGTTTTGTTTATTTAAATCATACAGTAAATAACTGAGTCAAACTCAAAGCGAGCAAAATTTAACATGAGTAGGGCTGACAGCCCCCATGCCTTCTCAAGACCAGAACATAATTTGCACTTTACTGAAACAACGTACATTTAAAATGTTTTCACTTTGTTTTTACTTGTTTAAAATGTTTTACTAAATATATGAAGGAGGGATTCCTCCACTTGCACTCCAATTACAGCACAAGTGTTTGGTGCCCTTTTTAAGAGTAAAAAGAGATTGGAGGGTAAGCAGCCATTCTCTCAAGCCCATTCATTTTCCAAACGCATCTAGCTAAAATTTTGAGACAACCCTTTTCTTCAGGATAGTTGAACGATCCAAGCAACTATGTCTTAAGGGATATTAGGCATGTCGACCCCCCCCCCCCCGCACACACACAATTATGCAATTTGCCCATTATACTTTAAAACTAAATGTTGGTTTAAAATAATCGAAAGGCAAGGTATTAATGGTTGCCTGCAAGACACCTCTGAAGTTTACACGAGCATCTCTTTCATAAGAACCGCATATGCCCCCAAGCCATAAATTACAGCGCCTGCCCCCAGGCCCAGGGGGCTTGTGTTGACATTGAAGTTTTTGTTGTATGATCTTTGAACTGTTTTAAAAATTGACTATCTCAAAACTTTTAGCGGATGCATTTGGGACAAAAAGACGTGAGGAGGGGGAGGGAGGCTAGTTTCTCTCCGATCTCTTTTAGCTCTAAAAAGTGAACAGAGCCCTCTCTGAAGTTTATACGAGCATTCCTTCCATAAGAGCCATACATACCCCCAGGGAATATATTACAACGCCTGCCCCCGGCCCTGGGGGATTGACACCTGAGTTTTTTTTTTTATCTGACCTTTGAACTATTTTCAACAAAATAGATATTTCAAAATTTTCATGGGATATATTTGTTGGAAAAGGGGCGTGGGGGATCTATTTCCCGCCGATCTCTTTTGACTCTCTTTTGGGGTTGTGTCGACTCCAGTGTCACCTGCCCACGGGCCCTGAGGGGGTTTCGACACCGGAGTTTTTCCTATTATCCTGACCACACTTCAAGTAATTATATCGTGTCATAGCATTTGGGAATCTTGCCAGACGAGAATTATAACAATGCATGACCAAAACCTACCAGACCACTTCCAACAGAACTGGAATTCCATTTTATTTTTTTTCTTATCAGTGTCGTGACCTCCGATTGCTGACCACATTGTACAGGTGCGAGGGGTTAAGAGTTCAATGCCTAATGCCCCGTTCACACTCCAAGTAATTGAAACATCCAGAACTTCCCAGGCGAGCATTTTGCCAGCTAGAAACAGGGGCGAAGGTGTGTCGCGTGACATCAGAGGGCTTGTCACAGAAATTCAAGGGGGTGTGTCATAGAAAAACACCTGACCTAGCCGAACCATTGAACTCTTGCTTAGAACATTGAACTCTTGCCTAAAATGGGAATCTTGCCAGCTGGGGACAGGTGCGAGGGTGTGACGTCAGAGGGCTCCGTTTAAAATCCAATGCTATTTTCCCTATGCTAATTTCCCTATTATCAAAACTTGTTTATTATACCAACCACACTCCAAGTAATTTTCTTTGAGAATTTCACCTTGAAACAGGACATGCATTGGGAATTTTATGAGAACTGGAATTTAACTAAAGTTGCGGCACCTGGTCGCCAAAAGAGGGATGCGCTGTTAAATTTTCTTCTTGTGCCGTCGAACCAATGGAAAAAAAAAGTACTCCGAATGGGCGTCACAGAATCAATGGAGGCATTACTACTAAAAGCATTCGCAGAAAGCCATGTAGGATATGGCCATGTAAAAAAAGAGAGTGAGGTTACAGGGGGAATCCCCCAGGAAATTTCAATCAAAAATAGAAAGTGTTTCTCTATAAGATTTGCCCTGCAGGTTCTCCATAGGGATATCATCCATTAAAAAGGATTTGCACCTGGTCCATAGGAAATCCCTAGAAAAAAAAGAATTGGAGGCTCTATATAGGAAAATCCCCCCCCCCCCCCTCCCCACCAAAAGAAGGTATTTGAGGCGCTACATTGCAATTTGTCGAGCACACCATTATTCCTCCTTCTACTAATAACTTAAAGCCTACCTGCAATCATCACACTTGAAACATTCCTGGTGATACGTCCGGCCCAGAAAATATACGACAGATTTTTCCGTAATGTGCGCCTTACAAGAGGCACACCCTGTGAAAAATGAATTCATTCCGAAAATCTATTGCGCAGAAATACTGCCCATTCCTCGAATAGAAGGATTTTCGACTTAGAGATGATTTGCAAACTAAAAGAAAAAACAAAGTATAAGGGTACTATTGTCTTAAGAATATATATAAATGTTAATATATAAATTTCTTAATTACCTATAGTCGCAAGTTCACGATAATCATTTTAACACTGGGATACTTTGGGTCTAAGTAATCAATGCCCTAAACCTCAACCCTTTCACAAAAAAAATCCTAGAACATCCGCTTAAAATACCAACCACATTCGAGGAATTGGTAATCGTAGCAGGTAGGATATATATAAACTGCTCACTGCTGTTACCATTGCAGAAATCCACCGCTTTAATCATACAACTATCATCTTTTCTTTCATAAACAAATCAGGAGTTGTTTAGCAAATAAATGCCAAGATCAAACTGGCAGTTTCAGATGGTAAGAAAAAATATAAGGAATATAGGGGAAACAAATTCCCACAGAGTTAATTAATTTAAAAAAAAAAATTTCGAGAGAAGTAAAGAGCGAAGTTGAAACATAAAACGGATAAAAATTATTATTTCACAGCCTATTTAATATATATTAATATAACTAGTACAAATTAACTAACTAATTATGTTTTCCCTATGCTTTTATGATTATACAATACTAGCGCTTTACTGAAAACACAAAAGTCAAGCATAAAAAAACAGGATTATTGATTTAAGAGTCAAACGTGAGTATGTAGCCTGACAACTCTAAACGAATCTATAAAGCTTTTCATAGTCTTACACCAGTTGTGACATTAGTAACTTTCAGTATACAATTAAATTATCTTAAAAACATAAGCGTAAAACTAAATAATTTTTAATAACTGGGAAGTGATTGAACAGCGTAAAGAAATATTTAATTGATTTATCAAGCAGCATTTTGCTCTCACCAGCTCTAATATCAATAGTGGGTAATATACAGTCTTAAATTGCAAGAAATATGCTTTAGTATCACTTGAAATGAAGATCAAATAAGACATAATATGAACTCTGGAAATCCGATTATTTCTCTCTATACAAGAATGAATTTCAAGCTATGATACAAATTCTAAAGCTAGTCTATAGTCCTAATACTATCAAGATGGCCTTACTTTGAACTTGTGTACAAACTAATCATGATATGTCCTTTTAAGAACCAAAACCAGAGCCAGTCATTGAATTGAGCCATTGTGCAGAAGTGATACCAAATTAAACGTATAAAAATAAAGAAAATCCTAAAATAAATTGTTGCTTTATCTTGAAAGGGATTGATCCTAAAAGGGATTGATAATATTTTCATTCTATAAAAAGTGTTCTTAGTTGTTTTGCTTTTACTTTACCAAAAACTCCCATATTATTTTGTGTTTTCAGTAAAGCGCTCGTTTTGTATAATCATAAAAGCAAAGGAAAACATAATTAGTTGGTTTATTTGTACTAGTTATATTAATATATATTAAATAGGCTGTGAAATAATAATTTTTGTCCGTTTTAAGTTTCAACTTCGCTTTTTGCTTTCCTCGGAATAACTTTATTTTTTTAAATTAATCTTTGTTCGTTTTTGATTAAAATTTAATGCAGAAACAACGCTGCCATGATCTTTTTTATTTATAAGGAATAATGTATGTTCGTTTTAAGTTTTAATGTCAATTCTGAGTTTCTGTTGAAGACTTATTTTTAATATAATTTCTAATTATCACCGATCTAGGGGAGATAAGACAGCTCTAAAAAATGCAGCAAACAACCTTGACAGTTAAGAAAAACTTTCAGTCTATAACATAAAGTTCATTATCCATACTTCACAAAACAATACATGTTTTCCAGGAACGTTTGTTTTTTGATGAGCAAAAAGCTGTTTTTACTCGGCCGACTTCACCTGAAAAAGTCATAATGAAGACAGGATTTATAAATCACTTGCTTACTACCAGAAACTAGAAGGCTACTGTAACAAAAGAAAGCTGTTTAAGGGCTCATTTAGAAGCCTATATTTACACTTAATCGCTTTTTATAAATTTTACTTGATAGCACATTCCCACAAAGTGCACTTTCGGCTGTTTCCTCAACTTTTTTTTTAAATGAAACAAGTGCTTTTTCCATAAAGTGACCAAAAAGGTGATTTCAGAACCTAGGCAAGAGCAAAAACTAAGGAGGCAAGGACGTCCCTTCCCCTCAATTACCGCCGTTAAAACTAGCACACAGGCTTCACCACAGAGTGAAGTTTGAAGTTTCAATTCAAAACTGTTGATCAATCAAGCTTAATTTTGGTAGATGTTTAGTTGAAAAGTTTTTGGTTTTAGCTAATTTGTTTTCACAATAATCTTTTACTTTCAATATGACTAGTTGATTTATAAAACTTACTAAGAGGGTCCGGAGGGGAAGTATATGTGAGGGGATCTTATAAACCTCCAGTTTAGGGCTTTGGACCCTAGTTATTGCAATGGTACCGTTTTATGCTTCCAAACTTTTCCACTTAAGAAGTGGTACCAAAAGTGTTGTTTTTAGTGCTATATTGCACTTTTGGATGGTAAAATTGATAAAAAGCACGTAGATATGAGTAATAGGTTAAAAATCTGCCTTCCCGGGATATGCCCTAAAAAATGAGTGCATCACGCTTACAGAAACATTGGATTATCTGAAAAGCAATCATACGAAGGGACAAACCATTATTGAAAAAAAAATTCAAGCTGGAATCGGACGCATGATAATCTAATTTGAAGTCTAGCACTGTACTGACAGAACCACGCCTCTAATGATGTAATTTAATATATTGGTGTTTGTAGGACTTTAACTTGTGTAGCTTATTAAGGGGGACTGTAGGAGGAAGTTGCAGGAGGTGTTCTTGCAAACCTCCAGTTAAGGGTTTTGGACCATAATTATTAAAATGATACCGTTTTATGCTTCCAAGATTTTCCATTTAACAAGTGGCACCAAAAATGTTCTTTTCAGTGCTATATCTCACTTACGAATGGTAGAATTGATAAAACAGCATGTAGATATGAGCAAAAGTTTTCAAATGAGCCATTAAAAATCACTATAAAAAGTTCTAGTAACCCACTCGCCCTAGCTTTTCCACTTGAGACATGGCACCAAAAGTGCCGTTTTTAGTGCTATTTGAAACTTGCAGATGATAGAATTTATAGAGAAATAATGTAAATATGAGCAATTTTTTTTATATGAGCTATCAAAAATGTATCTAAGATGTTCTGGTAGCCCGCTAGCCCAACCCCTCGAAAACTGGCATAAAAAGTGCCTTTTTTCGTGCCATATGGCACTTGCACACTGCAAAATTTATATAAACCATCTACATATGAAAAATAGCTTTGAATGAGCTCTTAAGCATATCTCTTTGATGTTCTAGTAACTCGCTAGGCGTGGAATAAAGAAAAAAAAACGACCGTTTTAACATTTTTTAACTTTTAGTTACTATGCGCTGTGGTTCGCTTTTTACTATGCTGCAGCTAATGCTTCAACCATGACAAAGAGTTCATTGTAGATTCTCCTCAGAAACTAGTCAACATTAAAATCAGTGAAGTCTAATAGATGGTAGAATTTATAAAAATTAATAAATATAAGCAATAGCTTATAATTGAGCCTACGACGGGCTAAAAAAATATAAATGTTTTTACTTTTATAATTTTAATAAATCAAATAATATTAACATTTTGATTACTAAATATCAGTATATGTATATTAAACTGACAATGCACATTCATTTATATTTTTTTCAGTAAAGTGCAAATTTTGTTCTAGCCTTGGGAAGTCATAGGGGTTTTGAGCCCAACTTAGGATAATTTCTGCTCGTTTTGAGTTTGACTCGGTTATTTATTGTAATTTCTGTTCGTTTTGGGTTTCATTTATTTATCGATGCTGATTTGTGGTAGTTTCATGCTTGGTAGACTATTTGATTTCATTTTTACTAAATTTTTGTTTAATGGAGTTCTTTACTTTTCTTTGAAAAACTTATATTATGGAAAAAAGTTCTTTTTTTATTAATTTCTGTTCGTTTTATATTGACAGTCTTTTCAGAGAAAAAGAAAATAATACTGTAGATCTTTTCGTTTTTTAAGAATTCAAAATTTGGCGTGCTATTTGTATGCTGGAGAAAAATTTTCAGCAATTTTAAAAACATACGCCCTCTTACAAACCTGGACACAAATAGTAGTGTTTAATTTAGTTTCATACCTCTTCTAGTTGACCTGAAATTGAAAGCTTGATACCATTCGACAAAAAAATCTATATACTTTCTTTGATAGCTTGGATACACTTAGGCTATTTTTATTTGGTTCAATTTTAATAGCAGAAGCAGCCCCAAAAGTTTGAACATAAATATCCACAGTCGTTCTGGGGATACTGCTGAGATGCCTTATTGGGAATTAGCATTAACACAGTGCATTTTTATTTAATCTTATGGTAACATTTAGTTTTTAAACATAAAGTCAAATGGGAGGGTGGGCGTGGGAGGGGGATTAGTTTCCCTCCAATCACTTTCGACTATTAAAAAGGGCATCAGCCCTTTCTATTTTCAATCGAATGAGCCCTTTTCGAAGTTCCTACGACAACTCCTTCGATACAAAGGGCCCTGGTCTAAACAACAACAATAAAATAATACCCACATCGATCTTTGCTATAAAAATGTCTATCCTTCCAATCACTTTCGACTATTAAAAAGGGGATTAGGTCTTTCGATTTCCAATCGAATGAGCCCTTTTTGAGTTTCTACGACAACACTTCCTATAAACACCTTATTTGCCCCCAGGACATAAATTACAACCCTTATCCTAAAGGTTGTGAGGGTGGTTGTCATCCTCTAAGACCCAATTTACTAAAATTTCAACTACTTTAAACAAAATTGCTATCTAAAAATTTTGATTGGATGTATCTGGGAAAATGGTGGGCGTGAGAGGGGCGTAAGTCTTTCTCCAATCACTTTCGACTATTTAAAAATGCACTAGCCCTTTCAATTCCCAATCAAATGAGCCCTTTTGTAGTTTCTACGACAACTCTTTCCATACAAACCTGATAAGCCCCCGGGGGATAACTTACAACACTTTACCCTGAGGACTGGGGAGGGGGTTATCATCCTCAAAGACCTATTTTCCAGAACTTACTACTACGTTGAACAGAATAGCTATCTGAAAATTTTGATTGGATGTGTTTGGGGAATGGCGGGCGTTGTGAGAGGGGGGTTAGTTGCCCTCAAATCACTTTCAACTATTAAAAAGGGCCCTAGCCCTCTCAATTTCCAATTGAATCAGCCCCTTTTGAAGTTTTTACGACAACTCTATCATTAAAAACCTTATATACCCCAGGGCATAACTTACAACCTTTGCCCTGGGGACTCTGGGGGGTTTGTCATCCTTAAATACATAATTTCCAGAATTTTCAACTACGTTGAACAAAATGCTATCTCTAAACTTTGTTTGAATGTGTTTGGGGAAATGGTGGGCGTGAGAGGGGGGTTAGTTACTCCACTCGCTTTTGACTATTAAAAAGGGCAATTTCAATTTCCAATCAAATGAGCTCCTTTTGAAATTTCTATATAAACCTTATATGCAAACAGAGCACAACTTACAACCCTTGCACTGAGGACTCTGATGGGGTTATCATCCTAAAAGACCTAATTTCCAGAACTTTCGACTACGTTGAACAAAATGGATATCTCAAAATTTTGATTGGATGTGTTTGGGGAAATGGTGGGCGTGAGAGGGGGGTAGCTGCCCTTCAATCACTTTCAACTATTGAAAAGGCACTAGCCCTTTCCATTTTCAATTGAATGAGCCCTTTTTGATGCTTTTAAAACATTGCCTTCTATAAGAACCTTACATGCCCCAAGGGCATAACTTACAACCCTGCCCTGAGGGCTGTGGTGGAGTTTCTTCCTCAAAAACATAATTTTTATCTAGAAATCCACAAAACTGAACAAAATGGTTATCTAAAAATTTGATTGGATGTGTTTGGGGAAATGGTGGGCGTGAGAGGGGGGTAGCTGCCCTTCAATCACTTTCAACTATTGAAAAGGCACTAGCCCTTTCCATTTTCAATTGAATGAGCCCTTTTTGATGCTTTTAAAACACTGCTTTCTATAAGAACCTTACATGCCCCAAGGGCATAACTTACAACCCTTGCCCTGAGGGCTGTGGTGGAGTTTCTTCCTCAAAAACATAATTTTTATCTAGAAATCCACAAAACTGAACAAAATGGTTATCTAAAAATTTTGATTGGATGTGTTTGGGGAAAGGGTGAGCGAGAGAGGGGGGCTAGTTGCCCTCAAATAGCTTTCGACTATTTAAAAGGGCACTAGACCTTTGAATTTCCAATTGAATGAGCTTTTTTTCCAGTTTCTACGACAAAGATTTCAATAGAAACTTATATGCCCCGAGGGCATAACATATAACCCTTGCCCTGAAGGCTGTGGGGGGAGTGTTATGCTCAAAGGTATAATTTTCCTGAAATTTAACTGCGTGGAATAAAATGGCTATCTAAAAATTTTGATTGGATGTGTTTGGGGAAATGGTGGGCGGGCAGGGGGTGTTAGTTGCCTTCCAAATTACTTTCGACTATAAAAAAGGGCACTAGCCATTTCAATTTCTAATCGAATGAGTCCTTTTTGAAGTTTCTATGACAATATAAAAATATCGCCTTCTATAAAAATCTTATATTCCCCCAGGGTATAACTTACAACCTCTGCCCTGAAGGCCGTGGGGTGTGTCCTCCTCAAAAACATAATTTTTATCTGGAAATCAACTACGCTGAACAAAATGGCTATCTCGAAAATTTTGATTGGATGTGTTTTGGGAAATGGTGGGCGTCGAAGGGGTGTTAGTTGCCTTCCAATCACTTTCGACTATTAAAAAGGGCACAAGTCACTCCAGTTTCTAATTAAATGAACCCTTTTCGAAGTTTCTACGACAACTTCTTCGATACGAAGTGCCCTGCTCTAAAGGAAAAAAAAATATGATACATTGTGCCAACATCGTTCTTATATGCCCTCAGGGCATAAATTAAAACCCTTGCCCCGGAGGTTGTGGGGGATTGTCATCCTCAAAAAAAATATTTTCTATCAGGAAATCAACTATTGCTGAACAAATGATGTAGATTATTCTCCTTTTAATTGCCTCAAAAAATATTTCTAAGGAAAAACTATGCGGAAACAAATTGTGGCTTTCTCAAAATTTTGATTGGATGTTGTTTGGGGAATGATGGGCGTGGGGGGGGGGCTAGTTCCCCTTCAATCACATTCGACTATTAAAAAGGGCACTAGTTCTTTGAATTTCCAATCGGATTAGCCCTTTTTGAAGTTTTTTCTACGACTACGCCTTTTATAAAAAACTTATATGTCCCAGACCATAACTTAAAACCCTTGCCCCGAGGGTTGTAGGGAGTGTCCTCCTCAAAAAACACATTTTCTATTTGGAAATCAACCACGTTGAACAAAATAGCTATCTCAAAATTTTGATTGGATGTGTTTGGGGGAATGATGGGCGTGGGTGGGGGGCTAGTTGCCCCCCAATCACTTTTGACTATTAAAAAGGGCACTAGCCCTTTGAATTTCCAATCAAATGAGCCTCTTCTGAAGTTTCTACGACAACGGCTTCATTAAAACCTTATATGCCCCCAGGGCATAACTTAAAACCCTTGCCCTGAGAATTTTTGGGGAGTGTCCTCCTCAAAAATATATTTTCTATTTTGAAATCAACTACGCTGAACAAAATGGCTATATAAAAATTGTGATTAGATGTGTTTGGGGAATGATGGGAGTGGGGGGGGGACTAGTTGCCCCCAATCATTTTCGACTATTAAAAAGGGCACTAGCCTTTTGAATTTCCAATCAAATAAGCCTTTTGAATTTTCTACAACAACGCCTTCTATAAAAACCTTATATGCCCTCAGGTCCTAACTTAAAATCCTTGCCCTAAGGGTTGTGGGGGAGTGTCCTCCTCAAAAAGATATGTTCTATCTGAAAATCAACTACGCTGAACAAGATGGCTATCCCAAATTTTTGGATGTATTTGGGTAATGATGGGCGTGGGGGGGGGCTAGTTGCCCTCGAATCCTTTCGACTATTAAAAAGGGCACTAGCCACTCCAATTTCCAATCGAATGAGCCCTTTTCGAAGTTTCTACGACAACTCCTTCGATACGAAGTGCCCGGGTATGGAGAAGAAAAAAAAATACTTTGTGCCCATATCGTTCTTTACTTAGGCATCGCTATCCCCCTGCCTATGATTAGAAAAAATTGAATTCAGAAAGCAACAAATTTTCACCGTTAGTACTATTGAGATTAGGGTAGCATCTTAAGAAATTTTGTACCTACAGAAACTCACAAAAAATGTATGTAAAGCAGCGATTTTAAAAGTTAAAAGATAATTTTTAAAATAAATTTCCGCGTGTTCATTTTGCAGACAAGAAAATTGAACAAGCCATTTCCTTATTTTTATAATTGTCTTTGTATACTCAAAATTCAATTAGCATTCCCATTTTTCTGCTAATATTTCCATTCGAACTGATATAAACTGCCATTTTTCTGCAAATATTCGAATTGATCTTATGCTGAACATATTACTTTCAATCTTCCTATAGTCAAATTTAAAATGATATTGAAGAAACTTCAAACTACTGTTGAAGTTCAAACCGTGTTGTTTGATATAACCTATTTACGGTGAAAATTACATTTTTCTACTGAAAAGTACATAAATCTTAACAATTTCAATAATTTGTTGGAATTCAATAAGCAAGTCACATTTCCAACAGAAAAATTGGATTTTTCTTGTGATTAATTAAAAAAAAATTCCACAATATAACTTTTTCAAAGAAAAGTAAAGAACTCCATTAAACAGAAAATGAGCAAAAATAAAATCAAATAATCTACCAAGCGTGAAACTACCAAAAATCAGCATCGATAAATAAATGAAACCCAAAACGAACGGAAATTATAATAAATAACAGAGTCAAACTCAAAACGAGCAGAAATTAACACAGGTTGGGCTCAAAAACCCTTATGCCTTCCCAAGGCCTGAACATAATTTGCTCTTTATTGAAAAAAGTATAAATGTTTTTACTTTTATAACTTTAATAAATCAAATAGTGTTAACATTTTGATTACTAAATCAGTATATGTATATAAAACTGACAATGCACATTCATTTGTATTTTTTTTTTTCAGTAACGTGCAAATTATGTTCTGGCCTTGGGAAGGCATAGGGGATTTGAGTCCGACTTATGTTAATTTCTGCTCGTTTTGAGTTTGAATCGGTTATTTATTGTAATTTCTGTTTGTTTTGAGTTTCGTTTATTTATCGATGCTGATTTGTGGTAGTTTCACGCTTGGTAGATTATTTGATTTTATTTTTGGCTCATTTTTTGTTTAATGGAGTTCTTTACTTTTCTTTGCAAAACTTATTTTATGGAAAAAGTTTTTTTTTTAATTATTATCTGTTCGTTTTATCTTGACATAGTCTTTTCAGGGAAAAAGAAAATAATACTTTAAATCTTTCGTTTTTTTAAGACTTTATAGTTTGTCCTGCTATTCTTGGGATAGAGCTGTCGTTCTTGGGATACTGCTGAGATGCCTTATTGGGAATTAGCATCAACACAGTGCATTTTGATTCAATATCAAGGCAATATTTAATTTTTAAACATAATGGGAAAATGGAGGGGTGGGCAAGGGAGGGGGATTAGTTGCCCTCCAATCACTTTCAATTATTAAAAAGGGCATCATCCCTTTCTATTTTCAATTGAATGAGCCCTTTTTAAAGTTCCTACGACAACTCCTTCGATACGAAGTACACTGGTCTAAACAACAACAAGAAACAAAAAAATAATACATTATACCCACATCGATCTTTACTATAAAAATGTCAAGCCTTCAATAACTTTCGACTATTTAAAAGCGCAATAGGCCTTCCGATTTCCAATCGAATGAGCCTTTTTTGACAATGCTTCTACGACAATGCTTTCTGAAAAGACCTTATATGCCCCAAGGGCATAAATTATAACCCTAAGGGCTGTTAGGGTGGTTGTCATCCTCTAAGACCTAATTTCCAGAACTTTCAACTACGATAAACAAAATGGCTATCTCAAAATTTTGACTGGATGTGTTTGGGGAAATGGTGGGCGTGAGAGGGGTGTTAGTCGCTCTCCAATCACTTTCAACAATTAAAACAGGCACTAGCCCTTTCAATTCCAATCAAATGAGCCCTTTTGAAGTTTCTACGACAGCGCTTTCAATAAAAAAAACCTTATATGCCCCCAGGGCATAACTTACAGCCCTTGGCCTGAGGGCTGGGGGGGGGGTGGTCTTCCTAATAGACCTAATTTCCGGAACATTCTACTACGTTGAACAAAATGGCTATCTGAAAATTTTGATTCGATGTGTTTGGGGGAATGGTGGGCGTGAGAGGGGGGTTAGTTACCCTCCAATCACTTTCGACCATTAAAAAGGGTACTAGCCCTCTCAATTTACAATTGAATGAGCCCCTTTTGAAGTTTACGACAACTATATCAATAAAAACCTTACATGCCCCCTGGGCATAACTTACAATCTTTGCCCTGGGGGCTCTGGGGGGTTTGTCATCCTTAAATACATAATTTCCAGAACTTTCAATGACGTTGAACAAAATGGCTCTGTATAAACTTTGATTGAATGTTCTTGGGAAAATGGTGGGCGTGAGAGGGGGGTTAATTACTCTCCACTCACTTTCGACTATTTAAAAGGGCAATTTCAATTTCCAATCAAATGAGCCCTTTTTTAAAATTTCTGCACAACTTTCTATAAAAACCTTATATGCCCCTAGGGCATAAATTAAACCTTTGCACTGAGGGCTCTGAGGGGGTTATCATCCTAAAAGACCCAATTTCCAGAACTTTCAACAACATTGACCAAAATGGATATATCAAATTTGGATTGGATGTGTTTGGAAAATGGTGTGCGTGACAGGGGGTAAGTTGTCCTTCAATCACTTTCGACTACAAAAAGGGCACTAGTCCTTTCAATTTTCAATTGAATGAGCCCTTTTTGAAGTTTCTACAACATCGTTTTCTATAAAAACCTTATATGCCCCCAGGGCATAACTTACAACCCTTACCCTGAGGGCTGTGGGGGGGGGGGGGTTGTCATCCTTAAAGACCTAATTTCCAAAACTTTCAACTTCGTTGAATAAAACGGCTATCTAAAAATTTTGATTCGATGTGTTTGGGGAAAATGTGTTTGGTGTTAGGGGATTGGTTGCCCTCAAATCCCTGTCGACAACTAAAAAGGGCGCTAGCCCTTTGAATTACCCATCGAATGAGCCCTTTTTCCAGTTTCTATGACAAAAATTTCAATAAAACCTTATATACCCCGGGGGCATAACTTATAACCCTTGCCCTGAAGACTGTGGGGAGAGTGTCCTGCTCAGAGGTATAATTTCCTGAACTTTAAACTGTGTGAAACAAAATGGCTATTTCACAATTTTGATTGGATGTGTTTGGGAAATGGTGGACGTGGAAGGGGTGTTAGTTGCCTTCCAAAGACTTTCGATTATTAAAAAGGGCACTAGCCATTTCAATTTCCAATCGAAAGAGCCCTTTTGAAGTTTCTACGACAACGCGTTCTATAAAAACCTTATATGGCCCCAGGGCATAACTTACAACCCTTGCCCTGAGGGCAGTGGGAGGGGAGGGGGATTTCATCCTCAAAGACCTAATTTCCCGAACTTAAAAACTACGTTGAAGAAAATGGCTTTCTCAAAATTTTGATTGGATGTGCTTGGAGGAATGGTGGGCGTGAGGTTAGTTGCCCTCCAATCACTTTCGACAATTAAAAAGGGCACTAGCCCTTTGCATTTCCAATTGAACGAGCCTTTTTTGAAGTTTCTGCGACAACGCTTTCTATAGAAAAAACCTTATACGCCCCCTGGGCACAACTTACGACCCTGAGGGCTGTGGGGAGCGTCCTCCTTAAAAATATAATTTCTATTTTGTAATCACCTACGCTGAACAAAATGGCTGTCTCAAAATTTTGATTCAAAAATGTTTCGGATGAAATGTGTTTCGGGAAATGGTGGGTGTGGAAGGGGTGTTAGTTGCCTTCCAATCCCTTTTGACTATTAAAAAGCGCACAAGCCACTCCAATTTCCAATTGAATGAGCCCTTTTCGAAGTTTCTACGACAACTTCTTCGATACGAAGTGCCCTGGTCTAAAGGAAAAAAAAACTAATAAATAATTCATTGTGTCAACATCGTTCTTATATGCCCCCAGGACATAACTTAAAACCCTTGCCCTGAGGGTTTTGGAGCAGTGTCCTCCTCAAAAACATATTTTCTATTTGGAAATCAACTACGCTGAACAAAATGGCTATCTGAAAATTTTGACTGAATGTGTTTGGGGAAATGGTGGGCGTGGAAGGGGTGTTGGTTGCCTTCCAATCACTTTCGACAATTAAAAAGGGAACAAGCCATTCTAATTTTCAATCGAAATGAGCCCTTTCCAAAGTTTCTACGACAACTCCTTCGATACGAAGTGCCCCGGTCTAAAACCAAGAAAAAAAAATAATTAAATATTACATTGTGCCTACATCGTTCTTTACTTAGGCTGCGCTATTGTGCTGCGTGTGACTTGTTTGAATTCGATAAGCAAGTCACAATTCCAACAGAAAAATTGGATTTTTTGACTTGTTTGAATTCGAGCAAAACATTTTGTTGGAAATCAATTTTTTTTTTTTTTTTTTTTACAGTGCAGCTTCTCCACTTGAGAAACTACACCAAAAGTGCCTTTTATAGTGCCATTTGAACTTGATGATGGTGGAATTTATATGAAAGACGTAGACATGTGCAATATCTTTTATATGAGCTAAAAAAGATCTGTCAACGATGTTCTGGTAGCCTTCTAGTGCCACCCTTTGAGAAATAGCACAAAAAGTGCCATTTTAGTGTCATATGGCACTTGAAGATTGTATAATCTATAAAAAGCAGGCAGATATGAGAAATAGCTTTTGAATGAGCCATTAAGAATCTCTCTATGATGTTCTGGTAGCCCGCTAGACCTGTTGAAAAAAAAAAAAAAAAAAAAAAAAACCGAGAGACAGATCAGTGCTACCGATGCAAAAAAGTGATGTTCCTTGTTGTTCCGGGAGGGGGACTGTAACTTCCCTGAACAAGGTTTTGACCATGTTGATTCCAGTGGTAAACTTTTCATTTTGATCTGACGTCATTGTCGAGGGGTTTGAGGCTTTTTTTCGAAATCACCATAAATTTCTTTTCGCAATAAACTTTTACTTTTAAGACGAACCGAAATAATAGTTAACGTTCCTGAGTCAGTGTCAGATGAAAATGTTTTTCACTAGGCAGTTTTTTCAAACCACTTTTTAAAACTTTTGGTTACTATGGGCTGTGGTTCGCTCTTTACTAGGTTGCAGCTGCCGCTGCAACCATGATAAAACTAAACTAGGTGTCAGCGATAAAAATAAAAGGATATCTTAGGAAATATATAAAGTAGAGGCACTTGGAAGAGATACGACTAATGACTAAGGGTATATTGCGCTAAAGGTGAATCTTAGTAGCCAAAAGTGTACACCAGGCCGTGATTATTGTTTTCTATTAAAATATGTTGAAATTATGCTTCGGGAAGCATAGGAAAATTATGCTCTTCATTAAGGAGTCATAATAAAAATCATGCTACCAGGAAATGAAAAACGCTGATAGCTACAAGTAAACGGACCCAGAAAATATTTTTTCATACAGTGATTTATGCTTAATAAAACTTTACAGTGTAAAAGTCTTGATAGGCCTATTTAAAATTTGCACCAAGAATAAATATTGCAGTGACTAAATAAATTCGAAGGTACATAATTACTGTGTTTTTCGAAGAAATGATGGCTAAGAAGGGATAACCCTTAAGACCTACGAATTTTTTTTGCTTCTTGTATATGCTCAAGATATAATTTGTATATTTCTACCATGTTTCTTAAAGTAATGATACATTCCAAAAGTAAAATTAAAGCTATAGTTTGGAAAAAAAAAAAAAAATATTAGATATACTAGAAATATGGTGACAGTTCATGTAAATATATGTATGTGTATATATACATTTATATGTAGAAATACATATGAATATATATAATATGTTATTTTAAGAAGTAACTAGCATCATTTTTTTCATTTTTTGGATCGAAACTTATATTCACAGACATTGTTTTTTTGGCATAATTAACACCTAATTTTTTTATACCCCCTTTGATTTGAGCGATTACATACAATCCAAAACTCCAAGACCAGTTCAATGTTACCATGGAACCAAAGGTTCACGCCATTTGATATGTCTATACTATCAGACTATAAAATCAACTGATACCTTGGAAGTATACCATATTTGGGAGAATATTTTTTTTCTCAAATTCCGAGATTTAGAAGTGAGATATACTCAGATCTTACATTAGGCCACAGTATATAAATAATATATTTTATCTTTATATTATCTTATACATATATTTTATATTATAGATTTTATAATTATATCATCTTTATACAGTGCATTAGGCCTAGAAATATCAAAGCAAGTGCTATCTATAGCCTAAATGACTTTTATATATTGAAAGAAAATTTTATAACATTTTGTGTTAAAGTGAAAGTTTGTGGAAATTTAAAGTTAAAATCCAAAATTTAATGTTTAATTTATCCAAGGCACTCATAAGACCGGACAAAAAATTACATCAACGACGCTATCCAAATAAATTAACTATTAATTCGTCCTCCCTTACCCCCCCCCCCTATCCCTGTAAAATTTCTTATGGTTGATTTTCACCTGAAAAATTCTCCTTGCCGTACTTTCATTTAAAAAAGACTTTAATAACTGATTTTTTTTTGCAATCACTCCAGGACATCCCCCATGTTGTGTAGTGTTTTCTGGAAACTGCCCCCCCCTCCGGTGAGAAGTTTCTTCTTGGGAAAATTCCTCGATAACACATTTTCTCCTGCCCAAAAATTCTTCCATGGAAAATTTATCCTGCAAAAAATCCTCTCCCCTACCACCACTAAAAAATTCCTCAAACATTTATTATTATAATAATAATTAACAATGATTGTTATAATGATTAAAAAAAAGCATATTAACTTTAAAACATCTCAAGAAATCCACGCAACTTTTGTGAAAAAAACTCCCTCTAATCATCAAAATATCCCCAAAGTTCTTCTTGGAACAAATATCGCAGACATCACATACATTTGCGTTACTTATAGAAGAGCAGAAGTTAGTACTCAAGAGTTAGCTCGAATTGAGCAGGTAGGCTATTCTTTTGAAAGATGAATACGAAAAAAAATTCTTCAAATAGGATCACTCCTCCATATTCCAATTCTGCTGGCACTTAAAAATATTGTGAATATTATATGGTAAAAAATTTAAAAACTGTCATTAAATAAATATATATTCTTAAAGAAATTAAAAAATCAAGTATTAGTAGTAAGGCATGTATTGATGGAAACAGTACAAGAAAAAAAAAAACGGTACAAGATAATAGTGTATACAATATGAACGGTACATGAAACGGGACATGAAAGAATACATGGAATTGCACAAGAAAACCCACGCCTTTGGCACTATACTTAGACATGTGCATTTTAAAAAGCTGGCACGGTTTTTGTTATTGATAAGAATTGCACAAGAGTAGACATTTTAAAAAGCGATCTTTAGCTATAGAGCGGGGGGTGAGGGCACGCATGTTAATTGGAAGATTGCCTTAACTGGAGAGTAGTTTGTTATTAAAAAATTGGACGCCACAATTAGAATTGTTTTTGATTGACATTTGCAAAAAAGGGGAAGGGATTTGCGGATTGGAGTGTAACTCGAGAGTAGTTTTGTTATTAAAAAATTGGACGCTACAATCAGAATTGTTTGATTGACATTTGCAAAAAAGGGTTAAGGGATTTGCGAATTGAGGGTTATCAGTTAAGATAGCCCCTTGCCATGGAACATAGCAATCTAAGTGATCATTGGCTGGTCCAGTGCATGTGTAATTGAACCAGCATATCTGATGATGGAAGGCCGGAAAAAAATATGACTGACCTAGCTTTTCTTCTTGATGTGTTCTGTATAATACACAAGTGGTGTTTGAGCAGTGTTGTCAATTAAAATAGATTTTAATGTTATAGATTACTAAAATTTGTACATGTGTGTACATGTGTGTACATGAGCTTTTTCTGAAAGACTTTAGACTACTGTAAGGCTCCCACGATCAGAAATTAAATTATACAAAAGTTTTCTTCAACTGAAAGTAAGGAGCAACATCAAAAACTCAAACGGCAGAAATAGAGGCTGTTTCCATAGATTTAGGATTCATTAACTATAGTGTTGCCAGTCAAAAGCTATGAGCTTGAGAAAATTGCATGATTATCGGAAAATGGGGAAACACCCTCCAAAAGTCGACAGGAATGGAATTGTCTTGAGGGGGGAATTTTCCATGGAAGAGGGGAAGGGTATTTTTACGTGAAAACAACTTCAACCGTGGCCCACCCCCGCAATCAGAAATTAAATTATAAAAGTTCTTCAACTGAAGGTAAGGAGCAGCAACATCAAAAGCTGTGAGCTTGAGAAAATTGCCTGATTATCGAAAAATAGGGAAAATGCCCTCCAAAAGTTGACAAGAATGGAATTGCTTTGAGGGGGAATTTTCCATGGAAGAGGGGGAAGGGTATTTTTACATGAAAACAAACTTCAAGCGTGCCCAGCTCCCCCGCGATCAGAAATTAAATTATAAAAAAGTTTCTTCAACTGAAAGTAAGGAGCAATATCAAAATTTAAACGGACAGGAATAGAGCCTGTTTCCAAAGATTTAGGATTCATTAAGATTTAGTGTTGCCAGTCAAAAGCTATGAGCTTGAGAAAATGCATGATTATCGAAAGATGGGGAAACAACCCTCCAAAAATCGACAGGAATGGAATTGTTCGTCGGGGGGGGGGTAATTTTCCAATGGAAGAGGGGAGTACACATGTACACACCTTTCTTCAAATGAAAGTAAGGAGCAACATCAAAACTTAAACGGGCTAGAAATAGAGGCTGTTTCCAAAGATTTGGGATTCATTAACTATAGTGTTGCCAGTCAAAAGCTATGAGCTTGAGAAAATTGCCTGATTATCGAAAAAAATCAGGAAAACACCCTCCAAAAGTCAAACAGAAATGGAATTGTCTTAAGGGGGGAATTTTCCATGGAAGAGGGGAAGGGTATTTTACATGAAAACAACTTCAACCGTGGCCTGCCACCCGCGATCAGAAATTAAATTATAAGAAAGTTTCTTCAACTGAAAGTAAGGAGCAGCATCATCAAAAAGCTATGAGCTTGAGAAAATTGCCTGATTATCGAAAAATAGGAAACACCCTCCAAAAGTCGACAGGAATGGAATTGTCTTGAGGGGGGAATTTTCCATGGAAGAGGGGAAGGGTATTTTTACATGAAAACAACTTCAACAACCGTGCCCAGCTCCCCGCGATCAGAAATCAAATTATAAAAAAGTTTCTTCAACTGAAAGTAAGGAGCAACACAAAACTTAAACATGGGGCAGAAATGGAGGCTGTTTCCAAAGATTTAGGATTCATTAGCTTTAGTGTTGCCAGTCGAAAGCTATGAGCTTGAGAAAATTGCCTGATTATCGAAAAATAGGGAAACACCCTCCAAAAGTCAACAGGAATGGAATTGTCTTGAGGGGGGAATTTTCCATGGAAGAGGGGGAAAGATATTTTTACGTGAAAACAACTTCAATCGTGGCCCGCCCCCCGCGATCAGAAATTGAATTATAAAAAAGTTTCTTCAACTAAAAGTAAGGAGCAACTTCAAAACTTAAACGGGCAGAAATAGAGGCTGTTTCCATAGATTTAGGATTCATTAACTTTAGTGTTACCAATCCAAAGCTATGAGCTTGAGATAATTGCCTGAATATCGGAAAATGGGGAAACACCTCCAAAAAGTCAGCAGGAATGGAATTGTCTTGAGGGGGGAAATTTTCCATGGAAGAGGGAAGGGTATTTTTACGTGAAAACAACTTCAAAAAACCGGGCCCACCCCCGCAATCAGAAATTAAATTATAAAAGTTTCTTCAACTGAAAGTAAGGAGCAGCAACATCCAAAGCTGTGAGCTTGAGAAAAATTGCCTGATTATCGAAAATAGGGAAACGCCTCCAAAAGTTGACAAGAATGGAATTGCCTTGAGGGGGGAATTTTCCATGGAAGAGGGGAAGGTATTTTTACATGAAAACAACTTCAAGCGTGCCCAGCTCCCCCGCGATCAGAAATTAAATTATAAAAAAGTTTTCTTCAACTGAAGTGTAAGGAGCAATATCAAAATTTAAAACGGACAGAAATAAAGAGTCTGTTTTTTAGGTTTCCAAAGATTAGGATTCATTAACTTAGCGTTGCCAGTCAAAAGCTATGAGCTTGAGAAAATTGCCTGATTATCGAAAAAATGGGGAAACACCCTCCAAAAGTCGACAGGAATGGAATTGTCGTGGGGGGGGGAATTTTCCAAAAATGGAAGAGGGGAAGTAAAACATGTACACACATTTCATTCAAAATGAAAAGTAAGGAGCAACATCAAAACTTAAACGGGCAAATAGAGAGGCTTTTCAAAGATTTAGGATTCATTAACTATAGTGTTGCAGTCAAAAGCTATGAGCTTGAGAAAATGCCTGATTATCGAAAAATCAGGAAACCCCTCCAAAAGTCAACAGAAAAAACACCCTCCAAAAGTCAACAGAAATCGAATGGTCTTGAGGGGGAATTTTCCATGGAAGAGGGGAAGGGTATTTTTACATGAAAACAACTTCAACTGTGGCCCTGCACCCCGCGATCAGAAATTAAATTATAAAAAGTTTCTTCAACTGAAAGTAAAGGAGCAGCATCATCAAAAGCTATGAGCTTGAGAAAATTGCTGATTATCGAAAATAGGGAAAACACCCTCCAAAAAGTCGACAGGAATGGAATTGTCTTGAGGGGGAATTTTCCATGGAAGAGGGGAAGGGTATCTTTACATGAAAAACAAACTTCATTAACCGTGCCCAGCTCCCCGCGATCAGAAATTAAATTATAAAAAAAAGTTTCTTCAACTGAAAGTAAGGAGCAACATCAAAACTTAAATGGGGCAGAAATAGAGGCTGTTTCCAAAAGATTTAGGATTCATTAACTTTAGTGTTGCCAGTCGAAAGCTATGAGCTTGAGAAAAATTGCCTGATTATCAAAAACAGGGAAACACCCTCCAAAAGTCGACAGGAATTGGAATTGTCTTGAGGGGGGGAATTTTCCATGGAAGAGGGGAAATATATTTTATGTGAAAACAACTTCAAAATCGTGGCCCGCCCCCCGCGATCAGAAATTGAATTATAAAAAAGTTTCTTCAACTGAAAGTAAGGAGCAACTTCAAAACTTAAACGGGCAGAAATAGAGGCTGTTTCCATAGATTTAGGATTCATTAACTTTAGTGTTACCAATCCAAAGCTATGAGCTTGAGATAATTGCCTGAATATCGGAAAATGGGGACAAACACCTCCAAAAGTCAACAGGAATGGAAATTGTCTTGAGGGGGGAATTTTCCATGGAAAAGGGGAAGGGGATTTTACATGAAAAACTTCAACGTGGCCCGCCCCCCGCCATCAGAAATTTAAATAAAAAAAGTTTCTTCAATGAAAGTAAGGAGCAACATCAAAACTTAAACGGGCAGAAATAGAGCTGTTTCCAAAGATTTAGGATTCATTATAAAAATTTTTAACAAGAAATCTCTAAATAAAATATTTTTGCAAGGATGGGAGCGGGGTGTCTTAGAGTACTTATAGTGCTGTACTGTGGGCCAAGTTGCAAGCGAAAAAAACCGTGTGAATGACTTGAAATAAAAATTTTAATAAGAAATTGCTGAAAAGTGTGTTTTGGGGGGGTGGAGATGGGTATTAGTTTCTCATAGGCGTATGTTGTCTGAAACCTATAAAAATAAACTATTTCCGTAAAATCTGAGCTAATAAGGGTTTTGACCGTAAACTATAGTTTTTTTTGTTTTGTAAGAAAAATTATGGAAAATACAATTCTCTGGTACACAGGTGTGAAACTTAAGTCTATCTTTGGATTGAAAAATAAAACTATATCCGTAAAATCTGAACTAATAATTAATATTTTTTTTCATAAAAACAAACTTTTTTTTTAACTTCGAAATTTTTCAACTTTATTTATTTTTTTTTCTTTTTGTACATATCTTAAAATGTCAAAATATATGCTTACGGTTCAAATAACAATTGTGCTCTATGATGGTCAGAGACACGATTTGGCTTTCCCACTGGTATTCTATGACCGGTTATCGACACTACTAATCTATTGCATGTATTAAATCAGTATTTTTTACGCAGTGGAACGATAAACACATAAGTCATATCTTAAAAAAAAAAGTGAAGATGGAACATTTTAATAGAGTGTGTTCACATAACAAGGTTATTGTAGCATTGAATGCCGACAAGGAGAAGTATTTAAAACTATGAAACAAGTACAAGTGGTAGCACTATTTGGAAATGTATGCATGCATGTCATGACAGTAAGGAATTAAATTTCTTTGGAATACCGAAAAAAATTCAAATCTTGTGATGGTGGTTATGCGAGACTGAGATCTCCAGAGATGATTGCACTCAAAGAGAATGCTAACATAAAAATAATTGTTGATGATAGAGGACAACTCCTTGCTACTGCTGCAGGTAACACATTACCTACGGATACATCCAATCATCAGCTTTCAGGTATTAGCATTCAACGGAAGGCTAATAAAAAGAAAGGCCTACTCTGCTACTAATATCGTAAACCATATATTTTTTACGTGCCGAAAAAACTGTTACCTGTGTTAAAATAATGTGCTTAATAGACAGTGAAATTGCCAGAAAAATAAAAATGGCATTGTTAGAAAATATCGCTACGGAATATAAAGATGAAACGATGAAAAACAAAGCACCAGCAAACGTTACTGGCATTGATCAAACAGTCAATGAATCAAATAATACCAAAGACGAAAAAGCATATGAGCCTGTTCATGAGACACCAGTAAAAATTGTGTATGATTCCAAATGGAATAATGATTATTCTACTGATTACGAACTAAGAGAAGACAATAACTACAATATCAAGAGAGAACATGGTGAACTATTTTACGGAACAGATTCAAAATGTCCAAAGTTAATAATTGATATTAATAATGTATCATAATATATTTTTGTATTAATATTCTACATAGCATTATTTCATTAAAAAATTACATGTTATGTGTTCATTATTTTTTAGAGTAAGCTAGCATATCAAGCGTTTAGAATGTCCATTAAAACATTGAAGATGTAAGAAAAGGAATTTGCGTACATCTATTGTCAGACACAGTATTTCCGTAAAATCTGAGCTATTAAGGGTTTTTTACCGTAAACTCTAGTTTTTTTGTAAGAAAATTATGGAAAATACAATTCTTTGATTCAAATGTGAAACTTAAGTCTATTTTTGGATCGAAAAATAAAAAACTATTTCCGTAAAATCTGAGCTAATAAGGGTTTTTTGACCGTGTAACCGTAAACTCTAGTTTCTTGTAAGAAAACTATGAAAAATACAATTCTCTAGTTCAAATGTGAAACTTAAGTCCAGTTTTGGATACTCATAACTATGAGGACTGATGGTTCTAATTCAATATTTTTTTTTTAAACTTCGAAATTATTCAACTTATCAATGAGCCGGTATTATGAGGAATTATGAGAAATTAGATTATGAGATTGATTATGAGATATCAATGAGAAATTATCATTGAGCCGGGTCGCTCCTTACTTACAGTTCGTTACCAACGAATTGTTTGATAAGCCGTAAGCTAGGAGTGTGGTCGTGTGTAAAAATAGTTTTCATATTTTGTCCCATAAGGAAATTAAAGCCAGAAAAAAAGAAAATGGCAGGCAAATACTTCATTAAACTGTCTCAGTTACTTTAAATTCAAAGACAATTAAAAAACTCAAAAGTTGGTATGAACAAACTGACAGAGAGTGAGCTCAAAGCACTTACTGAGAAAAGTTTATTCAATATAGAAACAAAAAAAAGTTGAAAACAAAGATTAAAAAAATGCGGATAATTGTAATATATAGTCGTGGTATTAGCGTTATAGAGTAAATATATATATTTATAAATGTATTTTGCATATGTATATTGCATATGTATAAAATTTGAATAGCCAAGTCACGTTGCAAAAAAAACTGCTGCTAAGCCCATAAACAGAGTTCAATCTCAGTTCTCTGATAGGGTCTCAAAATCTATTTGTTAGAGTTCAAATTTGAGTAACGTTTTCATGAAAAATTTCTCTTAAATCAATTATTTCCTTCATATATAAATAGTGCATACAATGTGTACTTCAATAAAATCATGCTACCAGGAAATGAAAAAACGCTGATAGCTACAAGTAAAACGGATACAGAAAATATTTTTTCATACTGTGATTTACGCTTAATAAAACTTTACAGTTTAAAAGTCTTGATAGGCCTATTTAAAAATTTGCACCAAGAATAAATATTGCAGTGATTAAATAATTCGAAAGGTACATAATTACTGTGTTTTTTCCGAAGAAAAAATGATGGCTAAGAAGGGATAACCCTTAAGACCTACGAATTTTTTTTGCTTCTTGTATATGCTCAAGATATAATTTGTAATTATTCTACCATGTTTCTTTAAGTAATGATAAATTCCAAAAGTAAAATTAAAGCTATAGTTTGAAAAAAAGAAAAAAATATTAGATATACTAGAAATATGGTGACAGTTTCATGTAAATATATGTATGTGTTTATATATACATTTATATGTAGAAATACATATGAATATTATATCATATGTTATTTTAAGAAGCAACTAGCATCATTTTTTTCATTTTTTTGGATCTAAACTTATATTCACAGACATTGTTTTTTTTGGCATAATTAACACCAATTTTTTTATACCCCCTTTGATTTGAGCGATACATACAATCCATAACTCCAAGACCCAGTTCAATGGTACCATGGAACCAAAGGTTCATGCCATTTTTGATTATGTCTACACTATCAGACTTATAAAATCCCACTGATACCTTAGAAGTATGCCATATTTGGGAGACCTTATAAATCCAGATTGATACCTTAGAAGTTAGCCATATTTGAGAATTTTTTTTTTTTATTTTTTTTTTTTTAATTCCGAGATTTAGAAGTGAGAGATATACTCAGATCTTACATTAGGCCACAGTTATATAAATAATAGATTTATCTTTATATTATCTTATATTCTATCTTTATACATATATTTTATATGATAGATTTTATAAGTATATCATCTTTATACAGTGCATTAGGCCTAGAAATATCAAAGCAAGTGCTACCTATAGCCTAAATGACTTTAATATATTGAAAGAAAATTTTATAACGTTTTTGTGTTAAAGTGAAAAAGTTTGTGGAAATTTAAAGTTAAAATCCAAATTTTAATGTTTAATTTATCTAAGGCACTCCTAAGAGCAGACAAAAAAATTAGATCAACGACGCTATCCAAATAAATTAACTATTAATTCCGTCCTCACTTAAACCCCCCCCCCCCCCCCCATCCTGTAAAATTCTTGTGGTTTGATTTTCACCCGAAAAATTCTCCTTGCCGTATTTTCATTTAAAAAAAGACTTTAATTAACTGATCTTTTTTTTGGCCAATCACTCCAGACACCCCCATGTTGTGTAGTTTTTTCTTGGAAACTGCCCCCCCCCCTCCAGTGAGAAGTTTTTCTTGGGAAATTTCCTCGATAAACACATTTCTCCTGACTGCAAAAAAAAAAGGTTCTTCCATGGAAAATTTTTATCCTGCAAAAAAAAAAATCCTCTCCCTACCACCACTAAAAAAAAAATTTCTCAAAAAACATTTATTATTATAATAATAATTAACAATAATTGTTTATAATGGATTAAAAAAAAACAGCATACTAACTTGAGCATCTCAAGAATCCACGCAACCCATGTGAAACAAAACTCCCAGAGATCATCAAAAGGTCTCCAAAGTTCTTCTTGGAACAAATAGCGCAGACAGCCTGATTTTGCGCTACCTATAGAAGAAGAGCAGAAGTTAGTACTCAAGAGTTGGCTCGAATTAAGCAGGTAGGCTATTCTTTTTAAAGATGAATACGAAAAAAAAATCTTCGAATAGGATCACTCCTCCATATTCCAATTCTGCTGGCACTTAAAAAAAAAACTGTGAATATTATATGGTGAAAATTTAAAACTGTCATTAAATAAATATATATCCTTAAAGAAATTAAAAATCAATTATTTTGCAGAAGGCATCAAGATATGGCTAATTGTAGAAAGAACCAAGACAGATAGTCTGAGCGATTGAGAGGGAAATCTGGGATAAGGCCTTTTTAGGATTGTATAAAAATTATGTTATTTCATTTGTTGATAGATAAGTCTAAAAGATGTCTATGAAGTCTATGATATATAATATGAATGATAGTTCATTAACCCGCGAATGTCATTAGCCAGCAAAAAAAACATCTAAACAAGCACAACATGAGAAAAAAATTACAACAAACTAACAAAAATTAAAGAGAAGATAAGAGTAGTAGTAGCAATAATACAGGCCTTAAAAGTTTGAAGTTAATACCTTAAATAGTTTTCAAAAGATATGTAGATACACTTTTTTTGATGTGATTTTTAAATTCAATAAGATTTAACTGAGGAAAATTCAGTAATAATTATGTTTTCAAGCTGAATGATACAGCTCCAATTTGTTAGATATGTGCAGTAGAATTAAAGTAGGAAATCTTTGAGCTATAACAGTAAAAGAAAATTTCTCCCAACCTTACCCGTGTGACTTACCTTCTATGGGCGAGTGTATGACTTGCATTTTTCTTGGGCGAGGCACAGAAGGTCTCTGAGAGCATTAAAAACATGCCGAATCTATAGAAAGTTCGTCATTCATAGCGCGCCCAAAGAATATGGGTAACATATTATTAAAGTGGTAACTGACACTACTGTCGAAAAAAAACCAACACCGCCAGCGTCTCTTGGCATTTTGTCAGTGTAATATAATAAGGCAAAATCAGTGCAAAAATACGAAATTAAATATAGTAGTAAGTGCTCGATCTCAGTTTCTAAGAAATCAAATTTACGAAGCTTGAAAAAATGTCAAGAATCATTCAAGCTCTAAAGAATGCTCTTTTTTTTAATTTAGAAATAAAACCACAGAACACCTTACCCTCCTCCCTCCTCTCAGTGACGACAAAATTTTTAAATTCAAAATTAAATTTAATTTTAACTTTAGACGTCCACCTACTCTTTTTCTCATTAAATAGCAGGGGCGAACTGGACACATTTCAAGTCACCATATACTACCAAAAACTTTCCAAAAAAAAATGCCATTCCGTGGAAAAGGGCGTCTTCCCCCAACAGGAAGCATGGGCGCCCATAAGGGGGGGGGGGGGGAGGCCCCCCCCTGGCTGAATTACGTTGCCTTACATTTTTGTTTTGAGATTTCTATTATATATAGCATTGGAAGTGCCGATTAGACCAGGTAAATAAGACATTTGCTTCCCAAGAGATCGTCAAAAGCTGAAAAAGTTTAAAATACGTTTTGGGGATCTCAAATAAGAGCCCTGTAAGTTTGAGGCAAATTCTGACTTCTGCTACAAGTTTTTAAAGGTCAAAAAATGCGCGAAATGTTCGTAATTTTTTTAGTTTTTAGTTTTTCATCTTCATTTTAGGTATATAGGCCTATACTCCCGTTTAAATTTACAGAAATAAGGTTGCGTGGCGGCGTTTCAGGGCTTCGAATATCCCCGCTATTTGGGATTTTCCGAAATCTCTTTGGCTCCCCGAAAAAAATATATGTTCCCCGAAAATCACCCAATCACGTTACCACCCCAGTGATCTAATCACTAATGACTATCCATCCCTAGCGATTATTACTTTACTTGCCATACATTTTTTCACTGCCTTACTCTCTTGCTCGTTAATTTTTGTCTGTTGTTTTACTATGCATTAAAAATGATAGACGGTTCTTGTTAAGACTAAAAACCATTTCGATTCTAATGTAGTATCCCTAATGCTATAAACGACTCTACATCATTCGTGGTCGTGGTCAAAAAAACTATTGAAGAATTTTATTTGAAGTTGGATTCTTCAGTTGTATTTTGAGTTCTGAAATTGAATATCTAGAGGAGAATTCTTTTGAAAGCCGAATCGTAAGTTTATTTTTTTTTTTTTTTTTTTTTTTTTCTTGCTACTTTGGTTTCGGACATTCTGTATTAATGTTTAATACCTAATGAGTGAAGCGCATGATATATTGAAGGAATTGATCTTTTGGTACTTTCCCATTGTGTGGGCCTTTCGGGTTAACTGCTATAGAGTAGACAATGATAAAAAAACCCATTTTTGACGTGTTAACCACTATAAAGTAGGCAATGATAGCGTGGTTTTCATTGTGTATACGATATATAAAACTGTATTTTTTGGGGGGTTTGGGGGGGGGGGGGGAAGGTACCTAGGTTTACGTTTCAGGTTACGCATTAATATATGCTATTATCTACCCCCAGCCCCAACCCTCCTAATGTGCAAATATATAGCCCAAATTTGTTTCTAAACAAATATATATTCATCCTATTTTATTTTATTTCATTAGCATTTAACCAAGAAGGACTTTTTAGAAAGGCCGACATAATCGGAAAGCACCGATCTTTTTATCGGAATTCTTACCGTTTAAAAAATTTGTTTTCATTTGGTGTGTAAAAATTAAGTTCCTTATTATCTGAGAGTTGTAACTGTCATGCCCACCTCCTCCCCTCAAACGTATTCCCCTTCCCTCAACAATTATTATTCTGGTTCTTCACCCGTGTAATATTTTCGGTAGGCTAATATTTTAAATTGCAGTATTAGGATCTTTTACAGTCTTTGGCGAAGCTGTTAGGTAGGCGAAGAAAATTTAACGGAAAAGATATTTTGCTCAAATTAGGGACAGCCTAGTAAATTTGTTTAAATATTCAGGCATATCTTTGACAACTTCTAATTCTTTGAACAATTAGTAACCCTGTATGAAGGCTCTTGAGATAGAAAAACAATAGAATTTAAAAATGTTTTATAATTGAATTTCTTCTTAGGAAACTCTCCCTAAATACAACCAGTACTTACGTATTAGCCAGAAAACACGCGAGAGGTGAAGCTTGGTTAATGCTAATGAAGTAAATCAAAATATGATGAAAATACAATAGCTTAGAAACAAATTTGGGCTATATATTTGCACATAGGAGGGGTGGGACTGGGGGTAAAGCATAGTATAATCAAATACATAACCTAAACCTAGGAACGCTTTTTTTTGCCCATCACACCCCAACAAACTAAAGTTTCTAATATTGTTCACGGATGAGAAACCCCTTTTTGCCTAGAGCGCCCAAGGAATTCTCTTGATAAAGAAGCTGTTTCAACTATTTTGTTGTATCATGTTCGCTGTACAATTTCTCGTGTGTTTTTTTCCTGGCTAATGCGTAAGTACCATACAATCTTCTAACCGTAAATATCAAAAAAAAATTTTATCATCTGAAAAATAGACCTAAGGAGCAACATTAAAACGAACAAGAATTATTACATATATGAGGGGGGTTGTCGTTGTCCCCTCTTTAACACCACGTTATTTTACGCTAAAGTTTGAATTTTGTCCCTATTCTGTAAGAAACGATTCCTGAAACACAATTTTTATTTAATTAGTGAACAATAAGAAGCTTTTTTTAAAAGTACTAAAAATATTAGCGTGAATAGTCAGGGTGTTTAAAGGTTTATTTCTATTCGTTTTTAAGTTTTAATGCTGCTCCTTAATTTCAGGTGAAAAAAATATTTTTTTTTATTTAATTCCTGGTATTTTAATGTACGCTTGCCGAAGAATATTCATTGATACGCAGAAAATCGTTGCAGATATTATTGAAAGCCCTGATGGCTTTGATTAATAGCACCTACATTAATTATTTTGCTAGTTTGCTGTTTTCTATAAAAAATTCGTTCCATTTAAATCAAAATCATTCCTTGCTCAAACAAAACCCTAACTCCAAATTACTAATGAGGCAGTTCTAATAGATATATTTTCTTTATTTTTGGAAAAATGATATCCGGAAGTTTTTTTAATCAAAAAATATAAAAAAGGCTAAGTTTGAGGAAAGCCCTCGCCTCCAGAAAATAAAAAAGATCAGCAGTGCCTGATTTAAATGTCTCGTCATCAGCAGCCAAAGAAAACTGTATATGGAACAACCTTCAACTTTCAAGAAGATTCGCTGAGTTTCAGCGATTCCTTACAAACCCAAAAACACGAATGTTATTGACAGTGCGGTTGAAAGTGTTGATTTAGGGAGCTTTTTTGGAAAAGCCATCGTATTTCTGATTGGTAAAAAATACGAATTGCTGACAAACCCAAGTGTAAACTGTTATTCTCATGATTTCAAGAAAGATGTTTCTATTATTGGTAAAGATACCCGTGAATTTAAGGAAAGCTGGTTGTATGCTTATCAATGGTTAGTGTATTCGACTCCACTAAAAGGCGGGCTTTGTAAAATTAAATAATAAAAAACAAGTTTTTTAACTGAAAGTAAGGAGCGACATTAAAACTTAAAACGAACAGAAATTATTCCGTATATGCAAGGGCTGTCTCCTCCTCAACGCCTTGCTCTTTATAACGCTAAAGTTTTTTATTGTTTAAAAAAAATAGAGTTGTGAGAAAGTCAAAGCTTTAGCGTAAAGAGCAAGGCGTTGAGGAGGAGACAGCCCCTTTCAATATACGGAATAATTTCTGTTCGTTTTAAGTTTTAATGTCGCTCCTTACTTTCAGTTAAAAAAACATGTTTTTTTATTTAATTTTTGAACGTTTTTGAATAAATGCAGGTTTTGATTCTTGCTCACAGTACATGAATAATTAAAACAAAATTTCATATTAATGTACTTTTATTTGGTTAAATGGCTTTCTCGAAACTTGTTTCATTTTATTTACGAACGTTTTTATATAGTAATAAATATACGTAACTTACGAATTAATTTACGTAACGAACTTCTATATTCATATATTTTTTATATACGTATATTAGGGGGTTCGCCCCCTAGTCAATACCTTGCTCTTTAAGCAAAAGTTCGAATTTTGTTCCATTCTTTAAAACTGACCGCTTAATCACAAAGGCCGTTAATTAGAATAAATAGCTCTTATGAAAGTACTAAAAAATCTCTGGCTTAAAGAGTGAGGTATTGACTAGGGGGTGAACCCAATCATATATGTAATATTTTCTGTTCGTTTAAAGTTTTGATGTTGCTGCTTGCTGTTGCAGTTGAAAAAACTTGTTTTTCTATATTTAATTTCTAACCTTTTTAAATAATGCTGGGAAGTCGGCGTCCCCTTCATAGCAATCTCCCTTCCCCCATGAAAACTTCCTTCATGAAAAGATCCTCCCATATAACCCCCGACCCCCCCCACCCTACCCAGGAAATATCTCCCCTGAAAACGTCTGTACTGTATTTTTTACTTCCCAATAACCAATACTATATGTTAACATTGGGTAAAGTCCATAACTTTCAGCCTTCCTCCCGGGAACTTCTGGGGATTAAGTCATCCTAAAAGACATACTTATAATATTTTCGGAACATGCTGAACAAAATCTCTATCTCAAAATTTTGATCAGGTGACTTTGAGAAAAAAAAATGAGCGTGGGAGGGGGCCTAGTTGCCCTCCATTTTTTTTGTCACTTAAAAGGGCACTAGAACTTTTAATTTCCATTCCAATGAGCCCTTGCACAATTTCTAGGACCATGGGTCGATACGATCACCCCTGGGGAAAAAAAAACAAATAAACACGCATCCGTGATCTTTCTTCTGGCAAAAAATACAAAATTCCCATTTTGTAGGATAGGAGCTTGAAACCTCTACAATAGGGTTCTCTGATACGCTGATTATGATGGTGTGGTTTTCATTAAGGTTCTATATTTCCCCTTTTTTGAAAATCAGCCAAATTTTTCTCAGGCGCGTAACTTTTGATAGGTAAGATTAAACTTGATGAAACTTATATATTTGAAATCAGAATTAAAATTTGATTCTTTTGATGTATCTATTGGTGTATCAAAATTCCGTTTTTAGAGTTTTCGGTTACCATTGAGCCGGGTCGCTCTCCTACTTACAGTTCGTTACCACGAACTGTTTGATTGTGTGTTATTTAAGCCAGCCTTGAAGAGAGGCATTTTTGACTCTTTCGTGATAAAAGTCTCCAAGGACTTCAAACATTTTCATGAAGACGCACGGAATCATGCCAAATCCAAGTAGCACCACGAAGCTGTAATTGATGCTAATAACTTCTGTGATTCAGTGACGATGAAGAAAAAAGACATCAAAGAAGACAACTGGATTCTGCTATATCTGATTTTATACAGATAAACCGAAGCAAACTTACATCAATTTTAAAAGCAATTATATTTTGTGGTACTCACGACATTGCTCTCCGTGGAAATCATTCAAATGGAGGAAACTTTCAAGACCTGCTTTGTTTTCGCATTGAAGCAGGAGATCAAGTCCTTAAAGACCACATAACAACACATTCAGGAAAAGCTAAATTTACATCTCATAGAGTCCAAAATGAGCTAATAAATATTTGTGGGACTATACTACAAGATACAATAGTCAAAGAAGTAAATGATAGCCAAGCATTCTCTTTGCTAGCAGATGAGACTGCTGATGTTAGTGGGAAAGAGCAGATGTCAATAGGGGTACGTTACATAAAAACGGATTCAAAACGTTGGATGGGTGATCAAAGAAGAATTATAGGGTTTGCCAAACTTGAAAAATAAGATGCAGGAAGTATTGCTGATGCAATTTTGCATTTTCACAGACAAGATAGGACTAGACATGACAAAGCTAATTGGTTTAGGATTTGATGGATATTCAACGATGGCCGGGAAAGATACTGGAGTTCAACGAAGAATCCGGGAAAAAATATCCAAAAGCTGTGTATTTTCACTGTGCCTCTCATAGATTAAATTTAGTATTCAATGACCTCAATATTGTACCAGAAATTAGAAACACAATAGGCACAATAAAAAAAGTGATCCGATTCTTCAGGGAGAGCACTCTTGGAAGGAAAAAGATCCTGAAAATCCTATTCTGTGTGAAACAAAGGTGGTCTGAGAAGTACAGATGCCATACGCAACTTTTCAAACAATTTATTGCCATCAAGGAAGCTTCGAGTCAACTTTCCACTGACAATGAGGCGAACCAAGAAACGCGTTCACAAGCTTTTCAGTTGGATATTGCAACATCATCAGTAGTTTTTTATCGTGTGTCTAAAAATCATTTCCAGATAATCTTCATACCTTGAGCCTGTTGTAAATAAATGCAGTCCGTCGATTTTGACCTACATGCTGTACATATGCACGTAAAAGAGAAATTGTTATGGGTTTTTCAAAAGCACAGAGTAGAAGCAGTCACGGAATTTGAAGGAATTTTTACGGAATTACAAGAAACCTGTGATTTACTGGAAATTGAAATCAAAACATCTAGGACAACCGCAAGACAAACTCATCGCTCAAACATTTCTATGACTAATCCAATAGATTACTACGGGTTAGCTGTTTTTATTCCTTATTTTGGACTCGTTAATTGTGTCACTTGAATCGAGATTCAATGACCGCAACAAAACCCCGTCCAAAGGAATTCTTATTCATCCCAACATTTTAAAAAACACGGAGAAGGATACATTTCTTAATGCTATGAAATATCTATCTAAGTTCTATGACAATGAAAATTTAGAAGTGGAAGCAAGAACGTGGTACGATGTGTGGAAAACAACAAAGACTGTGGTGAGGAAGTGAAGCTCATAGATCTCTTCTCTGAAACTACATTTTTCCCTTCAATTATAAGGGCCCTTGTTAACTATCTAACGATCCCACGAACAACATGTACTGTGGAGAGATCCTTTTTAGCACCCTGAGGCGAATTAAAACATGGCTGAGGAGCACTATGAGCGAGGAACGCCTATCAAGTTGAGCTTATTAAGCATTCACAGGTGTAGAGTACAAGAGCTCAATTTGGAAGAGGTGGCTATAGACAAATTTTCCAAACAGAAAGCGAAATCTACAATTCGCTTTTTTCTGATAAGTTATAATTTTGTGATTTAAAGATCCTATGTAAGTTTCTTTTCATGAGTTAATTCATTTTTTTTAGATTTGGATAAATCAAAATCTTAAATCCGTTTTTTTGTTTTTTCAATTTTTAATGATTAAAATTTGTGATTATGTTCCGAACTCCAGTTTCACTCATTTCACTTTCATGTGTTCATTTCATTTCACTCATGTGGTTCACAACAGAGAATTTCGCTAAGAGGGCAAATGTGATCTTTAGCAGAACCCACCAATGTTGACAAAATTTTCTGCCACCATTATGTTTTTTGTCTGTTTTTGTTGGTTTGAAAGCAAGGCCAATATCAAAAAAAAAAATTACATTTTACATTTTAAAGGGAAAATCGTGTGTTTGTACAATAAGGTTGCCCTCGAATGAAATTGGAAGAATATATGGATATTCAAGGATATAACGTATTTTCAATATTTTGTGCCCCCCTCCCCCTAAAATTCAGCCTATGGGCGCCCATGATTGCTACACCTGAGATTCAGACAGAAATGACTAATTTGAAGAAGATGGCAAAGTCCATTGAAGAAAATGTCTTTAAATCCCTGCTTACTACTGTTACAAAGAGCATTCAGTCACAAATTCAATCCCTTGGTCTGCCTATGAAAGGTGACAAAGTTGACCTTAATTTGGCAGTAAAGGACCTGATGTCAGGCTCCATCCAGGAAGACATTAAACAGATGGTCAGAACACAGCTTCAAGCAATAGAGTTTTCTGGTAAAATTGCAGACATTGAAAAAAAGCTTGCTGATCATGTCGCTGCTCAAACTGATCAACTTAAGCCGCAAGAAATTAAAAATCAACTCATTGTATTTGGATTACCTGTGGATACTACATTTGACACCCTGAACCTAAGTTTTTGTCACTTTGCCCAAGATAAGTTTCCTGGCATTAGTCTTTTGAACAGTGACATTGTGTTTGTGAAACGTATTGGAAAACGAGTTGGTAATAAAAATCGACCAGTTACTATTGATTCTGCAACCTGAGAGCACGTTTCTTGCTTCTCAAAAATAAAAAGGATCTGGTGTGGTCATTAATGAGCCTTTGACCAAACCTAGGCTTACCTACTTTCACAAGCTAAAGCTCATTGTGGCAGGAATAATGCATGGGGCTGTGAATGGTGATATTTTTGTTAAAAGTGGAAGTAGGGTACTCAAAATATCATCCATTGGTGACATTAATGCCCTTCCTGTTTTGCAAGAATCTTTTGCCAGTATTGTTTCAAAATGACTAGTGCTGCTTAACATAACTCTTCTCTTTGCAACAAAATTTCATCTGCTAAGTTATTTTTTTGCCAATTTTCTTTTTTTTTCTTTGGCTTGTTCTTTTTCCCTTGTCATCAAAATTATTACATGCAGTTTGTTTTTTAACTTATTTTCCATGCCGTATTCTTCCTGTCCACACTAATTAGTTAGCTTTATCTGTTTCACACACTTTTCCTAATATTGGGATAATGAAAATGAATGATACTCAAGATTCTTTTTGTTTCCTAACTAAACTTTCTTCTAGTTTCAGTGTGTTTTGATTCACCTTTTGTTTCTAGTGATGATAGTGAAAATGATCCTCTGTTAAAATCTCTTCATCAGTCTGATTGTTGTTACCATTCTTATCAACATTACTTTGAACAAGTGCTGGCACCTCAATGTCTTCTGTTAAAAACTTTAATGCGTTTACTTTGAATGTGCAAGGTTTAAGGTACAAACGGGATAATGTTCTGCAATATATTGGTGGTATCAACTGCCCTTATGATGTAGTAGGTCTCTCACAGAAACCTGGCTGTCTTCCAGTGATGATATGTCTGTGTATGACATATCAGGTTTTACTGCATACCACTCAACTAGATCTCTAACTAAGTGCTCTGGTGGTATATCCCTTTTTGTCAGAAGTAATCTTAATGTTGTGAGACGTTCACATCTTGAGACGATTTTTGATCCAGTCGTAAATAATAGAAGTGTGTATGCATTGATTGTTGACCTGTCATGTGATACACTAAGTTTGAAACTATTTGTTTATTTTATAAGCCTCCACCTTTCCCAATTGCAAAATTTTCTGAATTAATTGATGAAATGTACTCAGTTGATAAGACTTGCTTCAAGATATGTTTTTATGCTTGGAGACTTTAACTGCAATTTATTGAAAATTGAGTGTGATAATGAGTTTTGACCGTTTTTTTTTTTAATCTATTTCTTGCTCTGGCCTTCTTCCTTGCATTTCTTTCCTACTCGTATTGATCCAGTGTCCGGACGTCAGATCTTCTGCACCTCTGATTGACAATCATTTATTCTGTCTTCTAAAATGATGATATTAAATTTTCTCTGGTATTATTTCTCTCTGATCTTTCTTTCCATTTTCCAGTTTATGTGTTCTGTTCCCAAATTAAAAAGCTGAGCCAAGAGGATACCAGAGGTGAGTCTTATTCAAGAATTTATAGTCAGAGCAATGTTCATAACCTTATGTCTGATCTTAGTGCTAGTGATTGGTGTTCAGTAATGAATTCTGAAGATGTTAATAGGGCTTCAGCCTCATTAATGAATCGGCTGACAACACTAATTGAAAAAAATTTTCCCCTAGTAAAATCTACTAGTAAATATAAACCCAAGATGCCTTGGCTGTCTCCTAGTCTTGTGAGATCAACAATGCAGAAGTCGAGCTTTTTAAGCTGGCTTGCAAAAGCCTTGATCCTGATGATTTATCAAGTATAAGCTTTACCAAGAATGTATTAACATCAACAATTAGACTAGCTAAGAAGAATTATTTTTTGCTGAAAATTCAGGAATGCAAAGGTATTTACAGAAAGTTGGAGTGTAGTTAATGAAGCTTTATCTCGTAGGAAACAGTCAAAGAAACAGCATACTGGCCGTCAAGAATGCAGATAGTTCAAACTATTGAAAAAGCAGCTGTACATAGTGCCTTCACTCTTACTTTACCACCCTTACCAACTGTTAAGACCCCCTCCTTTCCTAAACTAGGTAAATCTTTCACCAGCTGAGAGAAAGTATTTTTTAACTCCTTGTACAAGCCCATAGAGATCTGTGATTTTATTTCTCTTTAAGTAGCAGTAATACAGCTGATGCGCTTGGACTAACAAACCATGTGCTTAAGTCTGTTCCTTCTTATGTTGTTTGAACCTCTTACCCATATTTTAATCTATCTATTTCAAAAGGTGTATACCCTGATTCGTTTAAAATTGTAAAAGTACTCCCTCTTTTTAAGAAGGGTAACCCCAGCTTAGTGTCAAATTATAGACCTATATCAATTCTCCCAATTTTTCTTCGAAATTACTTGAAAAAGTTGTGCATAAGAGGTTTTTTTTCATTCCTGTCTACTGGTGGCTTCAATTGGAAGCGGTTCTGTTCTGTCTGATCACACAGTATGGCTTCCGACCTAAACTCTCTACTGCATGTGCTCTAGTTGACGCTACAGAATTCGCGGTGTTAACATAGACAAGGTCGTAGTGTTCTAGGACTATTTCTTGATTTTTTATAAAGCTTTTCGACATGGTAGATCATTTTGTCTTACGGGGAAACTGTCTCTACCTGGAGTTCGGGGAATTGCCTTTAATGGTTTAATCTCACCTTTCTAATAGAATCTCAGTTTGTGTATTACGATGGGAAATATTCGGATCTAGCTTTGGTTTCCAAAGGGGTACCTCAAGGCTCAGTTTTGGGACCACTCCTCTTTTTTATTTATATTAATGACCTTCCTCCATCACCCAACCTTGATACCCACACTGTTTTGTTAGAAGACGATAGTAATTTTTTTGTGGTTTCTAATGCTCTGCCCTCTGCGGTTGCTAAGGCTCAGCTTCTGCTCAACTATGTGGCGTGATCTGGTTGTGAGTGCGAAGGGACGGGATGCTGTTGAATAGCTCTAAGAGTAGCATTATTCATTTTCAAACCCCCATACCACATGTCTGAACCTTCCCCAAGCAATCTTTGTTTTGTGTGGTACTGATATAATTCCCCAGTGCTCTTGTGTTAAACTTCTTGGTGTGCACGTTGATTGTTTTTCTTTCTTTCAAAACTCATATTTCCTATACACATTCTATAATTTTTCGTCAAGGTGTCTATGCTTCATCGTGCCAATCAATTTCTTCCTTCCGATGTAATGCTTTCTCTTTACTATGCATTTGTCCTTCCTTACTTTCTTATTGCTGCACTGTATGGGGCAATACTAAACTATTCTTCCCTTCTTCAGACAACTCCAACAGCACATAATAGAGCGGTGAAGGTAACTTTTTGCGCCTTCCCTGACTCTGTCCTAAGCAGCTGATCTTTAACAGTGATACAGGTTCTAGATGCCTTAGATGTGGTTATTAAGAAGCAGAAACTAAAACTAGCTCATCGAGCCTCCAATTTCTCACTTCTCCAAACATCTTATCCCTACTTTGATCTAGCATCAACACGTAAGTGCCAGACGTCTTGCTTTGGAGCTCTGTTCACGTACAATTTAGGCTGCCTCAACACTAGAACCCTCGCTAAAAATCCAAGGAAAAATAGATCCTACTCTCTAAGGAGAAGATAAAACGGTACAGCTGTGACGAGTTATCGGTCTCGCCGAAACCCATCTTCCAGTCACTGGTGAAGAGAAACATGGAGATGTTAGCCCTTCTACTTTCGGGACGTAATGATAGCAGGAAACATCGACAATGTGTAGGTTTTCCTACTGTCTAATAAAGCCGAAAATCCTTAATATCGCGTAACCCGCACTCACGGAACGGATCATCCATGAGCCGCCTGAAAGGTTCACCACCCACCAACCTCAGCAATGTATCCAAGTTATATACACGGGCTCGCGGATTCCAGCAGAGACGAGCGAAGAGTCTGAAAACTTCTATCTCCGTCTTCAAATCCTGGTTGATTCTGTCCGCTAAGAAGGACATAATCTTTGTCATTGGTGACTTCAACGCCAGCGTTCGGAAAAAACACAGGACATGACACGAAGATGTACTGGGCAAATTTGGACATGGAAACTATGAAACATAAGCGGAGAACTGCCTTATTCGCATTCTGGCATAGAGACAGGCGATTTAGTCCTTACGAAACACACTGTTCAAGGCACAGACCTCGCCGTAAGACATGCCTGGACGCTCGCCGGATGGAAAAACTAAAAACTTAATAGACTATATCCTGCGTTTCTAGAGAGCGTTGGAAAACGTCTGTCCTAAAACCACAGTTCACGCTAGCTGGTGGTGACTTTGACAGGGGCGGAGCAATCTCGCTTGTCATGTCTAAGTTGCAAAAGCAAGAGCTTAAAACAGTAATCAAATAAAATTATCTCAGAAAACGCTCTCAAGTTTGGCGAGCAGATCCTACTGAAAGACGAAAACACATGACGTCTGACCTATCATCACCATATCTATCCGAACAAAATTTGCGGGAGCTCACTATCTCACGTCGAGATCTCCAAAAAAAAAAAAAAAAAAAAAAACCTATCACTGTCTAAGGAAGACATTGACAACCTTGGTGACTAGCAGCACAATATCCTATGTTGATGTCGCTCAATTGCGCACACTGGGTACCCACAAAAACATTCAGAAACCTTGTATAACAGTATCTAGATCAATTTCACTCTGGCGACGAAAAGCGCCAACTCACGAACAAGGCAAGATAAAGAAAAGTATTGGACCAGGTATCAAGCAACTCAAACGAGGCTGTTGAGTAAAGTCCCATCAGAAGGTGCTCATGCGTTGCTTTATGATTAAAGAAACAGTGTGATCAATTTTAAATCGACTGCTTCAATGAAAGGACGAACCCCCACTACACGTATAGAAGTAGTGTCGGGAATTGGCCCAAAAAGAAGGACAGCAAAGCGTTCTCGCAACTTCTTGACGAAGGCATGGAAACCAATAACAATCCACAGACGGAATACGTTCACGATGGAAAAACAATTTTAAAAAAATAAACTGAACTCTGGACATCCACCCGAGACGCCTACAATTCTCAACACTTTTCGCCTATAACAGACATCTACAGATCCAAGTCCTTCCCCCTCTTCACTCTGAAATAATAAGCAGCTATCAGAGATCTTGAGAACAAACAAAGCTGGGCCGGCCCCGATGGAATCCAGGCCCGAACTACTGAAAGTAAACTGGGCAAACGGCACTCCTTTACGCTTTACCACAAAATTGCCACAGCTGTTTTGGGAAAAATGTTACTTCCGCCTCACCCTGGTGCGAAACCACGATTATTTCCCTGCATAAGAAAGGCTCTAAAGCTGTCTGGCGACAATCTAACTACCGGCCGCAATAAGTCTTTACCAGGCCAGCGCAGCAAAAATCCTCACCGGAGTCATGCTTCGTGCGTATAACGAGTCGCATTTCCTCAGGGCTGGTCGTTGCGGCGGAATACCCAATCCGGCCTCTGGGCGACCGTAATAGATCAACAACTGATCAGATATTCACTGTTCGGGCAGATTATGGAAAAGTATAGTGAAACTTGGGTGGCCGCAGCATCTACCACCTTTTCATATACTTTAAACAAAAAAGCTTTTGATCGGATATGAAGAGAAGGTCTATGGCAGGGCATCCTTCTTCACTTGTGGCATCCAAAAAAAAACATCAACCTGATCTCGGCTGTTGCAAAGAGCATGTATAAGAAGTTCAGGTATCCATCGTCATGACTGGCGAGGGACCTTACCGAGAGCTTGCAGAAGCCATCTACGGGAGTACTTCTAAGGATGGCCTAATATCATCGCGGAGCTGTTTAATCTCTTGCCTAACTGCAGCGCCTTTCACTCTCAGAGATAACCCGCCCGGCGCCCTTGTCGGAGGAGTGGTGATAGACAAACTGGCATATGGGCTGATGACAATAGTCCTAATAGCGCGAGTCCCTTCAAGATCCTAGCAATCTTCATGCTACAGCGTTCACTGCGCATCGTCCGACCAACCTACTTTGGTGATGGCCTATCAACACCTCAAAAAACGAAGGCCATGGCGCTGATTCAGCAGCAAATTCGATTCGCACATGTAAATCTTCAGCCTTCAGCTTGGTGAAGGTACCATTGAGTGGGTGGAGGCTTTTTCGCCTACCTTGGGATCTTACTTAGGCTTATGATAACAACCAACTCAAAGACATCAAGAGGACTCCTTACACTTTCAAACTCCAGTTTTAACAGCTTCTGATGGCCCATTTGGAGGAAGAAGAACTTTAACAAACAAGCTCTCAAAACGAGACTCTATCTAGCTTCCTCTCATTATTCCGATGCGGCCATCTATGCCTGGTGAATCTTGGACGCTTAAAACAGACGATCCAACGCCGCCTAGCTGCCTTTTGAAACCTAAATCTCTACGAGCGCAATCGCTGGTGTCACTCTTCCATGAGCAGAATCCTCCAACTCCAAGCTTCTCCATAATCTGAAAGTCAAATTTTGGCAATACTGGACAAAATAAAACTACAACAACTCAAATGGCTTGGACATACACAACGCATGGGCTAGCACTCGTCTCCCGAATATACCTACTATGTACAGTACACGGTTCTCGACCAAAGGTCGCCCTCCGAAGAGATGGCAAGAGAAACTTTTCACCTTAACAACACTGCCACCCACTCTGCCGCCACTGCCGACACAGAAGTGACCTACAGGAGCACTTCAGATGACTGGTTAAAAAGAAAGGCCCAAAACGCCCTCAACGACGGATGGGCGTAAGTCCAAGTAAGTCAAGTCATAAAATTAAAGTCAGGTTATTGTTTAGCAGTTGTTTTGTGTTTTTTTTTTGTTTGTTTTTTTTTGGTTGATTTTTTCTCACATTGTTATATATGTTGAGAAATTGTTTGTATTTTTTTCTCCTTCCCTATTTGTTTTGTGTGGATTTTGTGATTGATAGAGGTCTTCTACAAGCTATGCTTCTTGGGACCTCTAAGCGCTTAAGTGTATTGTATTATTTATTGTAGTATTTAATAATTTGAATTGAATTGATAAAGTTTGTTGCATTGATTGTTTATTTAATTTCTGTTTCGTTTTTAAGTTTCATTTATACTTCAATAGCAAAATATTTTTTCGTTTAAGCTTGATTTTCTATTCATATTCTAAGCATTACTCGTTTTAAGATGTTATTAATTCATTATATTATTACTTGTATGTTTTTTCCTATGATTGTTGCCCTTTTTTTGCAGATTTTGCCACCTGAATTTCTATGTGATAACGACTTCATATTGTAAAATTTTTGCTTTCATTTATCTAGCCATGAAGGAAAAGAACTCAATCCCTTGTTTTTTTTCACTGATCTAGAAAGCTTGGCAAAAAAAGTAAATAGCAGTACAGAAATTTTGACAAGAATTCGAGAACTATTTGATTTGTTTAATTTTGTATTTTTAAAGTATGTTTTACCTGGATTCTTTATTACGAGTAGCAAGCATTGCTTTTCCTCACCCTCTGGGAGACATGTTGTTAACAATCTGAGAAGATGTTAACCCCAATCCTAAGTTCCCTCCACAATTTATAACCGCTCTCTAACATAAGGCTAAATTCAAAATCTTACTTGTCCTGGTTCTCCCTTGGGTTCTGCTCAAGAGCATTCTTGCTGGTTTCGGTTATATTGTTCGTTACATTTGCAGAGCTATAACAAATAGAAATTTTAAGAGGAAAACAATACAGAAATACATGGGGCAGCTTTCAAGTATTTACCCAAGAATGCATATTCTACACTTAAAAAGATATCCCTCTAAAACCGCTAATAGCATGAACTAACCCATGAACAGTGGGCGCTATCATGTGAACGGACCTACGAGTAATTATGGAAAAACTTAATATTCCCTAGTAAGTTTTTGAATATTATTTTGCATATATATGGTTTTATCTCCATATTTACTTTTTTAAGTTGCAGCTCGATCAATCAATTGGCAATTTATTCACTTAACGACAAGACTACAAAACACAGAGTGGACATAAAAAAGAGAAAATCAGACCCCCAAGACTAGTTCTAAGGTTTTTTGTTAATAAAATTTAACAACTTGATAAAAAAAAAAAAAAAAAAAAAACTAGAAATAGTACATCAGAAATGACGTAAAAACCCTTGCCCTCTAAACATTATAGAGACCTTATCATCACCAAGCGATATGGCAACACAATCGTCATGATGAATAGCAGTGAGTAGAGTCCTAGATT
>CM051262.1:22140407-22245407 GCA_027921565.1 Artemia sinica
AAGATATGGATTCTGATATACCCAACCAATGTTTCATTGGCTAAACCTTTAACTGCTAGTTTACAGTCCTCCATCTTGAAAACAAGGAAAGGAAAGTCGTAGTTTAGCATAGGTAGCACGACTATTTTGTGTTAGTGTGTTTTTTTTCTTTTCCTACAAGTGATCGTACCGAACCTGAGCTTACATATTATCATGAGGTGGCTCATTGAAACGGATATTAGAATTTATAGTGCCTCTTTTAGATCACGAAAGAATTCCAAATAAATTGGTTTTCAAACTAACATTTTACTATTAAAACTAATCGACATAATAGTTATCATTCCTAAATCATCCACAAATGGCAATTTTTCTCACTAGACAGTTTTTTCAATACGCATTTATAAATTTTTGATTATTACAGGCTGAGGCTCGCTCGCTAGTAGGCTGCAGATATTGCTTCAACCATGATTCCTCTTGATAGCAGCAAGTTTGAAAAACAATTAATGCACATAATATCTTCATGTTAAAACGATATCAGATCAGAAGTTTCAAGTTATACAGGAAAAAAAAAATCTACTCTCTTTTAGAGAGCAATAATAGTGTAAATATTTTTTCTCGAAACGGCTCAATAATTTTTCTGAAAATTGGCACACTAACATTTTTTGGCCGAAAAAAAAAACATCTAGGTAGGTCAAGACTTTTGGGAAATTTGTTTCTTAGCCTTAATTTGGAAATTATATACCGTATACAGGAAAAGGCAACGGCTTGTTCTTCTTTTGAATCTAGCAAAGAAATCTAGCTTCTTTTGAATCTAGCTTCTTTTGAATCTGTTCGCTCCTGTTTTATGTTCTTGCTTGTAAGCCGAAGCTTCACTGCCTTAGAAGCTTCTCTGCCACATTAATGACTTTTTTTTTGAGAAAAAGAAAAAAATAAAAAGGAGCAGATAAAAGGCAGTAGAATCACTCAAAAATAACATCATACCCCAGAAAAGTATCTTTCAAAGATACTTGCGGTACATTAAGTTTGAGTTTCAGGCTATTTTCTAAAATTCCCATATATTTGTTTCCGAAATAACATTTTACTATTAAGACTAATTGAGATAGTAGTTACCACTCCTGAATAAGCTTCTCACTAGCCAGTTTTTTTCTTTAAACACGTTTTTTTTTGGTATTATGGAACTCGGTTCGTCCTTTACTATGTTGAAGCTACCGCTACAGCCATGATTGTATTTATCAACTGATCTTACCCGAGCAATATCAAGGTTGTTATTAAGTGCTGCGATATGAAGACAACTTCTTCCTTCTGAATTGCTGCTCCTAATACCTTCTGGTCGTCCATCTAGAAGCCACTCAATGATGTCATACTTGCCGCCACTTACTGCTTCCAAGAACGGTGTGTCACCCCGCTCTGAAGGTGCCCACAAATCTGCTCCATAAAAATGTAGAAGTCTAAGGCATTCAAGACGACCACGAAACGATGCAAAATGTCCAGGACTGAGATTGAAATAAATAAAAAGTAATTGGATCATAAATAATTTTCGCATGAAAATACTTTTATTTGCTGTTTTGACGTATTTTTACAGCAATGCAACTCAGTTCCTGCAACAGGAAAGTTTTTTTTTGTGAATTTATTCATAAGGCTGAGGTAAAAAGAAAGATATTCAGAGAATAAAGTTCTAAGAATATCAAAATCAAAACAAATTTTGCCCCCTGGGCCTATCTTACGTTTTCTTATATACGAAAACAACGATTTACTAGGATTTTGCTTTCGGTTGTATCATAATTACGGAATTTTAGGGGCAATACGCCCCTGTAGAACCGACTGACAGAGATACTAGTGACTCAGATTATTTTATACTTACAGTTACAGGAGCAAATAGACAAGGTCCCAGGTAGAAATATGATGTTATTACTAGGAGATTTTAACGCCCCGGTTTGGTAGAGATAGGGATAGATGGTATCCCAGCTTAGGTAAATTTGGTGTAGGAAAAGAAAACAGTAATGGATACAGACTTTTGCAATTTTGTAGGTATAACAATCTAGTTATAACCAATACGGTGTTTGGTCATAAAATGGCTCATAAGTTAACATAGTATTCACGTGATGGTAAGACAGCAAACCTTATTGATTATGTTATAGTAAACCGAAGACTGGCAGGATCAATACAAGATACTAGGGTATATAGGAGTGCTGTTATTGATGTTAAAAGTAAAGATAACCATCTAGTAGTGTCAAGGGTTAATTTAAGGCTGAAATATCAGAAGGGTAACTACCTCCCGAGAAGTTATGATGTTAGTAGACTCCAGGATGAGAATTTGAGAGAAACTTTCCAGGAACAGTTGAATACCAAACTTGAGAGTTTAAAATTTGAAAATGTGGAAGATGGTTGGAATAATTTTAGAAAAATAATTTGTGAAGCTGCTGAAGGTGTATTAGGGAAGAAAGCTAGAACTGCAGCTAAGAATATTAGTGAAAAAGCTTTATGTTTAATAGAAAGGAGAAAGGACTTGTACAAGAATTATCTGAGTGATAGATCGTATGAAAACAAAAGAAATGTAAAGAAAGTGGAGAAAGCATTAAAATATGAACTATGGAGGTGTGAAGTGGAGGCCATGGATAAAATTGCCGAGGATCTGGAAGATGCAACTAGACGGCAAAATAGTAAAATATTGTACTGGCACGTTAACAAATTGAGAGGGAGTAGTCAATCCGGACTTGGCCCAGTTAAAGATAGGAATGGGGTGGCAATTAGCGTTAAGGAAAAAACTAAAGCGAGATGGGCCGAACATTTTGAGAACTTGCTTAACCCAGATAGAGTTGCAGGAAAAAATATAGAGGAAAATGAAAAAGTTTGTTATGCCTTGGATGTGAAGGAAGATTTGTTTTGTGAGGAGGAATTAGCAACAGTACTAAAAGGATTAAAGAATAATAAGGCTCCAGGTGCTGATAGGGTTGTAGATGAGTTTCTTAAAAATGGTGGCTCTGAGGTTAGAAATAAGCTATTGAAGATTATGAATATGATTTTTAAAAAAGGGGAAGTACCTAAAGATTTTAGGAAAACCTTAATTAAGCCACTTTATAAGAAAGGTGATAAAAGTGAGTGTGGTAATTATCAAGGCATTAGTCTGGTCTCTGTAGGTAGCAAATTACTTAGTAATATGATACTTTTTAGACTGAGAGATGCCGTAGACAAAGTTTTAAGAGAAGAGCAGTGCGGTTTTAGAAAAGGTAGAGGATGTGTCGACCAAATTTTCACTCTTAGGCTAATAATTGAGAAGTGCCTGAGTTTTCAAATATCTTTGGTCCTCAGTTTTATAAATTATGAGCAAGCATTCGATTCTGTTGATAGAATGGCTTTAGTAAAGGTTTTATCCTTGTATGGTATACTAGACAAATACATTAAAGTGATTAGCGTATGTACGAGAATAACACTGCTGCGGTTAAGGTAGGAAATGAGGTTAGCAGCTGGTTTTGTATTAAATCAGGAGTTAAGCAGGGTTGTGTTCTATCCCCCTTTATATGGATTATTCTGATGGACTTTGTTTTAAGGAGAACAGGAAAGGCAATGGGAGACCACGGAATCAAATGGGGAGGAAAAAGTCTCCTGGACTTGGATTATGCTGATGATTTAAGCATCCTAGATGAAAGTGTGAGCAAAATGAATGAAGTTTTAGAGGTTTGGGAGTTCAGGGTGCTAGAATTGGTTTGAAAATTAATGTTAGGAAGACTAAGTCACTAAGGCTAGGAATAAGTGAAGATGAAAAGGTGACGTTGGGTAATGAAAAGATTGATCAGGTGGGCAGCTTCAAGTACCTTGGTAGTGTAAGGAGGCCTTATTTTGTGTAAATTCCGTAACTCAATTTTATTAAAGCTTGGAATTCCCTTTCGCTTCATAGATCAGAAATATAGCGACAATTTCAAATTAGCTTGAATTTGAAAATAACTTCTCTTTGCATAACTAGTCATAAATCTTGTAGTGACACTCTTTGTCCAAGAATCAAACGAATTTTGAACCCGTGATATGTTAAGACCTAATTTAGACCAGTTTTGCAAGTCCTTGAAAGACTGGAAAAGAAACTACTTTTAACAAAAGGTGGTTGATTGCCTAGGAGGGAGAGAAGGTCGCTAAACGGATCAAGTAGCAAAAAGAATATAACTTATGGATGAGAGAAAAATCGGATTAGTTTTGCCTCGGAAACACGGGAGTCTTTTTGGAGCAAACAAAATGTAAGTGTTTTACTTTGTAATTACGATAAGCTACCACTGTCTGTCTGAATCCTACTTGGGGATAAAAGTTTGAAGATAAAAGTTAAAATAAGAAGAAAACCTCTAAAAGCTTTCTGTCACTTGAAAATAACTTTAATACGTATATAAGAGAAATTTAAGCTTTGAGTATTTCCACCTAGACAAGGCTTGAGCCATTTGGACAAAACAGCATTTTTAAGGTTAGAATAAGCCAAATTAAGTTTCTTCCCAGAAATTTAAGCTTTGAATAACTGAGGGTTTAAAGAGGAAAGGAAACCTTAACCAAGAAGAGAAAGCTAGAAAAGCCATTTGTGCTTCCCCTTGTCAGCCTAGAGTCCCTTGAGGCTTAGCTTGACTTTATAAAGACCTTATATCCAAAAAATTGGAATTATCGGACAATAACATTAATTAACAACACCCCCCCCCCTTTTTGCAATCTTCAGACGTTTATACGAGGAGGAACACCGTTCCCTTTTTAATCATTCTTTCATTTCGTTAACCCCGTACTGCATGTTTATACAAAGGTGACCTTAATGTTTATACAGTTAGGTTAGGGGAAAAAGGGAACAATATTATAAGCTTAAGAATTTCCAAACCTTTATGTCCAGATATTTTCAATTAAGCTTTCCCTGCTAAAGTTAAAGCTTAATAAAGGTCCAAACAATACACAGCCCTTTCAAGAAATAATAAGAGAATCTCTTGGTTTGGGTTAATGAAATTTGAATTAAAAGCAAGTACGGTTATTCTTAGCTTAGCTCAAAAATAGCTTGAACTAAAGGATTTTAATAACCCAGAACTCAAGCCTTGACTAGCTGTTCAAGTGTAACCCTTTTAAGTAGAAACATTCGTTAGCATAGGATTAACTTAATCTTTTTCTTTTCGGTTAACATTGGTGGATTGAACAAGTAGATCCTTAGACCTTAGACCTAGAAGAGGTTTGGAAGTATTCAACATAAACAGAATTAGAATATTTTTCTTTTTATCTTCTTTTGTTAATAAAATCAGTTGTCACTGAATTCTGAGTACCGATTTCTTACCCAACGCCTCAGTTTGTATCACGCTACCAAATTTATTAGCCCTGTAAGTAGGGGCAACCTTACAACTGGTCGCAGCGGTACTCAGGTTCGGTACAACTGGTCTCAGCGGTACTCAGGTTCGGTACAACTGGTCGCAGTGGTACTCAAGTTCGGTGCAACTTTCGTTTAAGTGAGGGGGGATTAACTAAATTTATAAAATTTGGTAAAATTTAGTCCTGTTCCTCACAAGAAAGTGTGTGTTCAGTTTTCCAAACCAATCCAAGACAGAAAAGTTTGAAAAAGTGTTCATTAAAGAAAATTTTAACCTAAAAAGGAAGCTCAGACAGACTTTTATCTTTTATCTTCCTAAGATTCTTTCTTTCTTCTCCTTTTCTTTCTCTTTGCTACAAGTTCTAGTATCTGTATCATCTATAATTTACTTAAATAGGGTCATAGGTTAATCATCCTCAAGAGTGTGTAATTATAATACTAAACTTGAGGGTAAGTTTAAACCAAGGTACTGAGAAAATGCTCATACAATTTATAAGTAGACCCATTTTAGCGACTTAAAGCACTATAAGGGATCAAAACGTTTCCAACGCTAAGAATTGAAAAGAATAGATCCATCATGAGTTCCAATGAAAACAAAATCAAAGAGTTAGAAATTGCACTACAAGACGCACAGTCTAGAATAAACGCTCTAGAGGGGCAATATAGAGATGCCACAGTCACAAGTAGGCTTCAAAGCCTATTTGTGGAGCAAGCACCTCCCATCCCATTACTAACATACCCAAATGAAATCCATTCATGGATTTCCACCCTTAAACAAATACAAAGGAGTTTAAAAAAATGACATTGCTATGATAAATTAAGCTCTTTGTTATACTCGAGGAGAAATGCAAAGATTCGCAACGAGCTTAGATATTCCTAAAATAAAAGATTTAGACCATTTAGAAAAACTTTTAAAAGAAGCCTTTTTACATGAAAAACCAGCCGCACAAAAACTACAAGAACTGCTTTCCGAGAAACAAAGACCATCTGAGTTGGTACACCAATTTTACTCCCGAATTAGTAGAAAGGCTCTAGAGTATGCAAAAACTGATCCTGGTATAAGGGCAGATGACATAACTATTAGTATTTTCAAAAGTGGTATGCTCCCTTCAATTGGAAGGAAAGTTCATGAACAAACTAAAACAACAAACGACAAAGATGAATTATTAGCGCTGACAAAGAGATTTGAATCGATTGATTTAATGTATAGGGACTTCGCAGACATGTCTTTGGGAGCAACAGTGGTTGATTTAGGAGACAAGACCTCCCCTCGAGAACAAAGAGATAACTCCAGAGTAGAATTTCAAAGCATAGGAAATTATAAAAATAGCCCAAAGAAATGTTTGAACTGTGGAAAGAAAGATATGTCAGGACCAACTAGGGATAGTTATTCCAGGTATAAATTTAGTAAAAAAAAAATGCTTGCATAAAATGCTGGACTTGCGGGGGTCCATATAGACATTCAGAATGTGAAAAACCTCCAACCTGTATCCGCTGTGGTGAAACAGGACACAAAGCAAAATATTGTTTAGCTCCAACACCTATACACCAACCCGAAGAAAAATTTTAAGGCAATTTTGCCGAAAATACTGCGGCCTCCGAGCAATGGTTAGGGAACCACCGGAAGGCACAGGCCCAAATTCCGTAGTTTTGTAGTAGGTTAACCGTTAGGAATAGACTTAGAGTGACTAGGAGTTACGGATATGTCGTGACAGGGAGTCATGTACTTCAGAGGGAGGTTGAGAGGACACCTCTCAAGGATACAAAATGGGTTGCGTCCACCTCTTAAGGATGCAAGAAAGAGTTGCGTCTACCTCTTAAGGATGCAAGAAAGGGTTGCGTCTACCTCTTAAGGAAGCAAAAAGGTTTGCATCCATAGGGATATGAAAAAAGGTTGTATCCCAACGCACAAAGGCTGCATATGCATATACTCACAGAGTATTCATGATCTTGAACCTCGATTAGAGTCTCCCAGGCTAAAAATTGAGACAAAGAAGGCTAGCACAGTGCTGAAATGGCTTCTAAAGTAAACAGGATACCGAAATATTTCTAAGATTTGACATTTTGGGTAGAGCTCAGAACCAAAAATTTCGAATTTAGGAAAGAAAGGAAATCCCATTTTTTAGGAAAAGGTTAGGAAATCTCCGTTGGGTTCCCGTGAATGGCTTATTGTTTACACTGGATGATTCTGAAAAAAAGACGTCAATTTAAGATCATTTTATCAAAAAAAAAACTAGTTAATGGAGTCATCCGTTTCCTGCATTCAAGTCCTTTTGTTGGGGGGGCCAAGATGGGAGCTGTCAAAACCTTAAATAAATTAAGACAATAGGGTGTCTTTGTATATATGTATTGCCAGGTTGAAGAGGCATTAAGAATTATGAACTCTGTTTGAGAAGAGTTAAAGTTAGCGTTAGTTACCCCACTCTTTAGGGATAATATTTTCCCTTATGACCTCTTTCACATTCGGTCAAGTGATACCACAGGAAAATTGCAACTTAGCGCGAATAGTGACAAATGCACATTAGTAAAAATATAGTAGTAGCACCATCCAAGAAAAATAGATGAGAGTAAACGCATTGCCCATAAGATTTAGAGTATTGTTGAAAATAAAAAGCACTGCCGATAGGATTTAAAATATCCGTCAAATAAAGGATAAAAATTATAGGAATTATATAAGAGACTCTTTATAATTCAGCCACACACTAAATTAAACTAGTAGTGTCTTCAACAAAGGAGATGAGTTCAGAAAATTCGAAAGGTTCGAAATTTTCAAAACTCCTAATTTTTTTAAAAACAGAGAACGGGTACAGATTTTTTCCTTTCATCGTAGAATGTATTTGTCTTAGATTTTTCAAGTCTTCCATTGTTACTAGACCTTTTGGCACCTTTAAATACTCTTTCGAGTATTCAATTATAATTTGAAAAAAAATTGTGAATAAAGTTTGAAAAGGCCCAAATAAGAAAATAGCATTCAGCTATTCGTAGAGGTCAATTAATATATCTTCTTTTTATTAAAGCTGTGCTCAATTTTGAACCTAAGTAATCAAATAGTCGATTTATCTGTGCTTAGCAACACAAGAGCAGGGGTTTGATTTCGGATACCGCGAAACAACAAACAAAAACAACCCGTAGATTAAAAAATATCTGCATGAGCTCATAAGGATTCTGGCTGAGAACTTTGCATAAGTTCTACTACATTAGGAAGACGAAACTGAATATTTAACTTTTATTTACTTTTAGAATAGGTTTAGTTCAACCATTGGCCTAGATGAAGTGAGGCAAATGCGAGTTTCCTTACAAAAAGAAAAGGAAAGATGTAACAACATATTGGACATCACGTATAACATTTTTACACTCTTTATATATATATTAGGATTTCTTTCAGTAGGACGGATATTCAGAAAATTAAGAAATTTATATACAGGTTATAGAGACCAAAAGTCTCAGGGATTCAATTTAGAAGTAGTATAAGGAGAAATTGAGTTACACTAGATCTTAGTGAATTTGTGTTTCCTTTTGTTTATTCCTTTTAAAACAAAAATTATACTAAGATTTTAAGTGGGGGAGATTGTAAGTAGGCCTTATTTTGTTTAAATTCCGTAACTCAATTTTATTAAAGCTTGGAATTCCCTTTTGCTTCATAGATCAGAAATATAGTGACAATTTCAAATTAGCTTGAATTTGAAAATAACTTCTCTTTGCATAACTAGTCATAAATCTTGTAGTGACACTCTTTGTCCAAGAATCAAACGAACTTTGAACCCTCGATATGTTAAGACCTAATTTAGACCAGTTTTGCAAGTCCTTGAAAGACTGGAAAAGAAACTACTTTTAACAAAAGGTGGTTGATTGGCTAGGAGGGAGAGAAGGTCGCTAAACGGATCAAGTAGGAAAAAGAATATAACTTATGGATGAGAGATAAATCGGGGTAGTTTTGCCTCGGAAACAGGGGAGTCTTTTTGGAGCAAACAAAATGTAAGTGTTTTACTTTGTTATTACGGTAAGCTACCACTGTCTGTCTGAATTCTACTTGGGGATAAAAGTTTGAATATAAAAGTTAAAATAAGAAGAAAACCTCTAAAAACTTTCTGTCACTTGAAAATAACTTTAATACGTATATAAGAGAAATTTAAGCTTTGAGTATTTCCACCTAGACAAGGCTTGAGCCATTTGGACAAAACAGCATTTTTAAGGTTAGAATAAGCCAAATTAAATTTCTTCCCAGAAATTTAAGCTTTGAATAACTGAGGGCTTAAAGAGGAGCTTCCCCTTGTCAGCCTAGAGTCCCTTGAGGCTTAGCTTGACTTTATAAAGACCTTATATCCAAAAAATTGGAATTATCGGACAATAACAATAATTAACAACACCCCCCCCCTTTGTGCAATCTTCAGACGTTTATACGAATAGGAACACCGTTCCCTTTTTAATCATTCTTTCATTTCGTTAACTCCGTACTGCATGTTTATACAAAGGTGACCTTAATGTTTAAACAGTTAGGTTAGGGGGAAAAGAGAACAATATTATAAGCGTAAGAATTTCCAAACCTTTATGTCCAGATATTTTCAATTAAGCTTTCCCTGCTAAAGTTAAAGCTTAATAAAGGTCCAAACAATACACAGCCCTTTCAAGAAATAATAAGAGAATCTCTTGGTTTGGGTTAATGAAATTTGAATTAAAATCAAGTAAGGTTATTCTTAGCTTAGCTCAAAAATAGCTTGAACTAAAGGATTTTAATAACCCAGAACTCAAGCCTTTACTAGCTGTTCAAATGTAACCCTTTTAAGTAGAAACATTCGTTAGCTTAGGATTAACTTAATCTTTTTCTTTTCGGTAAACATTGGTGGATTGAACAAGTAGATCATTAGACCTTAGACCTAGAAGAGTTTTGGAAGTATTCGACATAAACAGAATTAGAATATTTTTCTTTTTATCTTCTTTTGTAAATAAAATCAGTTGTCACTGAATTCTGAGTACCGATTTCTTACCCAACGCCTCAGTTTGTATCGCGCTACCAAATTTATTAGCCCTGTAAGTAGGGGCAACCTTACAGTAGTATTATTAGTAAAGATGGTGGGTGAAGATGTTAAAAATAGAATAGCCAAGGCTCAGGGTGTTTTTTAACAGTTAAAAAAAGTCTGGAAGAATAAGAAGATAAGTCTGCAAACCAAGATTAGAATACTAGAAGCTACAGTGATGACAGTGGTCAAATATGGCTCTGAAGCATGGACGCTCCGAAAAGCGGATGAAGATTTGCTAGATGTTTTCCAGAGAAATTGCTTAAGGATTGTTCTGGGTACCCGGCTGACTGACAGTATTTCAAACAATAGGCTATACGAAAAATGTGGTTCAATACCGCTCTCTATGGCTATAATGAAAGAAAGGTTGAGGTGGTTAGGGCACGTTGTGCGGATGAAGGATGACAGATTGCCAAAGATTGTTCTTTTCAGCCAACGATCTAGGGCTAAACAGAAAGCAGTTCGTCTCCGTCTGGGGTTGGAGGACGTCATGAAGAAAGATTTAAAGGGAATGGGAACTTCGTGGGCGGATGTAAAACGGGAGGCTTTGAATAGATTGGGGCGGAGGAGGAGCGTGCGTAGCTGTGTTGGCCTCAGGAGGCTTGGTGCTGCGGTGAGTTGTTAGTAGTAGTAGTAGTATTAGCCTGTATATTCCCAAAGACAAGTGCACCTTCAAAATAAAGCTGAAAATAGGAGCTGCTTGGTGCCATTTGCATTTAGCTCAAAAGCTGTTCGGTGCTATGTGCTTTTCGCTTATATTTCGATTATTTTTAGCGCATGCTTCTTTTTTAATCTGCCTCCTATTGCTGCAAAAAAACTATATAAGTGCATATGTACACCTCCAAAAGAAATCTAAGCCTACAAAATGCTCGGCGTCATTTACTTTTCGCTTTTTTGTTGATTTTTCGTTCATGTTTTTTTTTTTTTTTATTTGGCCCCCATTACCGCCCAAAACTGTATAACTGCATGTGTACACCTAGTATCCCCTTCAAAAGAAAGTGAAGCCTACAAGCTGCTCGGAGCCGTTTGCTTTTTTTGGCTGATTTTTTGTTCATGTTTCTTTTTTTTTAATGTGGCCCGATTACTGCCAAAAACTGTATAACTCCATATGCACACCTAGTGCACCTTCAAGAAAAAACAAACCCTCCAGGCTGTAGGCACACCTAGTGCACCTTGAAGAAAAAACAAAGCCTACAGGCTGTGTACTGGTTGTGTAAGGGAAATTAGTTGCCCTAAAATAACTTTCAACTATTAAAAAGGGCATCAGCCCTTTCTATTTTCAATCAAATGAGCCCCTTTCGAAGTTCCCACGACAACTCCTTCGATACGAAGTGCCTTGGTCTAAACAACAACAACAACAACAACAAATATCAATAATCACTTTCGACTATTAAAAAGGACACTAGCCCTTTGAATTTCAAATCGAATGAGCCGTTTTTTGAATTTTCTGCGAAAACACCTTCTATAAAAAACCTTATATACCTCCAGGGCATAACTTAAACCCCTTGCCCTGAGGGCTGTGGGAGAGCATCTTCCTCAAAAACATATTTTCTATCTGGAAGTCAACTACGCTCAAAGTATGAACACATACTGAACAAGTACTGATAAAACCTATCCTCTCCAGACAAAAAAAGTGACCCTTTGTCCGCGTCTCCGGAGATGATTCCATACCTATGTGAACCTGGCGACTAAATCACAAGTTTCGTAGATGATCATACTTGTTCCGCAAAAGCTGTATCAAATTTAATTTATTGGCTCGGAGCGATTAAGTAGTACAACATTTTCCCCCTAGAGGCGCTGAGGTACGCGAGGTCACTTTTGGAGAGTTTTGACTGTACTTGTTCATTAGATGATTATACTTTAACTACGCTGAACAAAATGCCTATATCAAAATTTTTATTGGATGTGTTTGGGGGAATGATGGGCGTGGGAGGGGGGGGGTCTAGTTGCCCTCCAATCACTTTCGACTGTTAAAAAGAGCACTAGCCTTTTGAATTTCCAATCGAATGAGCCTTTTTTGAAGTTCCTACGACAACATCTTCTATAAAAACCTTATATGCCCCCAGGGCATAACTTAAAACCCCTGCCCTGAGGGTTGTGGGTGAGTTTACTCATCAAAAACATATTTTCTATCCGGAAATGAACTACACTGAACAAAGTGGCTATCTCAAAATTTTGATTGGATGTGTTTGGGCGAATGATGGGCACGGGGGGGGCTATTTGCCCTCCAACCACTTTTGACTATTAAAAAGGGCACTAGCCCTTTGAATTTCCAATCGAATGAGCCCCTTTTAAAGTTACTACGACAACGGTTTCTATAAAAACCTTATATGCCCCAAGGGCATAACTTAAAACCCTTGCCCTGAGGGTTTTGGGAGAGTGTCCTCCTCAAAAAAATATTTTCTATCTGGAAATTAACTGGCCTATGCTGAACCAAATGGTTATCTCAAAATTTTGATTGGATGTGTTTGGGGAAATGATGGGCGTGGGGGGCTAGTTGCCGTCCAATCACTTTCGACTATTAAAAAGGGCACTAGCCCTTTGAATTTCCAATGGAATGAGCCTGTTTTGAAGTTTCTACGACAACGCCTTCTATAAAAACCTTATATACCCCAAGGGCATAACTTAAAACCCTTGCCCTGAGGGTTGTAGGGGAGTGTCCTCCTCAAAAACATATTTTCTATCTGGAAACAAAATGGCTATCTCACGCTGAACAAAATGGCTATCTCAAAATTTTGATTTGATGTGTTTGGGGTAATGATGGGCTTTTTTTAAGGGGAGGGGCTAGTCACCCTCCAAACACTTTCGACTATTAAAAAGGGCACTAGCCCTTTGAATTTCCAATCGAATGAGCCTGTTTTGAAGTTTCTACGACAACGGTTTCTATAAAAACCTTATATGCCCCAAGGGCATAACTTAAAACCTTTGCCCTGAGGGTTTTGGGAGAGTGTCCTCCTCAAAAACATATTTTCTATCTGGAAATCAACTAGCCTACGTTGAACAAAATGGATATCTCAAAATTTTGATTGGGTGTGTTTGGGGGAATGATGGGCGTGGGGGGGGGGCGAGGTGCTCTCCAATCACTTTCGACTATTAAAAAGGGCAATAGTCCATTGAATTTCCAATCGAATGAGCCTGTTTTGAAGTTTCTACGACAACGCTTTCTATAAAAACCTTAGGCCTATATGCCCCCAGGGCATAACTTAAAACCATTAACCTGAGGGTTGTGGGGGAGTGTCCTCCTCAAAAACATATTTTCTATCGGGAAATCTACTACGCTGAACAAAATAGCTATCTCAAAATTTGGATTGGATGTGTTTGGGGGAATGATGGGCGCAGGGTGGGGGGGGCTAGTTGTCCTCCAAAAACTTTCGACTATTAAAAAGGGCATTAGCCATTTGAATTTCCAATCAAATGAGCTCCTTTTGAAGTTTCTACGACAACGCCTTCTATAAAAACCTTATATGCTCCAGGGCATAACTTAAAACCCTTGCCCTGAGGGTTGTGGGGGAGTTTCCTCCTCAAAAACATATTTTCTATTTGGAAATCAACTACGCTGAACTAAATGGCCAACTCAAAATTTTGATTTGATGTGTTTTGGGGAATGATGGGCGTGGGGGGGGGGGGCAAGTTTCCCTCCAATCACTTCCGACTATTAAAAAGGGTCCCAGACCTTTGAATTTCCAACCGAATGAGACTGTTTTGAAGTTTCTACGACAACGCCTTCTATGAAAACCTTATATGCCCCGAGGGCGTAACTTAAAACCTTTGCCCTGAGGGTTACGGGGGAGTGTCCTCCTCAAAAACGTATTTTCTATCTGGAAATCAAGTAGCCTACGCTGAACAAAATGGCTATCTCAAAATTTTGATTGGATGTGGTTGGGGGAATGATGGGTGTGGGGGGGACTAGGTGCCCTCCAATCACTTTCGACTATTAAAAAGGGCACTAGCCCTTTGAACTTTCAATCGAGCGAGCCTGTTTTGAAGTTTCTATCACAACGCCTTCTATGAAAACCTTATATGCCCCGAGGGCGTAACTTAAAACCTTTGCCCTGAGGGTTACGGGGGAGTGTCCTCCGCAAAAACATATTTTCTATCTGGAAATCAACTACGCTGAACAAAATGGCTATCTCAAAATTTTGATTGTATGTGTTTGGGAGAATGATGGGCGTGGGAGGTGGGGGGGTTAGTTGACCTCCAATCACTTTTTACTATTAAAAAGGGCACTAGCCCTTTGAATTTCCATTCGAATGAGCCTGTTTTAAAGTTTCTACGACAACGCCTTCTATAAAACCTTATATGCCCCCAGAGCATAACTTAAAACCCCTGCCCTGAGGGGTGTTGAGTGTCCTCCTCAAAACATATTTTCTATCCGGAAATCAACTGCGCTGAACAAAATGGCTATCTCAAAATTTTGATTGGATGTGTTTGGGGGAACGATGAGGCATGGGGGGGGGGGCTAGTTGCCCTCCAATCACTATTGACTATTAAAATGGGCACTAGAACTCTCGATTTCCGATCGAATGAGCTCCTTTTGAAGTTTTTACGACGACCCATTCCATGTGAAGTGCCCTGCTCTAAAGGAAAAAAAAAAATAATAAATGATACATATGTGCCAACATCGTTCTTATATGCCCTCAGGGAATAACTTACAACCCTTGCCCCAAGGGTTGTGGGGGACTGCTCTCCTCAAAAAGATATTTTCTATTTGGAAATCAACTACGCTGAACAAAATGGCTATCTCGAAATTTTGATTGGATGTGTTTGGGGGATAGATGAAGTGGGGGGGGGGGGGCTAGTTGCCTTCCAATCACGTTTGACTATTAAAAAGGGCACTAGACACTCCAATTTCCAATCGAATGATTCCTTTTCGAAGTTTTTACGACAACTCCTTCGATACGAAGTGCCCGGGTATGGAGAAAAACCCAAAAAAAAAACACATTGTTCCCACATCGTTCTTTACTTAGGCAGCGCTAGCGTGCTGCCTACGATGTGGCCCCATTACTTCCAAAAATTGTATAACGTCCATGTTTCTTTTTTTTAATGTGGCCCCCATTAGTGCCAAAAAACTGTATAACTGCATACGTACACCTAGTACCCCTTCAAAAGAATGCTAAGCTTACAAGCTGTCCTGTGCCATTTGCTTTTTTTAATGATATTTTTATTCGAGTTTCTTTTTTTTTAATCTAGCCCCCATTACCGCCAAAAACTCTATAACTGCATATGTGGACCTAGTACCCCCTTCAAAAGAAAGCGAAGGCTACAAGCTGCTCGGTGTCATTTGATTTTTTTGCTGATTTTTTGTTCATGTTTCTTTTTTTTAATCTAGCCCCCATTACCACCAAAAACTGTATAACTGCATATATGCACCTAGTACCCCCTTCAAAAGAAAGCGAAGCCTACAAGCTGCTCGGTGCCATTTGCCTATTTTTGCTGTCCATGTTTTTTTTTTTTAAACTGACCCCCATTACCGCCAAAAAATGTATTACTGCATACATACACCTAGTACCCCCTTCAAAAGAAAGCGAAGCTTACAAGCTACTCGGTGCCATTTGCTTTTTTTGCTGATTTTTTGTTCATGTTTCTTTTTTTTTTAATCTAGCCCCCATTACCGCCAAAACCTGTATAACTACATATGTGCACCTAGCACCTCCTTCAAAAGTAAGCGAAGCCTACAAGCTGCTCGGTGCCATTTGATTTTTTTGCTGACATTTTATTCGTGTTTCTTTTTTTTAATCTGACCCCATTACCGCCAAGACTGCATAGCTGCATATGTACATCTAGTACCCCGTTCAAAAGAAAGCGAAGCCTACAAGCTGCTCGGTGCCATTTGCTTTTTTTGCTGATTTTTTGTTCATGTTTTTTTTTTTTTAATCTAGCCCCCATTACCGCCAAAACCTGTATAACTGCATATGTGCACCTAGTACCCCCTTCAAAAGAAAGCGAAGCCTACAAGCTGCTCGGTGCCATTTGCTTTTTTTGCTGACATTTTATTCGTGTTTCTTTTTTTTAATCTGGCCCCATCACCGCCACAAACCGTATTAATGCATATATACACCTAGTACACTTTCAAAAGAAAGCAAAGCCGACAAGCTGCCTGATGTCATTTGCCTTTTTTTTGCTGACTTTTGATTCTTAATTCTTTTTTTCTTATCTGGCTCCCATTGCTGCTGAAATCTGTATTACTGCATATATACACCTAGTACCCCTTCAAAAGAAAGCTAAGCTTACAAGCTGCCCGATGCCATTTGCTTTTTTTGGCTGATTTTTCATTCATGTTTTTTTTTTTTTTTTAATCTGGCCCCTATTACCACCAAAAAATGTATAACTGCATATGTAAACCTAGTACACCTAAGAGAGAAAACGAAGCCTACAAGCTGTCCGATGTCATTTGCATTTTTTTGCTGATTTTTACTCATGTTTCTTTTTTTGATCTGGCCTCCATTACTGCCGAAAACCTTATATGTACACCTACTACCCCTTCAAAAGAAAGGTAAGCTTACAAGCTGCCAGATCCCATTTGTTTTTTTGCTGATATTTCATTCATGTTTCTTTTTTTTAATGTGGCCCCCATTCAGGGGCGGATCCAGGATTTTTTCTAGGGGAGGGGGGGGGGGTGCAAAATAGGTTGATCCGATAAACTTGCATTAGAAGCAAGTTTAATTAGCGCAAACTTGCGTTAAATAAGTAAATTACGCTACTTTAGACTACGTTAGGGGGGCGGGGCACCCCCGTCACACCTCACCTGGATCCGCCACTGTCCCCATTACTGCCAAAAACTGTATAACTGTATATGTACGCCCAGTACCCCTTCAAAAGAAAGCTAAGCCTACAAGCTGCCCGATGCCACTTGCTTTTTTTTTGCTGAGTTTTCATTCATGTTTCTTTTTTTAATTTGGCCCCCATTACTGCCGAAACTGTGTAACTGCATATGTACACCTAGTACACAATAAAATAAAAAAAAAAAAACAAAGCCCACAAGCTGTCTGATGCTGTTTGCTTTTTTTTCTGATTTTTGATTCATGTTTCTTTTTTTTAATGTGGCCCCCATTACTGCCAAAAACTGTATAACTGCATATGTACACCTAGTAAGCCTTCAAAGGAAAGCTAAGCTTACAAGCTGCCCGATGCCATTTGCTTTTTTTTTTGCTGATTTTTCTTTCATGTTTTCTTTTTTTTTAATGTGACCCCCATTACTGCCGAAAACTGTGTAACTGCATATGTACACCTAGTACACCTTCATGAAAAAACGACGTTTACAAGCCGTCTGATGCCGTTTGTTGTTTTTTTTTTTGCTGATTTTTCATTCGTGTTTCTTTTTTTAATGTGGCTCCCATTACTTCCGAAAACTGTTTTTACTTTTATAACTTTAATAAATCAAATAATATTAACATTTTGAATACTAAATATCACTACATGTATATTAAACTGACAATGTACATTCATTTGTATTTTTTTCAGTAAAGTGCAAGTTATGTTCTGGCCCTGGGATGGCATAGGGGTTTGAGCCCTACTCATGTCAATTTCTGCTCGTTTTGAGTTTGACTTGGTTATATTCTAATTTCTGTTCGATTTGGGTTTCATTTATTTATCGATGCTGATTTGTGGTAGTTTCACGGTTGGTAGATTTTTTGATTTTATTTTGGCTCATTTTTGGTTTAATGGAGTTCTTTACTTTTCTTTGAAAAACTTGTTTTGTGGAAAATTTTTTCTTAATTAATTCTGTTCGTTTTATATTGACATAGTCTTTTCAGGGAAAAAGAAAATAATACTTTAAATCTTTTCGTTTTTTTAAGACTTTATAGTTTAGCATGCTGTTTGTATGCTGGAGGAAAGTTTTCAGCAATTTTAAACAACATACACCCTTTTAAAAATCTGGACACAAATAGTAGTGTTTAATTTAGTTTCATACCTCCTCTAGTTGACCTTAAATAGAAAACTAGATACCATTCGCAAAAAAATCTGTTTATTTTCTTTTAGAGCTTGAATACACTTACTCTATTTTGATTTGGTTAAATTTAAAGAGCAGAAGTAGCCCCGAAAGTTTGAACATAATACCCTCAGTCTTTCTTGGGATAATGCTGAGATGCCTTATTGGGAATTATCATTAACACAGTGCATTTTGATTTAATCTTAAGGCAACATTTAGTTTTTAAACATAATGGGCAAATGGGAGGTTGGGCGTGGGAGGGGGATTAGTTGCCCTCCAATCCCTTTCGACTATTAAAAAGGGCATTAGTCCCTTCTATTTTCAATTGAATAAGCTTTTTTCGAAGTTCCTACGACAAATCCTTTGATACGAAGTGCCCTGGTCTAAAAAGAAAAAAAAAAATAATACGTTGTACCCACATCAATCTTTACTATAGAAATGTCAAGCCTTTCAATTATTTTGACTACTATAAAGGGCCCTAGCCCTTTCAATTTCCAATCGAATGATAACTCTTTGATTTTCTACGACAACGCTTTCTATATACACCTTATATGCCCCCAGGGCATGAATTACAACCCTTGTCCTGAGGGCTGTGAGGGGGTTGTCATCCTCAAAGACATAATTTCCAGAAATCTCAACTACGTTAAACAAAATCGTTATCTCAAAATTCTGATTGGATGTGTTTGGGGAAATGGTGGGCGTAAGAGGGGCATTAGTTGCTCTTCAATCACTTTCAACTATTAAAAAAGGCACTAGCCCTTTTAATTTCCAATCGAATGAGCCCTTTTGAAGTTTCTACGACAACGCTTTCTCTAAAAACCTTATATGCCCCAGGGCAAAACTTAAAACCCTTGCTCTGAGGGCTTTGAGGGGGTTGCCATCCTCAGAGACATAATTTCCGGACCTTTCAACTACGTTGAACAAAATGGCTATCTGAAAATTTTGATTGGATGTCTTTGGGGAAATGGTGGGGGTGAGAGGAGGGTTACTCGATCTTCCATCACTTTCGACTATTAAAAAGGCACTAGCAGTTTCAATTTCCAACCGAACGATTCCTTTTTGAAGTTTCTACGACAACGCTTTCTATAAGAAAAACCTTATATGCCCCCAGGGCATAACTTACAACCCTTGCCCCGAGGGCTGCGGGGGGAGTGTCATCCAAAAACATAATTTCCGGATTTTTAACTACGTCGAACAAAATGGCTATCTCAAAATTTTGATTGGATGTGTTTGGGCAAATCGTGGGTTTAAGAAGGGTGTTAGTTATCCTCCAATCACTTTCGACTATTAAAAAGGGCACAAACCCTTCTAATTTCCAATCCAATGAGCCCTTTTTGAAGTTTTTACAAAATCACTATCTATAAAAGCCTTATATGCCCCCAGGGCATAACTTACAACCCTTGCCCCGAGGGCTCTGAGGGGGTTATCATCCTTAGAGACCTAATTTCTAAAACTTTTAACTACGTTGAGCAAAATGGCTATCTAAAAATTTTGATTGGATGTGTTTGGGAAAATGTTGGCGTGAGAGGGGGTTTAGTTGCCCTCCAATCACTGTTGTCTATTAAAAAGGGCACTAGCCCTTTGAATTTCTAATCAAATGAACCGTTTTTTAATTTTCTACGACAAAGCTTTCAATAAAAACCTCATATGCCCCCAGGGCATAACTTACAACCCTTACCCTGAGGGCTGTGAGGGGAGTGTCATCCTCAAAAATATAATTTCTGGACCTTTCACCTACTTTGAACAAAATGGCAATCTCAAAATTTTGATTGGATGTGTTTGAATAAATTGTGGGCACGGAAGGGGTGTTAGTTGCCTTCCAATCACTTTCGACTATTAAAAAGGGCACTAGCCATTTCAATTTCCAACCGAATGAGCCCTTTTTGAAGTTTCTACGACAAAGCTTTCTATAAAACCTTAAATACCCCCAGGGAATAACTTACAACCCTTGCCCTGAGGGCTGTGGGGGAGGTTCCTCCTCAAAAACATAATTATCATCTGGAAATCAACTACGCTGAACAAAATGGCTATCTCAAAATTTTGATTGGATGTGTTTGGGGAGATATTGGGCGTGGAAGGGGTGTTAGTTGCCTTCCAATCACTTTCGACTATTAAAAAGGGCACTAGCCATTTCAATTTCCAACCGAATGAGCCCTTTTTGAAGTTTCTACGACAACTCCTTCGATTTGAAGTGCCCTAGTCTAAAGGGGAAAAAATAATACATTGTGCCAACATCGTTCTTTACTTAGGCAGCACGATGGACTGCCTATGATCTGGCCCCCATTGTCAAACACTATATAACTGTATATGTATATCTAGTACCCCTTCAAAAGAAAGCGAAACTTACAAGCTGCTTGGTGCCATTTGCTTTTTTTGCTGATTTTTCGTTCATGTTTCTTTTTTTTTTAATCTGACCTTTCCACAGCACATATTTCTTAAAAGAAATTATTTTTATTAACAATTTCTAGCCAATTGCTCATAAAAACTAAATATTTTTCCTTTTTTTTTTAAAGTCAATTCTTTTAAAAACTGCACATTAAAGCAAGACAATATTTTTTCAAATATAGAATAGAGTAAGTTGTCTCAACGATTGTGATTTATTTGACTTTATTTCGACTCTATTATTATATTTTATTTCTACTCGTCTTCAGTTTAATGCCGCTCTTTAATTTTTTTTTTTGAAAGAACTTTTGTTTTTTAAGTTTATAGAATTAAAATTTCTTAAAAAACTGTTTTTTACTAATTAATTGTAGACAATTGTGCAAAAGAACTTAATACTTTTCCTTCACTTTTTAACCTTATTTATTTTCTTTCACAAGTGCACAATAAATAATATTTTATTCAATATCGAATAAATTGAGCTTATCGATTGGTAACGATATTCATTCTTTACAATTTAAGCTATTTAAAGAAAAGGATTAAAGCAGATCATATGTATCTTTAAACAAAATTGAAGCATTAAACTGGGTCGTAAGACCATAAATATATAAAAGTTCAAATAGGGATTAAATCCTTTTAATAGACAGTGATTTTCACAATCAGTGAAAAAATTTCACAAAAATACTAGATATTTCGGTCACTGCATTTGTGACCGAAATATATAGTATTTTTGTGGAATTTATCACTGTTTGTGAAAATCACTGTCTATTAAAAGGATTTGATACCTATTTGAACTTATATTTATTTATCATCATGGAAAGGCAGTGTGGTCTCCGAGATTATCTGGGTCGCAAGAAATGTGGAACATCATACAGACAGTAGATAGTGCACTGAATGACATTTACAGCTGTTCTGGAGTTTAAGTGCTTCCTTTTCCAGAATTAGAAGTTGTAATCAAAGAATATAGAAAGGCACAAGAATATAAACTGGGGTTAGTGTCGAAAAGAAAATCCACCAAACACCATATAGAATTCGGTGATTCTGTTTAACCCTTAATTGCAGCATACTTGTCTTTTTATTTATTCTAAAATGGAGGGGGAGGATTATTTAAGTAGAATGATGTCACTAGTAGGCCTACCAACTTAAATACGACTAGCCTACTTAAACTGCCAAATTTTTCAAATCTAACCTAGGCCTACTTTGTGCAAACTAGATTTTGGCGCAAAGAAAATTGAAAACAAAATAGGCTAATTAATTAATACTATCTTCCATTTTGGATCACCGAAGATCCAACTCTTTAAAGCTTTCGATTCTCTTTGGCTGTGAATTCAGCAATAGGGTAGCTTAGGAAAGGCTTTAGATCCTCCGCAGGATTGTATTTCGGTCTTTCCGATAATCTTATACTAGATTTTTTTTTTTACTATTTACTAAAGCTGAACTCACAAGCGTGCTCAGCTAAACATCTTTGTTAAGGAAAAATCATTTGCGACCAATCGTCTTTTTTTTTTTTTGACAAAGTGTTGTGATTGGCCCAACATGATATTGCCTAGACCCTAATTCTTTGTTTGGATCACATGAGGACACGGCTTAAGCAAATCCAAGTTTTCACTTATCAAAATTAGGAGACTAAACTATGTATGCATACTCGAAGTACGTATTGAACAATATAGCTATAATTGTTAATTATGTCAATGACTGATATAGCTGGACTTACGTTCTTCCTTTTAAATCGCGATAGTTTGGATCAGCTCCAAACCTTAGTAACGCCTCAGTGCATTCCGAATGACCAAGACTGACTGCGTAAAAAAGAGGCGTTGTTTCTTGGTTGTCCGGAGGATCTACGAAAACGCCACATAGTCCGATTAACGCCTCAACGCAATCCGTGAAGCCACGACTGGCTGCACAATGAAGAGCTGTAAAATACGATTAGACAGCCATGATTCTTTTAGCTTTATCTCATAAAGAATAGAACAGACTTGTATGTACAACAAAAACAGACTTGCTACCGATGTATTGAAAGAAATAATAATACGCAGGCGTTTTGTTTACAATTCGTGACACAAAACACACTTTCAAGAAGAAATTTTCAAAATGTGCTAAAACTTTAACCTGGTCTCATACGACAAATGTCAGGGAAGAAATGACGTAGTTTATTTGCTCTTTCTATGTATATAAATATGATGTCATTCACATGAGTGATTTTTCTTAAAAAATAAGGCTCCAAACGAGTTTTCTCATAATCGTGACCTATTTAGCTCGTTTTTTAAAGTAAGAAAATCCCAGGTGCCATTTTTCAAAAAAATAAGGAGCCATTTTCAAGAAAAGATTACAAATAAATACATACAGAGTTACTCCTTTACAGAAAATAGATTAAGTTTATTATTAAGTTTGTATATTAGTCAGGGCGCCACGCTTGGCTATCTCGCTCATTTCAAAAAGGGGATACGACGGAATGGGGTTATTATGAAACATATACCAGTAGTGGGGGCATGTCAGGTCCGAGCGCATGCCCTCCCCGGTTTCAAGCGCATGCCCTCCCTTTTCCCGTTGAATTCAAGCGCATGCCCTTTGAAATCACTTCATCCCTGTTTCTGGCGATAGCTGGCAAGATTCCTAGTCTTTTGCACCTGTTTCTAGGTGGAAAGAGTTCAATGTCCTTGGCAAGAGTTCAAGGACACCCCCTTTATTTTTCAACAACACACATATCCCTTTTCCCATGGTATTCCTGAAACATGCCCTCTGACGTCACGGCAGCCATAGGGAAAATAAAATTGGATTTCAAACGCAGCCCTCTGATGTCTTGACACACCTGTTTCTAGTTGGAAAGAGTTCAATGTCCTTGGCAAGAGTTCAAATTTTAGGTCAGGTGTTTATTCTATGACACATCCCTGGCAAGTTTCCCCAGAGATATTTACTTGGAACGTGGCCGGAATGAAATGCAAGTTTTAATAATAAGCTTCTAACCCCTCACCCCTGTTTCTAGTGCATGCCCTCTGACGTCACGGTGCACTTCCCCGTATGAAACGCATGTTACACCACGCGACATACCCTCATCTCTAGATAAATAGAGCTACTAACCTCACAACTGCACCGTGCAGTCACCTGTTTTATTAAATGGAACGCAAATGGCAAGACTCCATGACTCACCCCTGTGGACTCCAATGACATCATACAACTTACCCCGTTTCAAACGAACATGTCTAATATGCATGACGTAATTTTACGCAACCCTACCACAGAAACCCATGGGGGAATCCCCGCTTGTAACGTAACGACAGCTTACACCTAACTTAATGGCGGTACACACTGATTGCTCATCCATCACTGCCAGATAATACCATTTTAACATTTTCGCCTAAAAGTCTTTTTTTTTCGGCGTTTCTTTTTTCGCCCAAAACCCCAAAGCTTTTTTCGTTAACTTACTGGCGGTACAAACTGATTGCGCAACCATCACTGGCAGATAATATCATTTCAACATTTTTCACCGAAAAGCCTTTCTTTTTCGGCGTTTCATTTTTTGCTCAAAACGCCATTCATTTTTTCTAGAGTTCTTGACCCCGCCAGGACTCGAAAGGTCATTCCCTTACAATGGAGCACGCTCTAACCTAGAGAACTTAGAAGACATTTCCAATATTATGTATCTTGAACCATATTCTAAAAATAAACAATTGCACGACACATGAGATTCCCCATTTGTTGGAACTCATTAGAACCAGAATTTTGCATCGAAATTTGGCACTTACTTGGAAAAACAACTAATTCCAGGGGATATTTGCTTTCAAGATGTTAATAAAGCGGAAATGTATGTTTAAATTAAGTAAACATCTAGGTATGAGAGACGCGTCCCAAACAATAAATCTTAAAAACACAGAAAATAAAAACAAATTGATGAGCAATAAAACATAAAAAAAGACAGCTAAAAAATAAAAGTTGAAAATGTCATATTATACTATACGCAAAAAAGAACCATTTATTATAGAAAACCAGGCTTCTGGCCTGCAACCCCGGGGGGTAGGGGAGGAGGAGTGATATTAGATGCAATTTAAACCATATCAAGAGCTTTTAAGGAAATACCCCCTTTTCATTAAGATAGATTCATGGATATTTCACATTATCGTAACAATAGCTTCCGGTCCGCACCTAGTAGCCTTCATTTTCAGAGGATGCATTGATAAGAGGTGTAGTTTTTAGGCGTTATTGGAGCTTTAAAAGGATAAAGAATAACATACCTATTTAAGGAAAGACGAGGGGAGAGGAGTTCAGGGGAGGGGGAACCGTCTCTGGGGGATGAGATTCAAGCGTACATTTATTGTTATTCATCCTCCATCCAGTGCTCACTGCTCGTCTCCGAGGAAGTGTCCAATCCCCCGAGCGGTTTGTCTCAGCCCGACACAACCCCAGGACAAGATTTTTCAGCAAAAATATGAGGGAGGGGATCATAATATACACAAAAAGAAAACCGAGTGCATTATAGAAAACCGAGACTTCTAGCCTGAAACCCAGGAGGTTGAGAAGGAGGGGTGTAATATTAGATGCAAATTTAAGACATATTAAGAGCTTTTAAGGAAATACCCCCTTTTCATTAAGATAAATTCATAAATATTTTACAATATCCTAACTATATTTTCCAGCTCGCACCTAGTAACCTTCATTCTCAGAGGATGCAATGATTATAGATGTAGTTTTTAGGCGTTATTGCAACTTTAAAAAATAAAGAATAACATGCCGAATTTAAGGAAAGACGAAGGGAGAGGACTCCTGGGGAGGGGAAACCATCTGGGGGGGAGGAGATTCAAGCGTACATTTATTGTTATCCAGCCTCCATCCAGTGCTCGCTGCTCGTCTCCGAGGAAGTGTCCAATCCCCCCGAGCGGTTTGTTCCAGCCCAACACACCCCAGGACAAAATGTTTCAGCAAAATAAGAGGGAGGAGATCATAATATACACAAAAAGAATCGTGTACTATAGAAAACCGAGACTTCTAGCCTGAAACCCAGGAGGATGAGAAGGAGGGAGTGATATTAGATGCAAATTTAAGACATATTAAGAGCTTTTAAGGAACTACCTCTTTTTTATTAAGATAAATGCATGGATATTTCACAATATCCTAACAATATTTTCCAGCTCCCACCTAGTAGCCTTCATTTTCAGAGGATGCATCGATAATAGATGTAGGTTTTTAGGCGTTATTGTGGCTTTAAAAGGATAAAGAATAACATACCAAATTTTAGGAAAGACGAAGGGAGAAGACTCCAGGGGAGGGGGAACCGTCTGTAGGGGAGGAGATTCAAGTGTACGTTTATTGTTATCCAGCCCCCATCCACTGGTCGCTACTCGCCTCCGAGGAAGTGTCCAATCCCCCCGAGCGGTTTTTCCCAGCCCGACACACCCCAAGGACAAAATTTTTCAGCAAAAATATGAGGGAGGGGATCATAATATACACAAAATGAACCGTGTATTATAGAAAACCGAGACTTCTAGCCTGAAACACAGGAGGATGAGAAGGAGAGGAGTGACACTAGATGCAAATTTAAGACATATTAAGAGCTTTTAAGGAAATACCCCTTTTTCATTAAGATAAATTCATGGATATTTCACAATATCCTAACAATATTTTCCAGCTCCCACCTAGTAGCCTTCATTTTCAGAGGATATATTGATAATAGATGTCGGGTTTTAGGTGTTATTGTGGCTTTAAAAGGATAAAGAATAACATGCCTAATTTAAGGAAAGACAAAGGGAGAGGACTCCTGGGGAGGGGAAACCGTCTGTGGGGGAGGAAATTCAAGCGTACATTTATTGTTATCCAGCCTCCATCCACTAAGGTACCGAACTGCTCGCTGCTCGCCTCTGGGGAAGTGTCCAGTCCCCCTGAACGGTTTCTCTTAGTCTAGGGCTAAAATATCAAAACACAGAAGGGAGAGGAAAATTCTACTTCGAGAAATTCTTGTTACCATCCACCCCGTGTGCTGTGGGGGGAGTTTGATCTGTGTCTACTCTTTTTGGGGGACGGAATACGGCCATCCTACGCGCAGTGGGGGAGTTTGATCTAGGTCTACTCATTCCTGGGACGGAATCCGGGCTTCGGCTAGGCGATAAAAGAGGCTAAAAAACGCTATTGCTCGAGATAACATAAAATGTAGTAATAATAGGAAAGTTATCATATAATTTCTCCGGTAACCCTCTAACGTCAGAGCATCCCTGTTTCTAGCGCTCAGCTAGCAAGATTTGTGCCCTGGCAAAATTCCAGTCATTGATACATTGTTTTTCTGGAAGACACCTGGATTTCCCTTGATGAGGTCTAATATGAATAACGCAAGCGTTTGTCACAAAAAGACTAAAAGGACCCCATGGAACTCCAGCATGCCACATACATATGCGTATCGCGTATTAACGGCGATGTATATCTTAAGAAAAGATACCCAATGGGAGAGCTTGGAAGATCATCTTGCGAGAAGGGAGATGTCCAAACCGATAAAAAGTATACTTATGGTCCAGAGCGGAATGATGCTACGACACTGTTTTCACGCTAGCATCAGCTCTCCACATGACACCGCCCCCTTTGAAAACAGAGAAATCCCCCTTTCTTTGCTAGTGTTTGAGATACTCTAAGAATTTCACCTCACAATGTTACACTACTACTGCCCCTGTGACACACCACTGTCATCAACCCCCTCCCCCCTCACTTTTCAGTCATTTCTCGTTAAATATTTTATTTTCAACTCATTCATTAGGGTTTTCCGAGCAATTCAGCTCACGGTACCACACTATAAGTACTCTCTAGAATCCCTTGAACACCTTCCATCATCATTGTAAGCGTCTTTTAACATTTGAAACAAACAAACACATACACAAAAACACACAAACACACATTCGAAAAAAAACACACACACACACACAAAAAACACACACACACAGTGTGTGTGTATGTATATGTGTTTTTTTTGTGTGTGTGTGTGTGTATTTTTGCTCATGATAACCTAAGTTAAATGAACCTAACTTAAACGTAGAGAAACATAAACGTAGAGAAACCTAACGCAAAGAAGCCTTGCTGTAAAAATATTTCAAGTCTTACACTTCAATGAAAAAATCCCAAAGTGAACCTTTAAACCGTAAACAGAGTGTAGTAGTGACAAGGTAAATCATAACATAACACTATTAAAATATTTCAAGTCTCTCATTTCAGCGAAAAAATTCCGAAATGAACTTTGAAGCATCAACAGAGTGTAGCAGTGATATGGTGAACTACTACAAAAAATATTCCAAGTCTTACACTTCAATAAAAAAAAAATCCAAAGTGAACCTTAAAAGATCAACAGAGTGTAGCAGTGACAAGCCAAATCATAACATAACACTATGAAAATATTTCAGGTCTCTCATTTCAAAGAAAAAATTAAAAAATGAACTTAGAAACATCAACAGAGTGTAACAGTGACAAGGGGTATTTCCATAAAAGATCTTAATATGGTTTAAATTGCATCTAATATCACTCCCCCTCCCCTACCCCCCGGGGTTGAAGGCTAGAAGCCCGTTTTTTCTATTTTAACTGTCTTTTTTTATGTTTTATTGCTCGTCAATTTGTTTTTGTTTTCTGTGTTTTTAAGATTTATTGTTTGAAACGCGTCTCTCATACCTAGATGTTTACATAACTTAAACATACATTTCCCCTTTATTAATATCTTGAAAGCAAACGTCCCCTGGAAATAGATGTTTTTCCAAGTACGTGACAAATTTCGATGTAAACATTTGGTTCTAATGAGTGCCAACAAATGGGGAATGTCAGGTGTCGTGCAATAGTTTATTTTTAGAATATGGTTCAAGATACCTAATATTGGAAATGTCTTCTTAGTTCTCTAGGTTAGAGCGTGTTCCTTTTGGAAGGGAATGACCTTTCGAGTCCTGGCGGGGTCAAGAACTCTAGAAAAAAATGAATGGTGTTTTAGCGAAAAATAAAACGCCGAAAAAGAAAGGCTTTTCGGCGAAAAATGTTCAAATGGTATTATCTGGCAGTGATGGATACGCAATCAGTGTGTACCGCCATTAAGTTAATGGAAAAAGCTTTGGGGGCTTAGGGCAAAAAAAGAAACGCCGAAAAAGAAAGACTTTTGGGCGAAATTGTTCAAATGGTATTATCTGGCAGTGATGGATACGCAATCAATGTGTACCGCCATTAATTTAGGTGTAGCTTGTTGTTAAGTTACAAGTGGGGATTCCGCCATGGGTTCCTGTGGTAGGGCTGCGCAAAATTACGTCAAGCATATTAGACCTGTCCGTTTGAAACGGGGTAAGTTGTATGACGTCATTGGGGTCCAGAGGGGTGAGTCATGGAGTCTCGCCATGTGCGTTCCTTTAATAGAACAGGTGACTGCACTGTGCAGGTGTGAGGGGTTGGTAGCTACACTTATCTAGAGGCGAGGGTGTATCGCGTGGTGTAACATGCGCTTCAAACGGTGATGTGCACTATGATGTCAGAGGGCATGCGCTAGAAACAGGGATGAGGGGTTAGGAGCTCATTGTTAAAACTTGTTTATTATCCCGACCACATTCCAAGTAAATATCTCTGGGGAAGCTTGCCAGGGATGTGTTATAGAATAGACACCTGACCTAAAATTTGAATTCTTTTCAAGGGTATTGAACTATTTCCAACTAGAAACAGGTGTGTCAAGACATCAGAGGGCTGCGTTTGAAATCCAATGTCATTTTCCCTATGGCTGTCGTGACGTCAGAGGGCATGTGGCAGAAATAATGTAGGAAAAGGGATATGTGTGTTGTTCAAAAACAAAGGAGATGTCCTTGAACTCGTGCCATGGACATTGAACTCTTTCCACCTAGAAACAGGTGCAAGGGGCTAGGAATTTTGCCAGCCATCCGCTAGAAACAGGGATGCAGTGACGTCAGAGGGCATGCGCCTGAATTCTATGGGAAAAGGGAAGGCATGCACTTGAAACCGGGGAGGGCATGCGCTCGGACCCTTACACCAAAAGATAGCCTAAAAAACACTGTTGTTTTTGGTTAATTCAGTGGAGGTTGCATAGCATGTGAGGTTATTTGTGAGTGAGGCCTTTTTTGTATGTCATCACTTGGTCTCGTCGGGTAATTTCTCTATTAACCAAACAGTCTTGAGTGAAAGGGTATTCCTCTGAAGCTAATATTAGAGTTATCTATGTTTAAGGCCCATATCATGTCAGTTTGCTTTTGCTCTTTTGATCCACGTCCAAACCATTTTGATTGGCAAGCCAATAGCTGTATTTTTGGTACTTGCTTTCAAGGCATCAGAACTGACACAAAGCTGGTCATGAATCTCAGTAGAAAGGATTTTCCTATGCACTGCATGGATTGTATCCAGTCAGGCCCTAACGAGATAGATCTGAAATAAACAGACCATGTGGTTCACAATTTAATCCTCTATCAAAGCACAAAAATCATTTCACATAATTTGGAAAATTCTAGAATTTTCAGTCACCAGAAATTGAAAAGCAGGATTTCGTTTTAAATTTCAGCTTTCTCGGACTTTTGGGTCTAAGCCTACAGGGGGCCCACAAACCCTGTAGCCTGGTCCCAAATTCCTTCGTCACCCCAAAAAGCCTGATTAATAGAATCTAGAGAATGTACCGAGTCCCACCAGTGACATATCTTCTAAATTTGGTATAGGTGCAGTTTAGTTCCCCTGATAAAAACAACGCATTTTTTATTGTATATTATTCAGTCAATTGGGCAATAATCATTCAGTCAAAAATCAGATACTGTCTAGTAGAAATAAGATACAAACAAATAACTTCTTACTGTATATTCTGGTTCTATTAGTGGGGCCTCTGCATCCTATACTACAGGGGGAACTAACAATCTGGAACTTTGTTCTAAATTTCTTAAAGGAATTTCCAGAGAAAATGATTATTATGTTTAGATACAGTATTGAATTCTGAATTGAATGCTATGTTTGTTTCTTAGCTATCTCATCAGGGTCCTATATTCCAAATTAACTGATTTGCAAGCAGACATACTATTGGACAATACAATTGTGGGTAATTTGGTGGTAGTGCCCAATGTTGCAAACAATTTTTAGCTAAGCTTTTATAATTGATAGTTTTTAAGATATAGTAGGTGGAATATAGCTACATAGGTAGTAATTATTTAGAGATATACAAAGGACGGCTTTGTTTAGTTTTGATTTTGCTAGATGGCTTCCTTGATTTTTTTTTTTTTGCATGGAGATTAGAGTTTCCAGTCGTAATAGTTTCCCAGTCTCTTGGCCAACATGTATGTGCCAACTAAATTGCTATATGTGATGATATTCCACAAATTCAGCATGTAATCCTGCAAGGGCTTTCCTGTACCCTGATGAAATTCCGTTCCCACAGTGACAGCTCTGGGATGCTTAAAAGGAAAGTCTTTATGGACAATGAACTCTTACTGCCAACTAATGGGTGGTGATGGGAGCAGCAGCATCTCGGGGGTAGGGACGGTGTGTTACCCCTAACGTTTTGACCGTTCAGTAAATTTTTCGTCAAATTGGTACTTATTTGTTATTTATTTTCATCCATTTCCAAATTTGGTGATTTAGCGCGTAGATCTGGTTCCTGTTAATAGCCGAATTTGGTTGATCTTGTAGTTCTATCAAACTTGGTTGTGATTTAACATGTTTATTTGGCTAATCATTTTGTAGAATCAGGCTAATTTAAGCTTTTGTAATCACAAAAAGTATTAAAAAGAAAACTCCAAGGGAAAAAGATACTTCGTAGTGCCAAATTAAAAAATTCTGCTGCTTCTTCGCATACTGACATTTACTTTTAGTTACTTAAAAAACAGAAATGACAGCTCTGAAATCCTAGATTTGAAAATTCTATTCTATTATGAAATCGACTATCCTTAATGGTCATCAGAAATTCTTAGTTATTTTCTTTCCTTACATTTTCTTTCCTAAGAATTTTCTTTCCTTATTTTCTGAGAAGCAAACACAAAGAAAAATGGACGAACTAGTGAACATTAAGGAGATTAATGTCTATTAATCTCATGATTATTTAGGCAGTTCATGTAAAAAAATGCTATTTCGGGTCGTTCACCTAGTCTGATAAACAAAAAACAGTAAATAAACAAAAAACAAACGATAGTTTTTAATATTGATTTCTTAAAAATTTGGACACTTCAATGCACAATGCTGGGTTTTAATTATTTAATTCTATAAAATGTGTATCCAAGAGTCAAATATAAGGCATGTACACTTTCTAGTGGTATGATGTATATCAAATTTAGTGCCGCTTCGCGGCAGAAACTACTCTTTCCTAACAGTTTTTTCTCCTAAAAAAGTTAACTTTCATTATTTCAGACGGTCTTTTATTATATAGTTGGCATAGTTGTGATGTGAACAGTATGCATTCGTCACACGCCCCTTTTCATAGAAAAAGTATGACACCAATACGCCAATTTGAAAAATTGAAAATGCAGGAAAATGAGTCCTCTGTAACTTCATTCGGTAAAATCTCTGGCAGCTGAATGTGACTGAAGGAACTGAAGAAAAACTATTTTGCTGAGGCTTAAGAAAAGTGTGCTAATAAAAGGGCACTAATATGGTTTAGTTTCTTCTGTTTCGTAGTCTCTGAGTTTTAATTCCACCTTAATTCCACCAATGGAGGCATACTAGGAAAAAAACCGTAACTAATTTGGGAATGTGAGTAATAAATAAATAGTGTTAATTCTGACCTCGTTTAGTTTCTCTACCTGCGTCATTGCTGCCATTTTTTTCTGATTAATCGTGTTAGCTTATTATGAAAACATTCTATGGCCTCTAAGCCTTTCTATCTCGTATTTGAGCGGAAAACTGCACCTTAAACTTTGTATAAGATGCATTTTCTTGCATGAAATACCAAAACATAAAAAAATTTCAAGTTCCGGAGCAATCCACCTCTTGCAAGCAAGTACCGTTGGTATTTTTTTTAATCAGCACGGTCGATTGGGGGGGGGGGAGGCTAATTCTCGTACCTGCCCCATTCCGTCGTGGTATTTCACATTTTCAACACATGGCGCCCGGACTATATTAAGTTTAAGGCCATCAAAATCTTTGTATGCTATACAAGTTTTAAAATTTTCATCTTGATATGTATAGGCTTACCTGCTTCACTTGATAAATTCTTATGTATTAATTTGCTAAATCATTTAGACAATCCTCGATAAAACTAATCAAACTGCCCCTAAGTCTTTCCGAAGTTTAAGATATATTTATCATCTCTCGTGTACTTCGCTAAGTTCTTTTCTGTTGCAAGGCGATCTTCAGCCTCTTCTTTCCCAATTCAACTTTTATGCCGAAGGATTCGTCTCAGGGCCTTTATGTTTCTCTTAAGATCCAAGTTCTGTATGCTCCTTTTTTAAGTTCCTATTTAAATTATATGAAAATGTATAATAACACCCATACTGTCTTGGTCAACATTATACTCGTTATCAGGAATGTTCAGATTATTTTAATTACAAATAGAAATATAGTGAAGTCTGAAACACTGTTTAATTAAATCCTTTAAAATTTGAAACTACAAAAAAAGGTATTGGTAAAGAAATGCAAAAAAAAAAAGAATTGGTAAAGAAATGCAAAAAAAATTGTCACGGTTCTACTACGATTTTTTATTATACAAATACTACTGTTTTTGTGGCAAAATAATTGATCGGTAAAAATTGGTTTCAATTCTGGTCCGAGTTCTATGACCTAAAATTACCTGTAAGTCCATCTTTATCTGATGATGTAATTGTCGCTCCAGCATTGTAAATTTCAAGCAATGCATCTTTACAGCCTGAAAAAGATTAAATAATAATTTGTTCTTTTTATCACAACTAGAAATATATAAATATACCAAATCGATTTTCAATATTGAAAAGGGTATTTCATCACGCTTGAAATAATAAAAAAAAAACATCTTGAGCAACTAATGCCAGATAGTCGAGGAAACGCGGCAATAAATATAACAAAAAGATAAAAAAAAATCCTTAGGTCTTGGTAAGATAGCCTATGACCTATTGTAATATTAAAATGTATTGGTATTTCAACTGCTTATAATCTCACAATGCTAAATCGGAAAGCAGGCTATCCCAAGCCGAAGGAAACTATGCCATTTCTTTGTTGGAAGAAAGTTCCGGTAGCGTACGGTGCTGTTTGTGAAGCCCATTTTGAATTTTCTTTGACTCTTGGCCTCTTCTACCAACATTACCTCTACATTACAAGAGGTAAAATCTACATTATGTAGATTTTCTATTAACATTATGTAATGTAGATGTAATCTACATTACATCTTCTACTCAACACTAGAAGAGGTAAAATTACCTCTTGGCCTCTTCTACCAACAAACCAGATTCTTGAAACAATATTCAGGATAATTTCAATGGAACAGCGACTTTTATAATGCCGATTTATAAAACCGAATTGTCAAATTACAAACTGTGGAACATCAAAACTGGGCCAATACCCACAATTCATACCAGAGCCCACAACCCAAAGCTACAATCTTATACTCGAACAAAATTGTTGAATTCAAAACCTAAATTATAAACTCACAATCTCAGTTGTCAGTGGAACAACATTTTACGCAGTGCTTCCATATCTATCGACTCGTCATTTAATCTCACAATCGTTTGAAAACCCCGTGATGAAAAATCAGACCTCAAGAACTACAGATAAACATTTATTCACCAATTATTGCTGATTCAAAAAATATATTCGTTAATGAAATCCAGAGAACTTCATAAAAAAAATCCTTCAGAGCTATTGATGGCGCATAGTGCATTGATGATTGTAGATGTTTCAGTTTCTACAAATTTTACACGGATAGATATCAAGTCTGCCTCCCAAACCAGCGATGGTTGAGACCAAACCCTAGTTCCCCTATTGCCGAGCAGAGATTAGTCCACTTTACTGCCGCAAGTTTGAAGTCTTTGCCATTTTTATTTTGAGGTGTGAAAAACAGCTCAGATTCATCTAGGCAAGTTCCAGATATCGAAACATATTGAATTAAAAGAAAAACTTTCTTTAAATGAAAGTAAAGAAGGATATTATAAATTAAAACAAATACAAATTATACTGTAACTTGTGGGACATCTCCTAGCCCCCCAAAGACTCTTTATACTTTTCTCTTCATGTGCCTAGTGGTTGGGTCTAGGCGTTTACCCCTCCCCCCGAAAAATACCCCCAAAACGGAAAATACCCCCCAAACGAAAAATACACCTCAACCCTCCGTGGAAAATACCCCTCCCGTGGAAAATTCCCCGTATTCCTTCCATGGAAAATTCCCCCACACGCAAATCGAGCAGCCACAGAGAAAGCACGAAATAGGTATTTCAAAATGTCGATCAGATGTCCTAATGGTAAGAGAATGAACACGCATCAAAAACAGTTTTAGGACAGAAGCTGGTTGGTCTCCAATTACTTTCAGCTTATAAAAAAGGACTAGAACTTTCAAATTCTGATCGAATAAGCATCCTCCAGAGTTTCTAGACCATGAGGCGGGGATGGGGATGAGAAAGGGACAGAATTAGTTCTAAGGGAGAGACGAGGGGAGGGTGGAGGTTGAAATGACATTTAATCCCAAGGGCCGTATCCAGGCCCTTTGTTTGGGGGATTTTATTTTTTCGGAGGGGGGGGGGACAAAAAAACTTTAAAAAGCGCATCATAGATGTGTTTTATGCTTTTTAATTGCGTGTTTACAAGTCGGAAAAGCAATCTCACCCCTCATTGAGCCTTCGGGTAAATGCACAGTTAGTTCCAAGGAAGGGTAGAAAATGAAATTTGATCCCTCTGGATTTCTGGGAATATTTCTAGTCTACACTGTTATTATGAAAGTAAAGAGTGACACTAAACCCAAAAATACGCCGGCTCCCATAATGGTTAGACAAAAATTAGAATGTCCTGAATACAGATTAAGAGCGTCAAATTGCAACTGCTGTACGGAGTGAAAGTTGGTTGTGTCCCGACTGTTCCTCTAAGGATACCTCTAGCATGCAGGTAAACCCTTTGAAGTCACCTGTTTTATCTTCTCCTCGCACCCCGTTCAACAGATTCAAAAGTCAGGCATGTCAGATTGAAAACAGCAATTCAATTTTCGTAGACTCTTCTCAAATTCTCAGCAGTCCCAGTGACAACTATCACTCCACCTCACGAGAAGTGCCAGTTCAGACAGAATTTAACCAAATGGTTGCTTTATTTGATACAGCGTGTCACACTGAGGTTTGCCCCAAACGGCCAGCTCCGCTTGTTACAAATTCTGCATGGCATTCCGAGTCGCCCACGACCAAATCTTAAAATCCCGAACCAGAGGCCGTTCTGTGACAATTTGGAATTGAAACAAAAGCCTTGAAGAATCTAGAATTGTGTACAATCTACTGCCCACAATACACAGTCTAGAAATTCCTAATCAGTTGAACGCTCTAAATGTTTCTCATAATCCCTACGACATTCTCCCTCCCTTCCACCCCAACAAAAAGGACCCAAAGAATTGTGTCCTCACATCAGCACAAGTCAATAATTCAGTGGTAATTAATGCTGCCAAGGAAACGACCCAGTCCAGTTCTCCGAGGGGGATCAAAAATATTTAACCAATGTCAAGTTAGGTTAATGAAAAGTTTACTGACCAGTCCTGTCGTAGTGAGGATGAAATATCAGCTATTTACGAATAAAAAGGACTTACAGAAATGAACCAGGTCTAAGCATTTACCCCCCCCCCCGAAAATACCCCCCAGTGGGTAACGCGCCTGAGACTCTAGGCAGTTGGCCCTAGTAGACTTAGGTTGCTTGTTCACCTGCGAGTCTGGGCAACTTGGTGGTCACCTGTCAATCCTAAACTCGCTCACTCGCCTGAGACTCTAGGTGGGCGTGCCTATTAGGCTTAAGTCGCTTGTTCAGTTGCGAGTCCAGGCAGTGGCACCGTTTAGGAGGGGGAGAAGGGTTCATTTCCCCCCCCCCAATAATTTGGAATAAAATATAATTTATTAAGTAGTTTTAAAACTGTTTAAAAGCTCGTTTTAAGTGTCAAATTTGCCTTTTATTTTGAGCAGATATATTTTTTTTTAGTTAATCCATGGTCATTTTTATCATAAAAAGAACGAGAAATATAGGGGTCCATTAAACTTCATTATATGTTCCACATTAATATTTTGCAAAATATACTGCCTCTGAACCTTATCATCAAGTAAAAATGTGAGCCTGTTTTGCCACATTTGCTCAGGTCAATTTTTGCCCCTGATATTTGAGGTGCCTTCACTTCCTTAAGTCTATCAGCTCAAGATTAGATTCTCTGGCTTTAAAACTTTGAAAAGTGAAAATTAATACACCCTCTACATCAGCAAATAGGGCAGAAATGGAATCATTGATGAATAAGAAGGTAAATATACAGTGAATATAATTTCCTGAATGAAAAAGAAATCATTGAAAAAAACAAGAGTTATTGCTTTTTATAATGATAGTCGTACTATAACTAGATTGGTTAGATCAGTTGTAGTTTGGTCATGGAATTTGTTAGAGGGGGATCCGTTCCAGCAATCATTTAATTGTTTTAATTTTTTATCCAGCACTAATTGAAACTCTGATTCTCTTATTTGTCATTCTTATGCCTAATAAGTGCTGATAACGTCCTATTCCTTACGTTTTGGATTCACCTACTAATCCATAATTTAGAACTGCCACTATGTATAATGCCATACTGACCTCTTGCAGTTTTTGCTTTTCTAAATATTTCTTTTAACCAACTCTAAAAAAATTGACATAAATGTGCTAAGAATTATGACTTAAATTAGTCGCATTTCAGACAACGCCAGCGCTACTTGTGGGACATTTATCTTTCTGCATAAGAATGCTGTACGAAATCTCTTTCGAGAATAGAATAAGTGAATGTAAACAAAATATGGATATTTTTCTCACAGTTTATAAATTTTGTGTGCACGTATAAGTGGTACCAACCTATTCTCTTTTTCTATTGTTATTGGTTTTATCATGCCGCACTAGGAGACCGAGCTTTGCTTGTGAAGGGAATTATAGTCATAAAAACGATAGTAAGAGTAACCCCCCTCCGGATATGTATGCCACCATACCCTGATTTACACAATAAAACTTTTTTTGTAATTTCTATAAAATTCGTGTTTTTTAAACAAAGATACAAAGGGGGAGGTAATTTTCAAACTCTAGGAATAAATTTTCCCTTCCAATACAGACTTTTCATTCAATTTAATTTTCAATTTACTTTAAATCGGGCAATTTTCATTTAATTTAAGGTTTCTGCCGCAACAATGCCAAGAATTGTTAAGATTTTCTAGATATTCTTTGTCAAACAATGCATATCTGATAAGTAAATAGTTCTAACTTTATTATTCGAATATTTTCAAATTTAAAATTCAATTAAATTTCGATTAAATTTATTCAAATAAAAACAAAACCTAACACCAATAGTAATAAAGATCCTAGAAGCGAACTTGTTAAGGACCATAACGATAAAAAATTAAAAATGAAGAAGAAGGGAAAAAAAGAAGCAGAAGAAGTAAAAAAAGAGAAAAGACGGTTAATTAAAGCAAATTGGTTAAAATAGCAAATTGATTAAATACTGACGCTATTTAAATCAGGAGAATATGTCAAAATATAATGTTAGACAGTCTGTGGTAATATTTTGACTTATCTTGCATCTTTGCTTAGACACCGCTATTGCGCTGCCTATGATGTTTTTTCGGCTTAATGTGGCCCGCTGATAGCAAATCTATTTATTAACATAAATCAGCGAGCCCACAAAAAAATCGCTTTAATAAAAGATCATAATTAATATTTCAATGAATCACACATATTAAAAAGTTTAGTACAAAAAATTAGATCTTACAGAGCCAAAATCGATTCAAAATTACGAGCAAATGAATAGCGCGATACCCGGTTCTATTAGAATTAATCACAAAAAGTTTTTGCACAAATAAGTTTTATCAGAAAAAAGTAAAGAACTCCATTAAACCAAAAAATGAACAAAAATAGAATCAAATAATCTACCAAGCATACAACTACCACAAATCAGTATCATAAATAAATGAAACCCAAAACAAGCAGAAATTAAAATAGGTCAAACTCAAAACGATCAGAAATTAATCTGAGTAGTAGTCCCCGAAGCAGCGCCACGCCGAAATTACGGCGGCGAATGTGTGATTCAGTATCGGCGGCAGCACGCCGAAACTTTTTTGGCGGCGCGCTGCCGATTTTAGACCGGCGGCGCGCCACGGCGCGCCGATTTTTATGATTAAAAATAATAATAAAAATTCCACTTCACCAAGTACGTTCAACCTCGATTTTAGTAAGGATTTTTAAATGGTTGGCTAAAAACATACAAGAACAATATGACAAAACAGAAATTTGTTGGGCCGTGCGGAAAGTGTTTATGTTCACAGTCGATCAGACCAAGTAGAATTCTCATTTTTAGCCACTAGACCCAGGGGAACCTATGTTGTGTTTATGTTTAACATCGCATTGTTCCTATAAAATCCCGTGTTTAGTCATTTCCTTCTTGTTAATGATTTGGGCTAATGTGTGTATAACTTTCAAAGTTTGAAGTTCAAACATCTCCTGTTCATCAAATACATACGAAAAGGAAGTGAAAAAACAAAAAACAAATAACAACATCGAAAAAACACTGTATACAAATCAGATACCATGGCTTAACAACACCTACAATTTTAAATCAGCGGTTACATCACTTCAGTTACAATTGGCGTAACAAAAGTGAGTTTGTTCATTCTGCCTGGAGCCATTGATCTTTTTGCAGTCACTATCAGTCCTGTCGTGCTAAAAAGCCGTTTAGCTGGGGCACATGTGGCCGGTACAGCCAGAACTTGACGAGCGTAAACTGCCACTCGTGGGATCTGATACTAGCATTGGACCTTGGGGTCCCACAGAATGCCGCAAATGGGCTTCTTCTTTGTATCTGCTGAAATCCGTTGTTTTATAAGGGAGAACAAATCTGCACCTTCACCATAGGGCTCCTGCGCCCTACACTACAGGAGGAACTAATCTGCACCTTTACCCTCTTTTCTTATCAACACGAATAACCCTCCGAAATTCTTTTCTGAAAGAAGTGGTCAAGTTATAACGTTTCAAGTCAAATTTAAGGCTACTTCAACTTCAGTGTGCTCTGCTAACAGTGAAAAAAAAAGTAATTCATTTCTATAGATATATTTCTATACTAGCTCTAGATAATCTAACAAGCGGGAAACTACCGCAAATCAGCATCGATAAATAAATGAAACCCAAAACGAACAAAAATAACAATAAATAACTGAGTCAAACTCAAAACGAGCAGAAATTAACATAAGTTGGGCTCAAAACCCCTATGCCTTCCCAAGGCCAGAACATAATTTTCACTTTACTGAAAAAATATAAATGTTTTTACTTTTATAACTTTAATAAATCAAATAATATTAACATTTTGATTACTAAATATCAGTATATGTATATTAAACTGACAATGCATATTCATTTGTATTTTTGTCAGTAAAGTACAAATTATGTACTTTACAAATCTGGACACAAATAGTAGTGTTTAATTTAGTTTCATACCTCCTCTAGTGGACCTGAAATGGAAAACTTGATAACATTCGCAAAAAAATTTGTTTACTTTCTTTGATAGCTTGGATACACTTACGCTATTTTGATTTGGTCAAATTTTAAGAGCAGAAGAAGCCCTGAAAGTTTGAACATAATACCCTCAGTCGTTCTTGGGATACTGCTGAGATGCCTTATTGGGAATTAGCATAAACACAGTGCATTTTGATTTAATCTTAAGGCAACATTTACTTTTTAAACATAAAGGCAAATGGGAGGGTGGGCGTGGGAGGGGGATTAGTTTCCCTCCAATCACTTTCGACTATTAAAAAGGACATCTATTACTACTACTAACAACTCACCGCAGCACCAAGCCGCCTGAGGCCAACACAGCTACGCACGCTCCTCCTCCACCCCAATCTATTCAAAGCCTCCCTTTTTACACCCGCCCACGAAGTTCCCATTTCCTTTAAATCTTTCTTTATGAAGTCCTCCCACCCCAGACGGGGGCGACCTGCTTTCCGTTTAGCCCTAGATGGTTGGCCGAAAAGAAAAATCTTCGGCAATCTGTCATCCTTCATCCGCACAATGTGCCCTAACCACCTCAACCTTTCTTTCATTATAGCCCTAGAGAGCGGTATTGAACCACATTTTTCGTATAGCCTATTGTTTGAAATACGGTCAATCAGCCGGGTACCCAGAACAATCCTTAAGCAATTTCTCTGGAAAACACCTAGCAAATCTTCATCCGCTTTTCGGAGCGTCCATGCTTCAGAGCCATATTTGACCACTGTCATCACTGTAGCTTCTAATATTCTAATCTTGGTTTGCAGACTTATCTTCCTATTCTTCCAGACTTTTTTTAACTGTGAAAAAACACCCTGAGCCTTGGCTATTCTATTTTTAACATCTTCACTGCTCCCACCATCTTTACTAATAATACTACCAAGGTAAGTGAAGCTGCCCACCTGATCAATCTTTTCATTACCCAACGTCACCCTTTCATCTTCACTTATTCCTAGCCTTAGTGACTTAGTCTTCCTAACATTAATTTTCAAACCAATTCTAGCACCCTGAACTCGCAAAACCTCTAAAACTTCATTCATTTTGCTCACACTTTCATCTAGGATGCTTAAATCATCAGCATAATCCAAGTCTAGGAGACTTTTTCCTCCCCATTTGATTCCGTGGTCTCCCATGGCCTTTCCTGTGCTCCTTAAAACAAAGTCCATCAAAATAATCCATATAAAGGGGGATAGAACAAAACCCTGCTTAACTCCTGATTTAATACAAAACCAGCTGCTAACCTCATTTCCTACCTTAACCGCAGCAGTGTTATTCTCGTACATAGCACTAATCACTTTAATGTATTTGTCTGGTATACCATACAAGGATAAAATCTTTACTAAAGCTCTTCTATCAACAGAATCCAACGCTTGCTCATAATCTATAAAACTGAGGACCAAAGGTGTTTGAAAACTCAGGCATTTCTCAATTATTAGCCTAAGAGTGAAAATTTGGTCGACACATCCTCCACCTTTTCTAAAACCGCACTGCTCTTCTCTTAAAACTTTGTCTATGGCATCTCTCAGTCTAAAAAGTATCATATTACTAAGTAATTTGCTACCTACAGAGACCAGACTAATGCCTCGATAATTACCACACTCACTTTTATCACCTTTCTTATAAAGTGGCTTAATTAAGGTTTTCCTAAAATCGTTAGGTACTTCCTCTTTTTCAAAAATCATATTCATAATCTTCAATAACTTATTTCTAACCTCAGAGCCACAATATTTAAGAAACTCATTTACCACCCTATCAGCACCCGGAGCCTTATTATTCTTTAATCCTTTTAGTACTGTTGCTAATTCCTCCTCACAAAACAGATCTTCCTTCACATCCAAGGTATCACAAACTTTTTCATTTTCTCTATATTTTTTCCTGCAACTCTATCTCGATTAAGCAAGTTCTCAAAATGTTCGGCCCATCTCGCTTTAGTTTTTTCCTTGTCGCTAATTGCGACCCCATTCCTATCTTTAACTGGGACAATTTCGGATTGACTACTCCCTCTCAATTTGTTAACGTGCCAGTACAATATTTTACTATTATGCCGTTTAGCTGCATCTTCCAGATCCTCGGCAATTTTATCCATGGCCTCCACTTCACACCTCCTTAGTTCATATTTTAATGCTTTCTCCACTTTCTTTACATTTCTTTTGTTTTCATACGATCTATCACTCAGATAATTCTTGTACAAGTCCTTTCTCCTTTCTATTAAACATAAAGCTTTTTCACTAATATTCTTAGCTGCAGTTCTAGCTTTCTTCCCTAATACACCTTCAGCAACTTCACAAATTATTTTTCTAAAATTATTCCAACCATCTTCCACATTATCAACTTTTAAACTCTTAAGTTGAGTATTCAACTGCTCCTGGAAAGTTTCTCTCAAATTCTCATCCTGGAGTCTACCAACATCATAACTTCCCGGGAGGTAGTTACCCTTCCGATATTTCAGCTTTAAATTAACCCTTGACACTACTAGATGGTGATCTTTACTTTTAACATCAATAACAGCACTCCTATATACCCTAGTATCTTGTATTGATCCTGCCAGTCTTCGGTTTACTATAACATAATCAATAAGGTTTGCTGTCTTACCATCACGTGAATACCATGTTAACTTATGAGCCATTTTATGACCAAACACCGTATTGGTTATAACTAGATTGTTATACCTACAAAATTGCAAAAGTCTGTATCCATTACTGTTTTCTTTTCCTACACCAAATTTACCTAGGCTGGGATACCATCTATCCCTATTTCTACCAACCTGGGCGTTAAAATCTCCCAGTAATAACATCATATTTCTACCTGGGACCTTGTCTATTTGCTCCTGTAACTGTAAGTAAAATTCATCTGAGTCACTAGTATCTCCGTCAGTCGATTCTACAGGGGCATATACTACTATAACTGATACCCTGAACTTTCTAGTCATAAAATGAGCAATTAGTATGCTATTGTTAATACCTTCCCAGCCTAAATAAGACTTAGCAGCTTCCTTATTCATCATGAGCCCTAGTCCCTGTCTATGTACCCCATCCTTCCTGCCTGAGTAAACAAATTCTATATCACCTAATTTCATGCTCCCTACCCCTGGGATATGAGTTTCTGAATCTCCTAATAAATCCAGTTCGAATCGTCTGAATTCGTCAGTCAAAATGTCGATACTATAGTCATTTTTTAATGTCGTAACATTCCAAGTTCCAATTTTCATGTTCTTTAAATCATTGAAATTATTTTCGCCTCAGGAAAAGGACAATCAGCCCTTTCTATTTTCAATCGAATGAGCCCTTTTCGAAGTTCCTACGACCACTCCTTCGATACGAAGTGCCCTGGTCTAAACAACAACAACAACAAAAAAATGATACATTATACCCACATCGATCTCTACTATAAAAATGTCAAGCCTTCCAATCACTTTCGATTATTAAAAAGGGCACTAGGCTTTTCGATTTCCAAACTAATGATCCCTTTTTGAGTTTCTACGACAAAGCTTTCTATAAACACCGTATATGCCCCCTGAGCATAAATTACAACCCTTACCCTAAGGGCTGTGAGGGTGGTTGTCATCCTCTAAGTCCTAATTTCCAGAACTTTCAACTACGTTAAACAAAATGGCTATCTTAAAATTTTGATTGGATGTGTTTGGGGAAAGGGTGGGCGTGGAAGGGGTGTTAGCTGCCTTCCAATCATTTTCGACTATTAAAAGGGCACAAGCCACTCCAATCTCTAATTGAATGAGCCCTTTTCGAAGTTTCTACGACAACTTCTTCGAAATGAAGTACCCTGGTCTAAAGGAAAAAAATAATAAATAATATATTGTGCCAACATCGTTCTTATATACCTCCAGGGCATAACTACAAAACCCTTGCCCTAAGGGTTGTGGGGGAGTAACCTCCTCAAAAAACATATTTTCTCTCTGGAAATCAGTTACTCTGAACAAAATGGTTATTTTAAAATTTTGAATGGATGTGTTTGGGGAAACGGTGGGTGTGCAAGGGGTGTTAGCTGCCTTCCAATCACTTTCGACTATTAAAAAGGGCACTAGTTATTCCAATTTCCAATCGAATGAGCCCTTTTTGAAGTTTCTACGACAACTCCTTCGATACAAATTGCCCTGGTATGGAAAAAAAAATAAATAATACATTGTGCCAACATTGTTCTTTACTTAGACAGCTCGATTGCGCTGCCTATGACAGCATCCTGAATTGCCTAATGCTCTTTTACCTGCCTCTTTTCATCCGAAAAATCAGAAAGAAAAATGAAGAGAATTCAGAAAGAACAGAATTTTAAAGTGGAAGGTAGAATTTTTGTTTCAAGAAAAATTTCTTCTTCTCCTTCCTATGAACCGATATACATGGCGAGCCTAAGATGACAGTATTCATTTTTAAGAAACAGATTAGCCGGGATGACGGTTGAAGCCCGGAGGTCGATATCGATAACCAAAAAGAGAGAAAAAAAACAAAAAAAACGGCGGCGGATTAGTGACGCCGCCGCTGATAGAATCAGCGGCGGCGTCAGCGCGCTGATGCAAGCTCGGCGGCGTGCGGCCGTTTTTTTTTCGGCGGCGCGCCGCTGACTTTTCGGCGCGGCTTCGGGGTCTACTGAGTAGGGTTCTAAACCCTATAATTTCTACAAGTCTGAATATAGTTTGTACTTTACTGAAAAAAATTAAATTAATTTACTGAAAAAAATGTGCATTGTCAGTATAAAACATATATGCTGATATTTATTTCTTAAAATCTTAATTAATTTTTGTTTTCTTAGCTATAAGTGAAAACATTTAAAAGAATTTTTCTCAGTAAAGTGCAAATTATATTCTGGCTTTTAAAAGACATAGGGTTTAGAACCCTACTCAGATTAATTTCTGCTCGTTTTGAATTTGACTCATTTAAAATTCTGTTTGTTTTTGGTTTCATTTATTTATTGATACTGATTTGTGGTAGTTGTATGCTTGGTAGATTATTTGATTCTATTTTTGCTCATTTTTTGGATTAATAGAGTTCTTTACTTTTTTTGAAAAACTTATTTTTGCAAAAAGTCTTTTTGATGAATTTCTGTTCGTTTTATATTGACATAGTCTTTTTCAGGGAGAAAGACTGAGACTCTTCTGAATTTCCAGAGCTTTCAACTACGTTGAACAAAATGACTGTCTCAAAACCTAATTTCCAGAGTTTTCAACTACGTTGAACAAAATGGCTGTCTCAAAATTTTGATTGGATATGTTTGGATAAATGGTAGGCGTGGAAGTGGTGTTAGTTGCCTTCTAATCATTTTCGACTATTAAAAAAGGCACTAGTCATTTCAATTTCCAATTGAATGAGAACCTTTTGAAGTTTTTACGACAACGCTTTCTACGAAAACCTTACATGCCCCCAGGGCATAACTTACAACCCTTGGCCTGAGGGCTGTGGAGGGAAGGGGTGTCATCCTCAAAGACCTAATATTCAGAACTTTCAAATACGTTGAACAAAATAGCTATCTCAAAATTTTGATTGGATGTGTTTGGGGAAAAGGTGGGCGTGAGAGGGGTGTTAGATGCTCTCCAATCCCTTTTGACCTTAAAAAGAGTACTAGCCCTTTGAATTTTCAATCGAATGAGCCCTTTTTGATGCTTCTACGACAAACTTTCTATAAAAACGTTATATGCCCCAAGGGCATAACTTACGACCCTTGTCATGAGCGCTATGGGGGGAGGGCTGTCATCCTCAAAGACATAATTTCCAGGCCTTTCAACTACGTCGAAGAAAATGGCCATATCAAAATGTTGATCTGAAATGTTTAGGGAAATGATGGGCGTTGGGGAGGGGGGGGGGATTCTCCCTCTGATTACTTTCGACTAATAAAAAGGGCAATGACCCTCTCAATTTCTAATCAAATGAGCCCTTTTTGAAGTTTCAATGACACAGCTTACTATAATAGCCTTATATGCCCCCAGGGCATAACTTATAACCCTCGCCCTGAGGGCTGTGGGGAGTTTCCTCCTCAAAACATAATTTCTATCTGGAAATCAACTACGCTGAACCAAATGGCTATACTCAAAATTTTGATTGAATGTGTTTGGGGAATTGGTGGGCGTGGAAGGGTGTTAGTTGTCTTCCAATCACTTTCGACTATTAAAAAGGGCGCTAGCCATTTCAATTTCCAATTGAATGAACCCCTTTTAAAGTTTCTCTACGACAACGATTTCTATGAAAACCTCATATGCCCCCAGGACATAACTTATAACCCTTGGCCTGAGGGCTGTGGGGGGGGGGGGGGTTGTCATCCTCAAAGACCTAATATCAGGACTTTCAACTACGATGAAAAAATGGCTATCTCAAAATTTTGATTGGATATGTTTGGGGAAAAGGTGGGCGTGAGAGGGGGGTTAGATGCCCTCCAATCACTTTCGACCTTAAAAAGGGTACTATCCCTTTGAATTTCTAATGGAATGAGCCTTTTTTGAAGCTTCTACGACAAAACTTTCTATAAAACGTTATATGCCCCAAGGGCATAACTTACGACCCTTGTCATGAGGGCTATGGAGGGAGGGTTGTCATCCTCAAAGACATAATTTCTAGACCTTTCAACTACGTTGAACAAAATGGCAATATCAAAATGTTGATTGGAAATGTTTAGGGAAATGATGGGCGTTGGGGGGGGGGGTTCTCACTCTGATTACTTTCGACTATTAAAAAGGGCAATAGCCCTCTCAATTTCCAATCGATTGAGCCGTTTTTGAAGTTTCTGCGACACAGCTTTCTATAAAAAACCTTATATGCCCCAGGGCATAACTTAAAACCCTTGCCCTGACGGCTGTGGGGAAGTCTCCTCCTCAAAAATGTAATTTCTATATGGAAATCAACTACGCTGAACCAAATGGCTATATCAAGATTTAATTGGATGTGTTTGGGGAAATGGTGGGCGTGGAAGGGGTGTTAGTTGCCTTCCAATCTCTTTCGACTATTAAAAAGGGCACTAGCCGTTCCAATTTCCATCGAATGAGCCCTTTTCCAAGTTTCTACGACAACTCCTTCGATACAAAGTGCCCTTGTTTAAATAAATAAAACATTGAGCCAACATCGTTCTTTACTTAGGCAGCGCTATTGCGCCGCCTATGATAGAGATTGGCTCAATCATGAAATTGAGCATCTTGTGCAGGGTGTAGGGGTTGGGGAAAGTGGAGGGGGGATATGTACTGCAGCATTAGTGGTGAATCTGGCTGAAAAAAACCGAGTATATACGAAATTCATCTTCGCCCACCCGAAAGCTTGTTTACGCTATACTACTGTCATCTGCAGAAAAACATTGCTGACAATTTTAGTAAAAGCCAAGCACTAGCACTTACATTTATGATTGTTTGATATGTGTTTATTGTTTATAATGTATTGCGTAACGTTTTTAAATTTACCAGGTAGCGTGTTTGTTAAATAGTTACTTTTCTTCACTACCGCTTGAATAGTACCTAGTTCAATAGCACCCCTCTTGCCCCCACCCCCAAATAAAAATACTGCAGCTACGCCCCTGAGCCCAGGCGACTTGTCGGTCGGACTTGCCGGCCAACAAGTGACATAAGCCTAGTCCCACTTGAGGAGTGGCGCCCCTCGAGGAAATTATAGCCTACTAAACGACACAGCATTCGCACGGGATTCTGAATAATGGACAATTTTTCTGGGCTTGGTATGTTTTGATTGGCGTCTTTGGGCTGAAAAACCTCTTCCTAGCTAATTTATCTCTTATGAGTTGCCTCCCCGTAGTAGCATAATATTTGTAGGCATGAATATATAATGAGTCGGAGGTAATAGGCTTGAGACTGTCTGTGCAGGATTTCGACTCTTGTTGATAGATGAGCATCGCCAAGTGCTGAAAACCATGTTGTGACCAAGATGGGAACAGGATTACACAAAGCCTCCATTCGTGTAGGTTCCAGGGACTTCTTGCTGTCTGGTTAAAAGCCGGCTTAAGCGCTTCGGTGTAGACTTGAGAAGATATGTGATCCCCGTCCTGCACTGGTATCCGGGATCATTGCTTTTCCTGAGGCGAAAATAATTTCAATGATTTAAAGAACATGAAAATTGGAACTTCGAATGTTACGACATTAAAAAATGACTATCGTATCGAAATTTTGACTGACGAATTCAGACGATTCGAACCGGATTTATTAGGAATTTCAGAAACTCATATCCCAGGGGTAGGAAGCATGAAATTAGGTGATATAGAATTTGTTTACTCAGGCAGGAAGGATGGGGTACATAGACAGGGAGTAGGGCTCATGATGAATAAGGAAGCTGCTAAGTCTTGTTTAGGCTGGGAAGGTATTAATAATAGAATACTAATTGCTCATTTTATGACTAGAAAGTTCAGGGTATCAGTTATAGTAGTATGCGCCCCTGCAGAACCGACTGACGGAGATGCTAGTGACTCAGATGAATTTTACTTACCGTTACAGGAGCAAATAGACAGGGTCCCAGGTAGAAATATGACGTTATTACTGGGAGATTTTAACGCCCAGGCTGGTAGAAATAGGGATAGATGGTATCCCAGCCTAGGTAAATTTGGTGTAGGAAAAGAAAACAGTAATGGATACAGACTTTTGGAATTTTGTAGGTATAACAATCTAGTTATAACCAATACGGTGTTTGGTCATAAAATGGCTCATAAGTTAACATGGTATTCACGTGATTGTAAGACAACAAACCTTATTGATTATGTTATAGTAAACCGAAGACTGGCAGGATCAATACAAGATACTAGGGTATACAGGAGTGCTGTTATTGATGTTAAAAGTAAAGATCACCATCTAGTAGTGTCAAGGGTTAATTTAAAGCTAAAATATCGGAAGGGTAACTACCTCCCGGGAAGTTATGATGTTGGTAGACTCCAGGATGAGAATTTGAGAGAAACTTTCCAGGAACAGTTGAATACTAAACTTGAGAGTTTAAAATTTGATAATGTGGAAGATGGTTGGAATAATTTTAGAAAAGTAATTTGTGAAGTTGCTGAAGGTGTATTAGGGAAGAAAGCTAGAACTGCAGCTTAGAATATTAGTGAAAAAGCTTTATGTTTAATAGAAAGGAGAAAGGACTTATACAAGAATTATCTGAGCGATAGATCGTATGAAAACAAAAGAAATGTAAAGAAAGTGGAGAAAGCATTAAAATATGAACTAAGGAGGTGTGAAGTGGAGGCCATGGATAAAATTGCCGAGGATCTGGAAGATGCAGCTAGACGGTATAATAGTAAAATATTGCACTGGCACGTTAACAAATTGAGAGGGAGTAGTCAATCCGGACTTGGCCCAGTTAAAGATAGGAATGGGGTCGCAATTAGCGATAAGGAAAAAAATAAAGAGAGATGGGCCGAACATTTCGAGAATTTGCTTAACCGAGATAGAGTTGCAGCAAAAAATATAGAGGAAAACGAAAAAGTTTGTGATACCTTGGATGTGAAGGAAGATTTGTTTTGTGAGGAGGAATTAGCAACAGTACTAAAAGGATTAAAGAATAATAAGGCCCAGATGCTGATAGGGTGGTAAATGTGTTTCTTAAATATGGTGGCTCTGAGGTTAGAAATAAGTTACTGAAGATTATGAATATGAGTTTTGAAAAAGGGGAAGTACCTAACGATTTTAGGAAAACCTTAATTAAGCCACTTTATAAGAAAGGTGATAAAGTGAGTGTGGTAATTATCGAGGCATTAGTCTGGTCTCTGTAGGTAGTAAATTACTTAGTAATATGATACGTTTTAGACTGAGAGATGCCGTAGACAAAGTTTTAAGAGAAGAGAAGTGCGGTTTTAGAAAAGGTAGATGATGTGTCGACCAAATTTTCACTCTTAGGCTAATAATAGAGAAGTGCCTGAGTTTTCAAACACCTTTGGTCCTCAGTTTTATAGATTATGAGCAAGCGTTCGATTCTGTTGATAGAAGAGCCTTAGTAAAGGTTTTATCCTTGTATGGTATACCAGAAAAATACATTAAATTGATTAGTGCTATGTATGAGAATAACACTGCTGCGGTTAAGGTAGGAAATGAGGTCAGCAGCTGGTTTTGTATTAAATCAGGAGTTAAGCAGGATTGTGTTCTATCCCCCTTTGTATGGATTATTTGATGGACTTTGTTTTAAGGAGCACAGGAAAGGCAATGGGAGACCACGGAGTCAAATGGGGAGGAAAAAGTCTCCTGAACTTGGATTATGCTGATGATTTAAGCATCCTAGATGAAAGTGTGAGCAAAATGAATGAAGTTTTAGAGGTTTTGCGAGTTCAGGGTGCTAGAATTGGTTTGAAAATTGATGTTAGGAAGACTAAGTCACTAAGGCTAGGAATAAGTGAAGATGAAAAGGTGACGTTGGGTAATGAAAAGATTGATCAGGTGGGCAGCTTCACTTACCTTGATAGTATTATTAGTAAAGATGGTGGGAGCAGTCAAGATGTTAAATATAGAATAGCCAAGGCTCAGGGTGTTTTTTCACAGTAAAAAAAAGTCTGGAAGAATAGGAAGATAAGTCTGCAAACCAAGATTAGAATATTAGAAGCTACAGTGATGACAGTGGTCAAATATGGCTCTGAAGCATGGACACTCCGAAAAGCACATGAAGATTTGCTAGATGTTTTCCAGAGAAATTGCTTAATGATTGTTCTGGGTACCCGGCTGACTGACCGTATTTCAAACAATAGGCTATATGAAAAATTTGGTTCAATACCGCTCTCTAGGGCTATAATGAAAGAAAGGTTGAGGTGGCTAGGGCACGTTGTGCGGATGAAGGATGACAGATTGCCGAAGATTGTTCTTTTCAGCTAACCATCTAGGGCTAAACGGAAAGCAGGTCGTCCCCGTCTGGGGTTGGAGGACGTCATAAAGAAAGATTTAAAGGAATTGGGAACTTTTTGGGCGGGTGTAAAAAGGGAGGCTTTGAATAGATTGGAGCGGAGGAGTAGCGTGCGCAGCTGTGTTGGCCTCAGGCGGCTTGGTGCTGCGGTGAGTTATTAGTAGTAGTAGTAGACCTTGCCAAAAATGACATTTCTTCAAGAGTTTTTAAAGAACTCTTAAGCGGTAATTGCAAATCAAGGTAATTTTAATCACGCAAATATTTGCACCGTTTTGTCCAGTGGCGTTGTTATGGTTGCATTAACGCTCAGGTTAAGGTGTCCCCCTCTCTTTTTACCAACTGTCAGTTAGAAAATTAGATGAGTTTTCAAAAGATAGAAAATACAAGAATAGGTAATCTTTATTGTTTTTTTAGTGTATCGTGCTAATACAAAAATCCCTCATCAAAGATTTTCAAACACAGCTCAACAATTAACAAACCCTTTCCAATCATCAATTCTCCCTTCGCCTTTAATCAACTCCCGCACATGGACAAGAGATACCCTCCTCGTTATGATATTACACCCAGTCTCTTAGAAACGTCAGTCCCCACTCCTCCTTCCCTAACTTTGGCAAACAATTTTCCTTCTTATAGCATACTTCCTCCCCCATATAAAAAGCGGCCCTATACCCTTCCCACTTTCCCTCAAACAAACAATTTCTTGACTGAACGTTTCCAAAATGACAGCCACCTGCCCCTTACATCCTCCTTTTTTGGAGAGTCAATCTGGTCACCCTAAAAAAAGGAGAACACAAATTTCCTTGCGTTTCGCCAACAACGCCCTCCATAGCCCCACGGACAAATTACCTTTCCCCTAGTCAATTACCTCCCTCCCTCCTTTAACATCACCTCCCTCGTTCTGCTTTTTAAGAAATATCCCCATTCTTACCCCAGAAAAATTATCAAATGAAAAATAGAGAAGAACTTTCGTCGCGTACATAGTGAACATGTTAAATATGTGAGTGTGTTGCTTTCTTTCAGTTTTCTTTAAACTAAATTATGCTTTGCAGATTTTAATCACAGGACTAAATGCCCTTGTGTTATTTTATTTTGTTTATATCCTTTTATTTTGCGAGTTTTAATTATTTTGGACATTTTTCACAATATTTTTGACATCTGATAATTTTTTTCTGACTTATATTGGCTTGTTCTTTTTGTATGGGCTTTACTCTAAAGTGCGAATTTGGCCCATTTAGGCTTGTGTAAGCTATTTTCCAGAAATATTATCTCATCTTATTTCATGTCAGAGTTTTGCTATCGATTAACAATTTTAAGTGTGACAAATATAAAAGGATGCAGATCTTGACTTTATAGATCAAACCGACGGTGCGGATCTCTGTTTCATAGCCCATTCGTCAGAGAGTGCAATTGGGACTTGGGGGCCAGCCATCCTGTAAATTATAGCAAATATAAATACTTGGTAATTACTAAAACGTTGTTTTACGTTTTGTTTGTTCTTAAATTCAATATTCTGAATTAACTTACTTTATTTTAAATTTAATTTTTAATTAATTTCAAATTTATTTTAATAGTAATTAACTTAAATAAGTAATTAATTAATAACAAAAAATAATCAGTTTAACTTATTAATTTCAAAGTTTAAAAATAAACGCTTAAGTTTAAACTTCATTAATTTTAAACTTATTTTTTTAAACTTAATTTAAGTTCAGTTCTTGCAAACCAAATGACCCTGAATATCTGTTTTGTTGAACATGACTTCGACGCTTTTCAACAAATCAAACAATCGTCCAACTTAATGTATTCTTTTAAAATAAAGTAGATGGCAAGCTCTATTTGTGTTGAAGAGGAAACGCTTGGGTAATAATTAAATTTCGTAGAAACTGAGCACAACGTTCAACAGCACCGTCCTCGACGTGCTAATGCATAGATGTAAATCATAAGCATTGGCTAAGCAGTTTGAAACTGAATCAAAAGACATGAAAATAACTCCATCAGACGTATCCTTGATATTCAACTTGTAACTGGTTAATTAAAAGCAGAAGATGATGTTATTTGATACGCAAGGCTAGAAAGGCGAAGGTGACCTATCCTATGATGTTTAGTGTTGGGTCCTTTCTGGAATCAGAAAACGTGGGTCGTAGATCGTGAAGCTTGGACGTTATCTTGAGAAAGTGTTGTGTATTGAGTTTTGGCTATTCTAATAACTGCAAATTGCACACAAATTTTCTCTGTCAGACCCTCTTAGTTGCCCTTTTGTAATGTTTGACCTGAATAGACCAGAATTCGGCACTTTTTCTTGGCCTCTGGTATTTTGTTTTTGTAGCCTGTCTAATTTTCTCTTCCACTTACAACTATGTGTTTTTGGGTGTTTCATAGTCACAAACTAGCTTAGTCCAACTAAACAAACTCAGCTTGAGAAAAATGCCAAATTGAAAACAGCCTAGAACTGATAAACAAAAGTAAGCAGTTCAATTGAAAGGTAATTTATCACCATTTTCTTTATTATAGCAATTTTTATAGCAAAAGAGATCTGGAAGGGGAGAGGGCTGCCTAAAATTCTTAGAGAAGAAGAAAAGGCTACAAAAAGATAACAAACGAAAAGAGTTGAGAAAAATGTGCGGGGGATGGAAAACGCATAACTCATACTACAGAGTTTAGTATTCCACATACCTAACTTTGAAATTGCACAAAAACACTTGAACTACTCAAAAGAAACCTAATTAATGAGATTAACGAAATAGAGTTACCAGAACTAGCTGCCCATAATATTGGACTCCTCCCGTCATTGTCAATGGCATTGACGTCTGCCTTATTCTTTAACAGGTGCCTAAGCAGTTCCAAACTGCATCGAGTATTGCTTACTTGTGCGGCGTAGTGCAATGGATGGGCTCCATGAATGTCAGGAATTGAAACTAAAGCACCATATTTTATTAGGAATTTCAGTATTTCCAAGTCTCCACACACTATAATACAAAAGCATTAATAAATGTCTTTTGTTTTGTACATGTTCCGTTGCAGCGCAGTATCAACTCATAATTTAGTTTAACTTGCATTTTCTATTCTTGTCATTTATATTAAGTAAAATGAACAAGAAATCTTTTTTATGTTGGAAATAAGATATGCGTTATGAAGTCCTTATCTAGGAAAATCATTTCTTTGGTAAACATGAAAAAGGGTGCTGTTCCCCTGTCCTTAAGGGATTTAAGCAGGTAATTTTTTCAAATATTTCTATTTAGAATAATGTCCCGCATTCTTGTTTATTAATTAATAAAAGAATTCCATCAGTTTTTACTTCTTCTTGGAAGTTCAACCCCGATTTTAATTACAAATTGAATTTTATTGAAGGTTCTATTATCGGTGTGAGAGAAAAGCAGCTTGAACCCAGTGCTCTTCCTCTTGAGCGAAAAACCCAGTTTGGTTGGAAAGACAGGACGACTAGAAGAGCCATAAAAAAAAGAAACTTCTCTCTCAGACAATCGACCTGTGAAATAAAGTACCGAAAAGTACTAATTACTATGCAGCCAGCAGCTACGTCCTTATAAATGGCTAGCCCAAACCGATGGAAATTTTGCCATTTCTTTGTCGGGACAAAATTTCAGTAACGTAAAGAAGTGAGGTAAGATTTTTATGACATGCATTTGTTCTTCTTCAATGGGTACCAATCAGTTTTGTTACTTCTACTAAGGAACAATTCTTTTATTATTTGTTAAAAAAATACGTGTAGTTGTCCTAAATTGCAGTGAGCTATTGACAAAACACATTAGTGAACTATTGACTAAATAATGTGATGCAACCTGCAACTCTGATCCACCCGCTCAACCAAAATGCGATAAAAGCAATGTTGATGCATTAAAAAAAAAATGCTTATTGATGAATGCTGCAGATAGATGACACAAAAAATTACATTTCAGCAATTTTAAGAAAAACGACATCAATGATATAGTCAGTAACTCAGCATATGCATGGGACCAGCTTACCACATCATACCTCGCGAACTACTAGCAAAAGAACCCCTAATTAAAAAGTCATCATGGAGGCACACGGGTGATACGGTGGAAGAGGTTTTGTTATAAGAGTCATCGAAGAAACACACCGGTCATACGGTGGCACACAATACAACTGATTCTGTGATAGAGAACTTTATTATTTTTCTGTGTTAGAGAAACTAATAAATTTACTTATAAACGAAGGGCTTTCGCTTTAAGATATGATGAACTGGCTATTGGAGGTAGATTTTATTGCTGATATAACCGTTAATTGACGAGATGGTGGCAAAAATGCAGTAGAGCAAGATGACGCGAATGCTGGAAAAAACGGTAAACAGGACGAAGCTGCAATCTCCTGTAATGCTATATGTGACGAGGCCTTGTCAGCTGCTGCCTCACTTTTACGTTAATCTCACGAGCACGGCGTTGATGTAGGAAATTTTCTGAGTCTAAATGAACTTCAAGGAAAACTGACAGCGGTCTCTCTCTCATAGGCAGCACAATAGCACTGCCTAAGTAAAGAACGATGTCGGCATATTTATTTGTTTCTTTCTTTCTTTGTTTTAGACCAGGGCACTTCGTATCGAAGGAGTTGTCGTACGAACCTCAAAAAGGACTTATTTGATTGGAAATTGGAAGGGCTTTTGCCCTTGTTAATAGCCTAAAGTTATTGGAAGGCAACTAACACTCCTTCCACGCCCACCATTTTCCAAACACATCCAATCAAAATTTTGAAATAGCCATTTTGTTCACGTAGTTGAAAAATATGGAAAATATGTCTTTAAAGAGGACACTCCCCCCATAGCCCTCAGGGCAAGGGTTGTAATTTATTCCCTGGGGACATATAAGGTTTTTATAGAAAGTATTGTCGTAGAAACTAAAAAAAAGGGCTCATTCGAATAGAAATTCAAAGGGCTAGTGCCCTTTTTAATAGTCGAAAGTGATTGGAGGGCAACTAACCCCCCTTTCACGCCCACCATTTCCTCACACGCATCAAATCAAAATTTTGAGATGGACATTTTGCTCAACATAGTTTAAAGTTCCGGAAATTAGGGGTTTGAGGATGACAACCCCCAAAGCCGTCAGGGCAGGGGTTGTAAGTTGTGCCATGGGGACATATAAGGTTTTTATAGAAAGCGTTGTCGTAAAAACTTCAAAAAGGACTCATTCGATGGAGAATTCATAGGGTTAGTGTCCTTTCTAATAGTTGAAAGTGATTGGAGGGCAACTAACCCTCCTCTCAAGCTCACCATTTCCCCAAACACAAGCAATCAAAACTTTGAGATACCCATTTTGTTCAACGTAGCTGAAAGTTATGGAAATTAGGTCTTTTAAGGTTATAACCCCCTCAGACCCCTCAGGGCAAGGGTTGTAAGTTATGTCCTGGGGGCACATAAGGTTTTATAGAAAGCTTTGTCGTATAAACATCAAAAATGCCTTATTTGACTGGAAATTGAAAGGGCTAGTGCCCTTTTTAATAGTCGAAAGTGATTGGAGTGCCACTAACCCCCCTCTCACGCCCACCATTTCCCCAAACCCATCCAATCACAAATTTAAAATAGCCATTTTATTCGACGTAGTTGAAAGTTCTGGAAATTATGTCTTTGAGGATGACAAACCCCCCCATACCCCTTAGGACAAAGGTTGTAAGTTATGCCCTGGGGGCTTATGAGGTTTTTATAGATAATGTTGTCGTATAAACTTCAAAAAGGGCTCATTTACTTGGAAATTGAAAGGGATAGTGCCCTTTTAAAATTCGAAAGTGATTGGACGGTAACTAACCCCTCTCTCACGCCCACAATTTTCCCAAACACATCCAATCAAAATTTTGAGTTGCCATTTTCTTCAACGTAATTGAAAGTTCTGGAAATTGTAGGTCTTGTAGGATGACATCCCCTCCCCCCAGAGCTTTCAAGATAAGGGTCGTAAATTATGTCCTGCGGGCATATAATGTTCTGATAGAAAGGGTTGTCGTAGTAACTTCAAAAGGGCTCATTCAGTTGGAAATTGAAAGAGCTAGTGCTCTTTTTAACAGTCGAAAGTGATTGGACGGCAACTAGCCCCCTCTGACTCCCACCATTTCCCCAAATACATCCAATGAAAATCTTGAGATAGCCATTTTGTTCAACATAAATGAAAGTTCTAGAAATTATGTCTTTGAAGATGACAAACCCCCCTCACCCCTCATATAAGGTTCTTATAGAAAGCGTTGTCGTAGAAACATCAAAAAGGGCTCATTTGATTTGAAATTGAAAGGGTTAGTGCCCTTTTAATAATCGACAGTGACTGGAGAGCAACTAATCCCCTCTCAAGCCAACCTTTTCCCCAAACACATCCAATCACAATTTTGAAATAGTCATTTTGTTCGAAGTAGTTGAAAGTTCTGGAAATTATGTCTTTGAGTATGACAAACCCCCCACACCCCTCAGGGCAAAGGTTGTAAGTTGCCCTGGGGACATATAAGATTTTTATTGATAGAGTTGTCGTAGAAACTTCAAAAGGGCTCATTCAATTGGAAATTGAAAGGGCTAGTGCCCTTTTTAAAATTCGAAAGTGATTGGAGGACAACTAGCCCCCCTCTCACGCCCACCTTTTCCCCAAACACATCTAATCAAAACTTTGAGATAGCCATTTTATTCAACGTAGTCTTAAGTTCTGGAATATTGGGTCTTTGAAGATGACAACCCCCGCCCACACCTTCAGGGGAAGGGTTTTAAGTTGTGTCATGGGGGTAAAAAAGATTTTCATAGAAAGGGTTGTCGTAAAAACTTCAAAAAGGGCTCATTCGATTGGAAATTGAAAGGGCTAGTGTGGCAACTTTTACCACAGCAACCAATAATTAGAACCCAAGTTCTAAAATTGGTCTCAATCAGAAACCCTTATCGCTGTCTAAATTCACAAAGTGCAAAGATTTTCATACAGATGTCTTTATTCTACAAAGTTCAGGAAAGGTCTGACCATTTCATGCGAAAAAACATTCATTCAATACGAAACTAGCTTATCTCGGCTCTCCGCCAAAACAGGTAATTAGCCTTTTTCAAGTCATACACTTACGAACTACAATCTCAGAAAATAAATATCACGATGTGAAAATAAGGAAAGAAAAATGACGAACCATCACATCCCTTACCCCTTAGGCACGGTTTCATGAGTTCTTCCTTCAATGCCTCATTTATGACAAGAAAAGAGGAATGGCCACTTTGAGCACTATTTACAAGAGAGGCACCACTTTGGCTTAACTCTTTGGCTTCAAGATATCGCAGGTGGTCCTCGAAAGTGTCACTGAAGATCGCAATATTGTCGATGTAGCAGCGACAGAATTTCAAATCTCTGAGACTCGTATAGACCATTTGGTGTCACAAATACTGTCTTGTCTAAGCTATTAGGGTGCATTTTCGTCTTTCAATATCCTCAGGTCAAGTCTAGCTTGCTGATAAATTTAGCCGTTCCCATTCCCTAAAGGATCTCATCCGTGCGAGGCAATGGGTAACAATTTTGCCTTGAAATTTCATTTAGTTCCCGATAGTCGGCACAAAATCGTACCGTTCCATCTGTCTATGGTACTAGTACTGTCGGTGACAAATAATCACTCTCCGACGATCTTATGATTCCTTCTTGCAGCATCTTAGCCACTTCGGTTTTTATCAGGTGCCGTGTTGCTGCTTGATTTCGATAGGGTTTTTTCCGCAACGGGGGGTTACTGCCTATATAGATCTTATGCATCACAAGATCGGTTTTCCCATGTCTGTCCGAAAGGTTCGTTCTGTATCTTCTCAATATTTTAGACAAATCCTTTCTCTGACAGTGACTCAAAATTCCATTTATGGATGTCTGAAGAGATTCTTCAAAGTCTCCGTCATTTCCTGTACCCTTGTAGTCCGTCATCTCTTCCAGATTTGTGTCCACATAGTTGTCTGCTTGAATAAATAAGATTTCATTCGGATTTGCCCTGTGGTACTTTCTAAGGAGGTTTACGTTGAGAAGCTTTGACTTCTTTTTCCCCTCGGGAAATTCTACTAGGTAATCCACACTTCCGGATTTCTTCAGGATCTTGTATGGGCCTTGCTACTGTACTTCAAGTTTGCTATTTCCACACGGTAAGAGGACCAGCACTTCCTCTCCCACTTCAAACTCTCTGGGCTTCCGGTTGTGATCATGCCAGGTCCTCTGTCGTTCTTGACTTGCGAATAAGTGTTGATGTTCAGTCTCGGTCCATTTGCTAAGTCGTTCCCGCATATTAACCAGGTAATTGACTACCGATTCAGACGCACCTTTCTTTTTCTCCTCCCACTCCTCTCGTAACACATCTAGTGGTCCTCTGACGCGATGACCATAGATCAGCTCGAATGGTGAGAAACCTGTCCAAGCCTGTTTAGTCTCCCTGTAGGCAAACAAAAGACATGGAAGATACTAATCCTACTTCTTCGGCTCGCCTCTGACATATTTTCTTAGCATCTGCACTATGGCCCCATTTAACCTCTCAACCAATCCATCCGTCTCCAGAGGGTAAACACTGGTACGAAGGGTTTTAATGCCAAGGGCCTCGTAGAGTCTTTGCATTGCTTGGGAGATGAGGCTACTTACATTGTCGGTCATAATCTCTGAAGGTATCCCCACTCGAAAGAAAAACTTGATCAATTCGTCAGCTCTCTTTTGTGATTGGGTCGAGCGAAGCGGTATAGCCTCCGGATATCTGGTTGCAGAGTCGCTTATCACTAGGATCCACTTGAAACCAGTTTTACTACGCTCTAAAGGACCCACCAGGTCCATTCCTATTTTGTGGAAGGAGTTTCAATGATCGGGAGGGGTTTTGATGGCACCTTCTCTATCTGGCGTTTTCTGGCTCTCATTTGGCAATCATGACATTGTTGGCAATGTTTTGCTACGTCCAGATAAACATTCTTTCAAAGGCTCTTTCTATAATCCTGTCGGTAGTTCGTTGCCTGCCCATATGCCCTCCCATAGGTGAATTATGGGCCAGTTTTAGCACGTCTGTTCTGTGGGCTGAAGGAACCACTAATTGCCACTTCTGCTCGTCCCGACCTCCATCATTGACTACTCGGTGAAGTATCTCATCCCTTACAATGAAATCTTTTGCCTCTGTAGGTTTGGCCTTAGCCCGCACCCAGAATTCTTGCAAGGTCTCATCCATCCTCTGTAACTCAGCAAAACTTTTCCCTTTATGTCCAGATATCACGGGAGCTTCCTCTCCGTCTGACTTGCCCTGAGCAGCGGCCTTCCTTTCTCTACGCTTCTGCCCCCGACTCTTCCGTGCTCTTCCTCCTCCAGAAGACATTGAGTCGTCGAAGTCAAACTGTCTTACCTCCAAAATATCCGTTTCTAACTCACCCAACTTGCTTGCTCTGGCTCTCGTTGTCACAAACACATCAACTTCTGAATCTACCAGCCTCAAGAATTCTGGAAAATTTTTCCCTACCAGCATCTTCTTTGGGATCCGATCCTAGACTACAACCTTCACTGGAAGTTCAACAAGCAAACAATCTGCTTATTTCACCCGTACGTTTACTACTGCCGTAGGGTATTCGTGTGTGTCGCCATGTACACATCTGAAGCTTCTAGGCTTCTCCCAGCACCTTGACTCTTCTGGTACCAGCTCCGAGCGCAGTAACTGTTACATCCGCTCCACTGTCCACCAGCATTTCAACATTCCTTCCGTCTACTTTGCCATGAAGTACTACCGCTGCCCCTGCCGACTCCTGGTGATTGGGCCTTTCCGGGATCTCAACCAGGAAACCCTGTCGCCTATTTTCTGGCTGCTGCTTTTCTCGGACAGTTTTTAGCAAAGTGTGACGTGTCATCAGACACAAAGCAGGCTCGCCTGTTTCATGCTCGGTGACTCTCGCGCGAGCTTTGACTCAGCTCTCGCTTGATGACTACTCTCCCCTCCTTTACGGTTGCCGTCAAAACTCCTCTGTTTCCTTCCCTCCTTGCCCGGACGCTTGTCTCTGTTATCACCACCCGTCCTCAAACAACCTTTCGTTGTTTTACGAGCTAGGGCGCTAGCTTCCGCAAAAAAACAGCTTCCTTAAGAGTTTTAAACTGCCTCTCCCGAAGGGCTACTAAAATCATTTAATAATTTAAGAAACTTGGAGAAAAGGTGGGCGTGAGAGGGGGATTAGTTACCCTCCAATCACTTTCGACTATTAAGAAGGTCACTTAACCGAAGAAGAGATTCGCAAGACGATAGAAATCTACTATAAAAGTAAACCAAGCAAATGCTAGGACCTGCAGGTGGTACGGCCCTGCCTCTGTAAACTGTTCCACCTGTAATAGCTCCAAAATTTCTTCTACATCCTTCAGTGGCACAAACACTCTGGCTGGCCGGGTGCTTGTTGCCGCCAGGTTCTCTGCATGCGCTCTCAGCGATGTTAGACTGAGCAATCCATTGAAGTTGGTTGCCAGCTTCCTTCGGAATTCTCCGTAGGACTCCTTTTCTTCTCTTCTTCCACTTCGGAAGCGTATGCGATACGTTTCATTTGTGACAGAATACTTCTCAAGTATTACCGTCTTAACCGCATCATAATCGGCAAATCTATCCACCGATAAACCTGGCATTGTCTCCAGTGCGGGACAGGATAGAAATGGATACAGCTTTGTAGCCCAGTGTTCCCTAGGCCAGCCACTTGCCGTTGCCGCTTTTTCAAACTTGCTTAAAAACGAGTCTATGTCATCACTATCTGTCAGCTTCATTGGCTTGGGCCTAAATATGGCTTGTGAGTAGGGACCCATTATCCAATACAGAGTGAACAACGGGGCGAACATGATCACGTGCCTATTTCTAGGACAATCAGAGGGCTAAAATACTGGGCAAACAAGGTGACCTCACCAGACTCCATGGAGTTTTAGCATTGAATTTTACGTAATTTGCTTGTCGAAACTGCGTTTTTTCTGTTATGAAACAACTTCACCTCGTGAACATTCTTTATAATGTTTGTGCTTCAAACTTGGGATAACAGTTCGTATCAGAGCACGACTGTTAGCTTTACTTCTCGACTGTGTTCTGTATAATACAAAAGTACCCTTTAAGCAGTGTTGTCAATATAAAGCTATGCTTTAGCATTCTAGTATACTAAAAAGTTGATACTAATAAAGATGTAGATGCCAAGAAAAGAATTGTAATAAAGAAATTCAGAACAATCCTTAGAAATGAACTAGTGAGACGATTATGGCTATGAACCACCAAGGACCGTAAGCACCAATGACCCTAGGCATCAAGGACCTCAACCTCCAAGGCACCCTTCTCCCCAACCACCAAGGGGTCCCCCTCCCTCCAAATTTTTTGAGGACATGCCCCAATTTTTCAATATAGAGGCTCCATTAAGAGTTATAAATGTGTAAGGAAAAAGTTATCAGAACGTCATATCAGACCTCATCTTTCGGGACTTAGACAAGAGAATGCTTTGAACATTCAATTCTGACACGTTTTTGCTTAACATTATGAAATATGAAAATTTAGAATGATATCTATTAAAAGTCCCCCGTAGCCTAAAAAGTTTCCTTGTTATGACTTTTCTATTTACTAACCTTAGGCACTTCAGCTATTCATGCAAACATCCAGCAGTAAAATCATTATTAAAAAAGAAATTACATCTATTTTCAAAGCACATTTTCTGATCGACTAATTTAAAAGCGACTAGTTAAACTTTGAAAGTCGTTTACGAAACGTTGATATGTTCTTTGTGTCTAAGTAATGAGCGAACTTCAAACTAGTTCAGAAGGATATTTTTTAAAATTAGCTGGTGGAAATATGAAACAATATAGGCGACTTATGAAAACTAATATGTTTTTTAAGGGGGTGAGGGATGATTCGAGGGCTCATTGGCTACATTCATGTGCCCTTCTTTTTCAAATTAGCTAGTGAAAATATTAAACAATGTAGGCGACTTATGAAAATTTTAAGATGAGTTTGGGAGGTGGGGATGATTCAAGGGCTCATTGGGTACATTTTTGCATCTCGTCCAGAACTTATTGCATTATTAGCGGTATTTAATAATGATAAAAAAGTTATATCATTTTCATAGGGGTGAAACAAAGCTCGTAATTATTCATATTTTCAATTGGATTGTATGAAGGGGATAAAAAAGTTAAAAGTGCGTACCAGTTAAGGGAAGTCTGAGAGGATGATAAGTCTTAGGCAACTTGACATAAATGTTGGAATAACATCACTGGTATCAATCTATGGAAACGATTAGCGATGTCAAGAACATTTTGTGACTTAACTTGGCCAAAATAAAAAAAGAAAAAAAATGGATGTTTGGACTCCAGGGTGAGGTTTCCTTAAGCTCAATACCCTGAAGGTGGGGGAGGGTTCAAGGACTCATTGGGATACATTCTTATGCCCTTCTTTTTCAAAATTAGCTAGTGAAAAGGCGACTTCTGAAAATTTTAAGATAGGTTTGGGAGGTGGGGGATGATTCGAGGGCTCATTGGTTACATTTTTGCACCTCGTCCAGAATTGATTGCATTATTAGCGGTATTTAATAATGATAAAAAAGTTATATCATTTTCATAGGGGTGAAACAAAGCTGGTTATTATTCATATTTTTAATTGGATTGTATGAAGGGGATAAAAGAGTTAAAAGTGCGTACCAGTTAAGGTAAGTCTGAGAGGATGATAAGTCTTAGGCAACTTGACATAAATGTTAGAATAACATCACTGGTATCAATCTATGGAAAACGGTTAGCGATGTCAAGAAGATTTTGTGACTTAACTTGGCCAAAATAAAAAAAGAAAAAAAAATGGATGTTTGGACTCCAGGGTGAGGTTTCCTTAAGCTCAATACCCTGAAGGTGTGGGACGGTTCAAGGACTCATTGGGATACATTCTAATGCCCTTCTTTTTCAAAATTAGCTAGTGAAAATATTAAACAATGTAGGCAACTTATGAAAATTTTAAGATGAGTTTGGGAGGTGGGGGATGATTCAAGGGCTCATTGGGTACATTTTTGCATCTCGTCCAGAATTGATTGCATTATTAGCGGTATCTAATAAGGATAAAAAGTTATATCATTTTCATAGGGGTGAAACAAAGCTCGTTATTATTCATATTTTTAATTGGATTGATAATGGGGATAAAAGAGTTAAAAATGTGTACCAGATAAGGTAAGTCTCAGAGGATGATAAGTCTTAGGCAACTTGACATAAATGTTAGAATAACATCACTGGTATCAATCTATGGAAACGGTTAGCGATGTAAAGAAGATTTGTGACTGAACTTGGCCAAAGTAAAAAAATGGATGTTTGGACTCCAGGTTGAGGTTTCCTTAAGCTCAATGGCCTGGAGTTGGGGGACGATTCAAGGGCTCATTGGGATATATTCTTATGCCCTTCTTTTTCAAAAATAGCCCGTGGAAATATTAACAATGTAGGCAACTTATGAAAACTTTAAGATGAGTTTGGGAGGTGGGGGATGATTCAAGGGCTCATTGGGTACATTTTTGCATCTCGTCCAGAATTGATTGCATTATTAGCGGTATCTAACAATGATAAAAAAGCTATATCATTTTCATAGGGGTGAAACAAAGTTCGTTATTATTCATATTTTTAACTGGATTATATGAAGGGGATAAAAGAGTTAAAAGTGCGCAGCAGTTAAGGTAATGCTGAGAGGATGATAAGTCTTAGGCAACTTGACATAAATGTTAGAATAACATCACTGGTATCAATCTATGGAATCGGTTAGCGATGTCAAGAACATATTGTGAGTAACTTGGCCAAAGTAAAAAAATAAATGAATGTTTGGGCTCCAGGGTGAGGTTTCCTTAATCTCAATGCCCTAAAGGTGGGGGACGGGTGAAGGGCTCATTGGGATACATTCTCATGCCCTTCTTTTTCAAAATTAGCTAGTGAAAATATTAAACAATATGGGCGACTTATGAAAATTTTAAGATGAGTTTGGGAGGTGGGGGCTGATTCATGGGCTTATTGGGTACATTTTTGCATCTCTTCCAGAATTGATTGCATTATTAGCGGTATCTAATAATGATAAAAAAGGTGTATCATTTTCATAGGGGTGAAACAAAGCTTGTTATTATTCATATTTTTAATTGGATTGTATGAAGGGGACAAAAGGGTTAAAGTGCATACCAGTTTTATGTAAGTCTGAGAGAATGATAAGTCTTAGGCAACTTGACATAAATGTTAGAATAACATCACTGGTATCAATCTATGGAATCGGTTAGCGATGTCAAGAAGATTTGTGACTTAACTTGGCCAAAGTAAAAAAAATGGATTTTTGGACTCTAGGGTGAGGTTTCCTTAAGCTTAATGCCCTGGAGGTTAGGGACGATTCAAGGGCTCATTGGGATACATTCTTATGCCCTTCTTTTTCAAAATTAGCTAGTGGAAATATTGAACAATGTAGGCAACTTATGAAAATTTAATATTTTTCTTAGGGAGGGGGGGGTGATCCAAGGACTCATTCGGATACATTTTTGCATGTCGTTCAGAATTGATTGCATTATTAGCGGCATCTAATAATGATAAAAAGTTATAACATATTCATTGGGGTGAAAAAAAGCTCAATAATATTCATATTTTTGATTGGATTGTATGAAGGGGATAAAAGAGTTAAAAGTGTGTACCACTTAAGGTAAGTCTGAGAGAATGATAAGTCATAGGCAACTTTCCATAAAGGTTAAAATAACATCACTGGTATCAGCCTATGGAATCGGTTAGCTATGTCAAGAATATTTTGTGACTTAACTTGGCCAAAGTAAAAAAAAAATGAATATTTGGACTCCAGGGTGAGGTTTCCTTAAGCTCAATGCCCTAAAGGTGGGGGACGATTGAAGGGCTCATTGGGATACATTCTTATGCACTTCTTTTTCAAAATTAGCTAGTGAAAATATTAAACTATGTAGGCGACTTATGAAAATTTTAAGATGAGTTTGAGAGGTAAGGGGGATGATTCATGGGCTCATTGGGTACTTTTTTGCATCTCGTCCAAGATTGATTGCATTATTAGCGGTATCTAAAAATGATAAAAAAGTTATATTATTTTCACAGGGGTGAAACAAAGTTCAATAATATTCATATTTCTAATTGGATTTTATGACGGGGATGAAAGAGTTAAAAGTACGTACCATTTAAGGTAAGTCTAATCGGATGATAAGTCTTAGGCAACTTTCCATAAAGGTTATCATTGGTATCAATCTATGGAAACGGTTAGCGATGTCAAGAAGATTTTGTGACTTAACGTGGCTTTACTTCTTAGGTTACTTATGAAAAATTTAATATTTTTTAGGGGGTGGGGGATGATTCAAGGGCTCATTGGGTACATTCTTATGCCCTTCTTTTTCAAAATACTGATTTTTTCTACTTGGAGTTTTATTATGAATCTTAAAATGACCTGAAATATGCTTACGGCTGTACGAATCGTACTCTTTGCTTGCTCGTAGACACGACGCAGCTTTCCCGGTGGTACTCTATGGCAGGTTATCGACAGTATCTAGTTTATTGCACGTTTATGTGTCATTAATCATTGTTCAGTGGAAGGGTAAACACATAAGTCGTATCTTTAAAAAAGTGAAGATGGAACATTTTGAGAAAGTGTGTTCACATGATAGTGTTATTTTAGCATTGAATGCTGACAAGGAGAAGTATTTGAACTATGAAACAAGTACCAGTGGTAGCACTATTGGAAATGTATGCGTACATTGTCATGACAGTAAGGAATTAAATTTCTTTAGACTACCAGAAAAATTCAACTCTTATGATAGTGGATATGCGAGATTGAGATCTCCAGAGATGATTGCACTGAAAGAGAATGCCAACATAAAATTAATAGTTGATGAAGAGGGGCATCTTCTTGCTAGTGCTTGTGGTAAGATGTTACCCAGTGTTACACCCCATCATCAGGTTTTGGGTATTAGCATTCAACGGAAGATCAAAAGAAGACAGGCATACTCTTCTACTAATATCATAAACCATATCTTGTCTACGTGCAGGAACTGTTACCTGTGTAGAAATAATGTGGTAATATACATTGAAATTGCTTGAAAAATAAAAAGGACATTGGCAGAAAATATCACTAAGGAATATAAAGATGAATCGATGAAACACAAAGTGCCAACAAACGTTATTACTACTATTGATCATATAGTCAATGAACCTAATAATAGCAAAGATGAAATGTATATTGAACATTTAGGTGACACCCCAGTAAAAATGGTGTATTCTATTCATTTTATGTTCTACATGTTATTATTCCAATAAAAATATTTTATGCATTACTTTGACATATTCCCATTATTTTTAGGGTATGCTAGAACGTCAAACGTTTGGAATATCTATTAAAAAGTTGGAGATGTAAGAAAAGGAATTTTCAGAAATATAGATACTACTACTACTAATAACAGACTCATAGCGGATATATTAGAAAATGAGATAGGTTAAAAGAACTTTTACCAAAGTCTGAGAGAGACGAGCTGAATTTTTTAAGTCGAAAATCTCCAACGACAAGCAAACACCCCGTCCAGACGCACAGACAGAGAGAGTTTTCAGTTTTAAGAAACAGGAACATTCACGTTTAAAACACATCTGATTTTATTAATAGTATTTGATTTTTAATAAAGTAATAACAAACTCTTTCTTGAATTCACCTCTTGGATACACAATACAGAAATTTCATTCAAGAAATTATGAAAAAATTGTAAGTAACAAACTCTTTCTTGATTTCACCTTTTAATAAACAATACCTAAATTTCTTTCAAAAAATTATGAAAAAATTGTAAGTAACTAACAAACTCTTTCATGAATTTGCCTCTTGGATATACAATACAGAAATATCATTCAAGAAATTATGAAAAAATTATAAGTAAGTAGCAAACTCTTTCTTCAATTCAACTCATGGATACACAATACAGAAATTTCATTAAAAAATTATGAAAAATTGTAAGTAACTATGACACTCTTTCTTGAATTCGCTTCTTGGAAACACAATACAGACATTTCATTCAAGAACTTATGAAAAATTGTAAGTAAGTAACAAAATCTTTCTTGAATTCAACTGTTGGATTCACAATACAGAAATTTCATTCAAGAAATTATGAAAAAATTGTAAGTAACTAACAAACTCTTTCTTGAATTCGCCTCTTGGATACACAATACAGAAATATCATTCAAGAAATTATGAAAAAATTGTAAGTAAGTAGCAAACTCTTTCTTGAATTCGCCTCTTGGACTCACAACACGGAAATTTCATCCAGGAAATTATGAGAAAATTGTAAGTAAGTAACAAAATCTTTCTTGAATTCACCTCTTGGATACACAATACAGAAATTTCAATCAAGAAATTATAAAAAATTGTAGGTAACTAACAACTCTTTCTTGAATTCGCCTCTTGGATACACAACACAGATATTTTATTCAAAAAATTATGAAAAAATTGTAAGTAAGTAATAAACTCTTTCTTGAATTCACCTCATGGATACACAATACAGAAATTTCATACAAGAAATTAGGAAAAATTGTAAGTAAGTAGCGAAATCCTTCTAGAATTCACCTCTTGGATACACAATACAGAAATTTCATTTAAGAAATAACGAAAAAATTGTAAGTAAGTAACCAACTGTTTCCTGAATTGACCTCTTGAATACACAATACAGAAATTTCAATCAAGAAACTACAAAAAAATTGTAAGTAAGTAACAAACTCTTTCCTGAATTCACCGCTTGGATGCAAAATACAGAAATTTCATTCGAGAAATTATGAAAAATTGTAAGTAAGTAACCAACTGTTTCTTGAATTCACATCTTGGATACACAATACAGAAATTTTATTCAAGAAATTATGAAAAAATTGTAAGTAAGTAATAAAGTCTTTCTTGAATTCACCTCTTGGATACACAATACAGAAATTTCATTCAAGAAATTATGAAAAAATTTTAAGTAAGTTACAAATTCATAATATCATAAACCGAAGAGTTTATAAGAAAGAGTTTGATACTTACTTACAGTTTTCATAATTTCTTGAATGAAATTTCTGTATTGTGTGTCCATGAGGTGAATTCAAGAAGGAATTTGTTACTTACTTACAATTTTTCATAATTTCTGGAATGAAATTTCTTTATTGTATATACATGAAGAAAATTCAGGAAAGAGTTATTAGTTACCTATAATTTTTATAATTTCTTGAATGAAACTTTGGTATTGAATATCCAAGTGGCGAATTCAAGAAAGTTTGTTACTTACTTACAACTTTCTCATAATTTCCTAGATGCAATTTCCGTGTTGTGTGTCCAAGAGGTGAATTCAAGAAAGAGTTTGTTACTTACCTATAATTTTTCATAATTTCTTGAAAGAACTTTGGTATTGTGTATTCAAGAGGTGAATTCAAGAAAGAGTTTGTTACTTGCAATTATTTCATAGTTTCTTGAATGAAATTTCTATATTGTGTATCCAAGAGGTGAATTCAAGAAAGAGTTTGTTATGACTTTATTAAAAATCAAATACTATTAATAAAATCAGATGTATTTTAAACGTGGATATTCCTGTTTCTGAAAACTGAAAACTCTCTCTGTCTGTGCGTCTGGACGGGGTGTTTGCTTGTCGGCGAACCTTTTCGAGTTAAAAAATTCAGCTCATCTCTCTCTCAGACTTTGGTGAAAGTTCTTTTAACCTATCTCATTTTCTAATATATCCGCTATGAGCCGGTTTGTAGTAGTAGTATTATCTATATTTCTGAAAATTCCTTTTCTTACATCTCCAACTTTTTAATAGATATTCCAGATGTTTGAAGTTCTAGCATACCCTAAAAATATTGGGAATATATCAAACTAATGCATAAAATATTTTTATTGGAATAATGACACGTAAAACATAAAATGAATAAAATATAATATTAACATAAAAAAACATAATGCATACATTATTATACATTATTAATGTCATTGAACAATTTTGGACATATTAGATCTGTTCCATAAAACACATCATGTTCTCTCTTGATGCTGTAGCTATTGTCTTCTCTTAGTTCGTAATCAGTAGAATAATCATTATTCCACTTTGTGTCATACATAATTTTTACTGGGATGTCAATTAAATGATCAATATACATTTCGTCTTTGCTATTATTAGGTTAATTGACTATATGATCAATAGTAGTAATAACGTTTGTTGGCACTTTGTTTTTCACCGGTTCATCTTTATATTCCTTAGTGATATTTTCTGCCAATGCCCTTTTTATTTTTCCAGCGATATCACTGTCTATTACCACATTATTTTTACACAGGTAACATTTCCGGCACGTAGACAAGATATGGTTTATGATATTAGTAGAAGAGTATGCCTGTCTTCTTTTGATCTTCCTTTGAATGCTAATACCCGAAAGCTGACGATGGGGGGTAACACTGGGAAACATATTACCACAAGGACTAGCAAAAAGATGCCCCCTTTCATCAACTACTATTTTTATGTTGGCATTCTCTTTGAGTGCAATCATCTCCGGAAATCTCTATCTCGCATATCCACCATCATAAGAGTTTTAATTTTTTCGTATTCTAAAGAAATTTAATTCCTTACTGTCATGACAATGTACGCATACATTTCCAATAATGCTACCACTTGTACTTGTTTCATAGTTCAAATAATTCTCCTTGTCAGCATTCAATGCTAAAATAACACTATCATGTGAACACACTTTCTTAAAATGCTCCATCTTCACTTTTTTAAAGATACGACTTATGTGTTTATCCTTCCACTGTACAATAATTAATGACCTATAAACATGCAACAAACTAGGTAGTGCTGTTAATCTGCCATAGAGTACCACTCTGAAAGCCGCGTCGTGTCTACGAGCAAGCATAGAGTATTAATGGTACAACCGTAAGCATATTTCATGTCATTTTAAGTTTCATAAAAAAATTGCAAGTAAAAGAAACAGTATTTTGAAAAAGAAGCGCATATGAATGTACCCAATGAGCCCTTGAATCATCCCTCATCCCCCTAAAAAATATTAAAGTTTTCATAAGTCACCTAATAAGTAAAGCCAATTTAAGTCACAAAATATTCTTGACATCGCTAACCGTTTCCATAGATTGATACCAGTGATGTTATTCTAACATTTATGGCAAGTTGCCTAAGACTTATCATCCTCTCAGACTTACCTTAACTGGTCTGCACTTTTAACTCTTTTATCACCTTCATACAATCCAATTAAAAATATAAATATTACTCAGCTTTGTTTCACCCCTATGAAAATGATATAACTATTTATCATTATTAGATACCACTAATAATGCAACCAATTCTGGACGAGATGCAAAAATATACCCAATACCTAAGACTTATCATCCTCTCAGACTTGACTTAACTAGTCCGCACTTTTAACTTTTTTATCCCCTTCATACAACTCAATTAAAATATGCATATTATTGAGCTCTGCTTCACCTCTATGAAAATGTTATAACTTTTTATCATAATTAGATACCGCTAATAATGCAATCAATTCTGGCCGAGATGCAAAATTTTATCCCAATGAGCCCTTGGATCAGCCCCCCTCCCTTCCTAAGAAAATATTAAATATTCATAAGTAGCCTAAAATGAATTTTGAAAATGAAGGGCATAAGAATGGATCCCAAAGAGCCCTTCAATCGTCCCCCACCTCCAGGGCATTGAGCGTAAGGAAACCTCAACCTGGAGTCCAAACATCCATTTTTTTACTTTGGCCAAGTTCAGTCACAAATGTTCTTGACATCGCTAACCGTTTCCATAGATCGATACCAGTGATATTATTCTAACATTTATGTCCAGGTGCCTAAGACATATCATCCTCTCAGACTTACCTTAACTGGTGTGACCTTTTAACTCTTTTATATCCCCTTCATACAATCCAATTAAAAATATGAATAATAACGAGCTTTGTTTCACCCCTATGGAAATGATATAAATTTTTTATCATTATTAGATACCGCTAATAATGCAATCAATTCTGGACGAGATGCAAAAATGTACCCAAGGAGCTCTTGAATCATCCCCCACCTCCCAAACCTATCTTAAAATTTTCAGAAGTCTCCTACATTGTTTAATATTTCCACTAGCTAATTTTGAAAGAGAAAGGCATTAGAATGTATCCCAATGAAACTTTGAATTGTCCCCCACCTCCAGGGAATTGAGCTTGAGCAAACCTCACCCTGGAGTCCAAACATCTATTTTTTTTACTTTGGCCAAGTTAAGTCACAAAATGTTCTTGATATCGCTAACCACATCCATAGATTGATACCAGTGATGTTATTCTAACATTTATGTCAAGTTGCTAAGACTTATCATCCTTTCAGACTTACCTTAACTGGTATGTCCTTTTAACTCTTTTATATCCCCTTTATACAATCCAATGAAAAATATGAATAATAACGAGCTTTGTTTTACCCCTATAATAATAATAACAATAATTTATTTATTACCCACTATAAAAAATAAGCAGAGTACATCAAGAACAAATGAAAAATAAAAAACAACAAAAAAGCAAACTCGTACACTTAACAATTATTTACATAAAAAGACATAAATTATGGTGTGCAGTAAGACCTGCAGATAACAGCTTTCCCGCAAGCACAGTCACTTTTAACGTAAATCAGGGAGGCCGAATCGCGATATTAGATGCAGGTTCCAGAGCCACGGAGGGAGGCACAAAAGGTACCAAGAAAATTTAAAATAATAAGTCCGGATAGAATTCTGATCTTTAGGCTTCAGAATTGGAAGAAAACCAGATAAAAAAGGAATAGAATGATCGCAAAATGAATAATGTAATTTCCCAAGCGCTTTTCTATTGTACCTCCCTCTATTTGCATTAATTTTTGAACATCCTATCTGGATTTTTTTTTTGCATTAGAAACTGTCAGAGCCCGAAGTGTTTTGAGATTATTAGTAATGTGAAGACCAAGCCACCGAAAAGAAGAGATACAGGGAATAGAGGAAAAACCACAGTTAAGACGGAGACTCGCACTCGAATTAAATGAAGTATATTTGTACTTATCAACGTTCAAAATAAGCCGAATCCGTCTGAATTGGTCTGAGATCCAGCGGACAGAATGTAAGAGCCCAGCCCTAGAACAACTGACAAGGAGAACATCGTCCGCATAAGCAAGATACGAGACATCAGTTCCATCAGAAACGAAAGTCGAAGGCCAAGATGAAAGGATAGGAAGCAATACATAACTTAAAAATAGTTGAAGAAAGCACACCACCTTGACGGAACCCACGCCGAAGAAACACCTTTGAATCAGAAATTACTCCATTACATTTTACCCGAATAAAAGAGTTAGAATACCAGTTCCGTAACAAAACAACAATAGAAAGGTTAATATTGTAGGAAAAAAGGTAATAAAGTGCATGTGAGTGGACTATACTATCGAAAGCTTTCAGAAAATCAAGAGCATAGACATGAAGAGGAGATTTATCATTAACAGATTGCAACAGCAGGGAAGCTAGAACACTATGGGCGCGCTGACATCCCTGCCTTTTTTGAAAGCCAAATTGGTTTTCATCAAAATTAACATTTTCTGAAATGAAAGGGAGAAGAATATATTCAAAAATTTTGCTAAGAGTGCACGAAACAGTAATTGGTCGATAAGAACCACACTCTGACGAAGTTTTCCACGCTTCAAAACTGAGGTGACTGTGCCACAGAGAAAACTGTCGGGAACAATAGAAGTAGATAAACACATCTGAAACAGTAACTGAAGGTGGTCAATCAAAGTTGAGCAAACTACTTTTAGATGATAAGAAAAAATTCCGTCTTGATCAACAGAGCTAGATTGCATGTTCTTAATAGCTTGACCAATATCAACAGTAGAAACTGGTAATACATTACTCTGAGAAATACGATTAGGCAAACACGACTCAAGAAGGTTACTAAAAAGCTTTTCAACTTCCCGGTTCACCTTGCAAAAAATATCATTATAATACGACACCCAAGTATGAAATGCTAAAGGACTTTCAGAAAAATCATTACTAAGCTTATCCGAATTCAGAACATGAGACCCCTCCTTTCTCGACGCAGGAAAATCAAAACCAGATACCCTAGACTGCCGTAAACGTTTTTTATAAGCACGCTTGGAACTTTGCTTCAGATCGAAGACAACTTCTCGATTTGGCCGACCGCAAGACACCCATATTCGTAGCCAAAACTTAGCTTTATTCTTTACAACTTTTAATTCTGGGTCCAAAACCCATTCTGGTTTTCTAGTTTTAACTTTAATCTTTTCTAGAGGAACAGCAGTCGCCTCTGCTTGTTTTAGGCACCAAATTATTTTATCATTATATCCATTTAGAGACTGCTAATCATTTGAGAAACGGTCAGTAACTTGAAGCAAATGGTAAGGAACTTTTATAGAACCCAATAACGCGGACAACGGAGTAATATAAAGTGAAAAATTAGCTCTACCCCAGTTATTCCTGTAAAATCACATAGAACTTTGTGTAAATGGTCTAATAGAACGGGAAACGACTAGTGAAGCAGAGAACGAAATCAGGAGGTGGTCAAAATCACGATCGTCTTCATGAACAAGAACAGTCGCTACATTAATATTTGGCGAGGAAACTACATGGTCAATATTAGACCAACTTCCAGATTTGTGAATATATGAATAATCAACACTTTTCTCGGCTATTTTAAAAGCAGAAAAAGCATCAAGGACTGTATCGGATCGAACTGATTGACTTTTAATATCTGTCTTGAAGTCACCAACCACTATGAAATCATAACCAGTCGATACAACAGACGCAAGAATAGCCTTAAGATTTGCCGAGGCTTTCATGTACGCGTTAAAAGCGGAAACAGTTTTTGTGTTACACGGGAGATACACATTTATCAGCACAGTATTACCAAACCGAACCGCAAGGATGAATTTATCACTGTGGAAACACACTGGAGGGAGCAAACTCAGGTTATTCTTAACAATGCATGCGAGGCCTCCAGAAGGTCTACCAAAAGTGACCTCAGCATTAGTTGTAAAAACAGAATGATTACGACTACTTTTTAACACGTTAATACTAGTAGAAGTCAGGAGGTGTTCTTGAAGGCATACTATGTCAAACTGGTCGCACAATTCATCAATCATAGGCTCCTTTAAACGAGTACCATTTATATTAAGCGAAACAATCAAAACAGGCACAATCATTTCTTCTTGACAATGATATCTCTCAGCACTTTGCATCTAAGACTAAAGGAGACATGATTTTCACCACAATTTGCACATCTTGCATCAAGCGGGCAGGGAGAATCCTTGGTGGAAATATGAGGCCCCGCACAGAGTGCACACTTCGCAACCAAACTTGCACAATCAGCTACTCTATGGTCTGGCGAATGGCATTTTAGACAGCACCGAGGTGCCGACAGATATTCTTTCACAGATAAATATTCATATCCAAGTTTAACACCAGTTTGCATAGCCTTGGCTTTTGACATGGAGTCACAAAACTCAAGCTTAGGTGCCAGTGTCACCGAGCCGCATAACTTCCACCACACCTGGATATCCTTGAAAGAAAGAGAGGTCTAAGTCCTTCGATTTTCCTCTGACTATCCCGAAAAACCACTTAGTGATCACCTTGGATGGAGATTCTGCTAAAATCACTGAAATATAGTCTTTGAATTCTTCAGCAGCAAATTTTTTAGCATTGATTAGCCATTTATCACCTCGCAAACTCAGCTTGGTAACTGCATCCTGACAGCTCACTTTATCCAGCACTTCTTTGCGTTTTATCGGGTCATTTAGTGTTTGCGGCACTTTAGAGACAACAACAGTGGTGTGAGAGTCAGTTGATGGCGTCGCATGGGCAGGCAGTGGTGGAAAGTGATTATCATACGAATCGAACTTACTTGAAACAGTCTTTAGGAAGTGTTCCATTATATTCAATTTCGCGTTCAAACTCGAATAAACCAAAGCAGGGATGACGGGTTCATCATCTGGAGAACGAACTACAAACATCGGTAGGTCTATGTCTTCATCGTCACATTTCTCGAATATACTTAACATATCCTCAGATGGTTTTCCAAAGCCTTCGGCCCCTGTCTTCCCGGAAGCTCAGTCCCAGGTACAGCTGCATCGTAGAGGAGTTTTTTTTAGCTTCGATTACACTCGGCAAGTCCAGACAAAACTCTTCTCCAAATTTTAGTATTTCGTTTTCATTCACTCCATTATCACGGTTAAATTGCAAAAATTTAAAAAACGGCGAAAAAATAGGTCCATTATTCAATCAAGAGAGTCTTGATTGTGAGATCGGAGGAGACACTTCTCCTGTGAATTATTTATAATCTGGATACCTGCAATTTCGCAACCTAACCTGTGAAAAAAAACGTGATTAATTTACGTTTTTGATAAGACTTCTCTTGTGAATTATTTATAATCTGGATACCAGCAATTTCGCAACCTAACCTGTGAACAAAACGTGAATAATTCATGTTTTTGATAAGACTTGTGGATACTTTGACTTAAGGTGACCCACTAACCTCTTCAACTTTGGTAAAATAGTGAATAATTAAATTTCTTGGCAACTGAAAAGTAAACACTAAACCAGATTACTGGTAATTTTCTCGTTACTGTTGATTATTTTGAATTTATTGAGAACCAAATTGAAATTAGTGTTCGATTTTGTGATTTTGAATAGCTCAAATGTTTGGAAAAAAGGAGCCTCCTAAACAACATCCTGATAGGGAAATGATTAAGTCACCATTTCAACCGTCTTCAAAAGCCCTTGCTAGAACCCCCCCCCCTACAACTGCGTCTGTACCAGCGACCTCTCTGAAGAGTATTCATACCCTAACATGGATACCACCCAATGTCCATCACCCTCAACAACTGATATTGAAAAAGATGAAGAAGGCTTTAAGATAGTAAACTCGGCTAAGCGTAGAAGACAGAGAACAAAAAGTCCACCAGATTCACCTATAATATATCAAACCGATACCACGAACAACTCTTCAAGAAATCCAGCCGACTCCCCAGTAATTATTCAACTAGTTCCCCAATATGATAATTGCTTGTTTAACAACCGTGATCTACAAAAGTTGCGAGTTTCCCTCTTCAAGACCATTCGTTGCAACTTTAATATTAATATAAACAGATCAGGATCCCTTGATATCCTTTTGAACGATCCCAAATCAGTGAAAAAGGTGATGGATCTGAAAAGTGTTGAAAATGTTGTTGTCACAGCCCATTTGTGGTCCCCAAGCCCGATACAAACAAAGATAGTACTCTACAATGTCCCTAAATCGTTTCTAAACTCAGACCTGATGGAAACATTGATGAACGAAAAAGGTGAATGCATTCCGGTCTCTAGTGTCCATACCCTTGGTCGCGAAACCACTGAAACCTCAAACTTTAAAACTGTGTTGTTTGAGCTTCAAGGACAATTTAGTATTGACAAAGTGTTCCTCTTTGGCCAACAAAAATCTTTCAAGCGTTACAAAGAAGAACCATTACAGTGTACTAAATGCCTAAAGCTTGGGCACTCAGATAAATACTGTAGAGAGGATTCCAACATTTGTAAGATTTGCATAGGCAAGGACCATAATGAGTCAAACTGTCAATTTGACCCAATATGTGCTAATTGTAAGGGCAAACACCAGTCCCTAGATAAAGAAAACTGTCCTAAATATAAACAAAGGGAAGAGATACTAAGAATAGCAAAAGAGCAACAACTTACAATCCCTTTGTAGCAATGCAAGTACCAAGGACACCAATAGTCCCCCGTCCCCCAACAGGCCCCAGGCAACCAGCAGCCCCCAGGACACCAACAGTTCCCAATGCTTCCCCTAGTGTTGTAAATTTTCAGAATAATTCCATCCAAGATAAAACTAATCCATGGTTCCCCTTGATACCGAATGCCCCCCAAAAAACCCTGAACCCTTTCGGAAAATCCTGCGCAAGGAAAGACATCAAGACCGACAAAGCTACCTGGAATTACTCACCACAGATTTCACACAGTTTCTCCAAATACTTTGAAAGGTGAATCAACCGTATACTTTAAATTAGCCAGCTTTACAGTTACCTCTATGCTCATCTCCTAATTATAATTACTCAATCAGTTGAAATGCATTATTCTGAAGAATTTGGCAAAAAACCCACTTCGGCGTGACCATAGTTTCCGAAGAAGAAATTCAAATTGAGAGTTTTTTAAGCCAACATAGGCTGATTGAGTCACAATCAGAATGCCTGACGATTAATTAATGTGTGACTTTTCGTTTTTAACTAATTTATCCCTTTTTATTAACATTGCTTTTAATTATTCCGATATAGAAAGTAATCAGCATGCCAACCCTATAAACAGCCCCCTAGTAACTTAACACATGCTAGTTGTAAATACCTTGATATTCTTGATTTTGCTACCAATGTGAAGCCAAAACTTGTAAATAATAATTCCCTTAATGTTCTTTGTTTCAACATCAGAAGCATCCGGTATAAGTGGCTTAAGTTTAAAGATTTAATTTCATTCAAGGGTGTCTGCCGTTTTGACGTAATAGGATTAACAGAGCCTTGGCTTTCCGATATTGATGAAACTAGTGATTTTTTACTCCTGGTTACCAAATAGCCCATTTGCCCAGGAGATTGAAAAAGTGTTCTGGGGGTATCTCACTTTACATCCGTTCGAATATAAATTTTACCAGGCTATCGGAGTGCGAATCTATTTTCTCTACACAAATAAATCTCAGATGTATTTATTCAATAATTGTTAACATAGTTATCGGCCAAAATTCCTACATACTCTCCTTATTTTATAAACCTCCTCCATTTCCGACCTCATGTTTTTGTAGTCTGTTTGATGATTTCTCTAATTTTATTAATCTACCCCATAAAAAGGCAATAGTTCTTGGGACTTTAATTGCAACCTACTCAATATTGGTAAAAATGTTGAATCTGACACTTTTTTAAATCGGTAACCGCAAGTGGTCTTCTACCCACAATTTTTTTCCCAGTAGAGTCGATCCTGTGAGATCGACTTCAACATTAATTGATAACATTTTTGTATCCACTTCCCTGTGAAATGACCTGTCCTCAAATATAATATTTTCGGATCTGTCAGACCGTTTTCCTATTTACTTGTCACTACCTTCGCAACCACTACCTCTACGCTCTAGAATTAATATCCCAACACCTACTAGAAACTACAGATCTGCAAATATAACCTATTTTATCGATCGCATAAGAGCCTCTGACTGGTCCAATGTCTTAAATTGTCAAGAGGTAAATTCTGCCACAAATGGTTTTGCGCAAAGGCTAAGTGAGTTTATCCATTCAACTATTCCTATTCGTAAACCTAACCGGAAAAATATCCCTATATGCCCTTGGATTTCACATAGCCTCATTGTCACCTCATATCGTAAAAGCAAATTATATAAGTTACCCTGTAAGATCAGTAGTGATATTGACCTATCAAATTATAAAAATTATAAAAACTTATACACTAAACTCATCCGTGAAGCGAAGGAAAATTATTATTATACAAAAAATTCTCAATTGCAAAGGAAACCTGCAAAAGATTTGGTCCATCATTAATGATATACTCTCAAAAAATAGAAAATCAAAGTCTATACCTATTCGCCTTAAAGACACAAATGGTAGATTAATTGACCCTTTACATGCACCTGACGCATTTAATAATTATTTTTCTAATGTTCCTCATACTGACTCCCGCTCCTCCTTACAGGCTGTATTCCCCTGCTTCAATTCTAGATCCATGTTTTTCTGCCCAACTGATAGCAATGAGGTACTTCAAATCATCGGTTCTCTCCCTAATAGTTTTACACCTGACTGTCTTGGACTAAGCAATAAGCTCCTGAAGACCATATCTCCTTTTGTTTACGAGCCCATCAAGCATATTGCCAACCTATCTTTAACCCACGGAGTTTTCCCTGATTTAATAAAGTCAGCCATTGTTATTCCGGTTCTTAAAAAGGGCGATCCAACTGAGATAGGTAATTATCGTCCAATCTCAATTCTTCCTGCTATATCCAAAGTGCTCGAGAGAATCATCTTCAGACGTCTGTCTCCCTTTCTGTTTGAAAGTCAGCACTCCGTTTCTTTGATTTCTCCTCACCAATATGGCTTTAGGCCTAAATTTTCAACTTCTCATGCTCTAATTGACGCCACACAGTTCATACGCTCACAACTCGACCTTAAAAAACTGTATTGGGCTTATTTTTGGATTTTTCTAAGGCCTTTCACATGGTCGATCATAGTATTTTAATAAGTAAGTTAAATAGTTATGGTATTCGTGGTGTTCCCCTTTCTTGGTTTTATTCTTATCTATCTGGAAGGGTACAGAGTGTGAGCCTAGGTGGAGTATCCTCTCAGCCCTTATCTGTTCAGAGGGGTGTCCTACATAAGCAACAATCAACAACCAGCATCCAATGTTAACTTCCCTGTGTTAATCTGGTATTGGGCTTCCTGAATGTATTATGGCGTCACTACTTATATTAATAAAAAAAGTTTTCTGACGGATGTAAAGAACAATTATGAAACTCAAACGTACAAGAATTGTTGCTTCGCCGATTACACAAGATAATTCTAGAGAACAAGCTCAAATAAACTCACTTGTGATATTTTCCGATGTCTGTAGAAACCTAAAAAAACAGCGCTTTACAGGAAATTTATTCTCTTAGGAACAGAAAATTGTATGACTTGCCTGCACAAAACTAGGATTATTTTGTAAGTCCCTCAACAGTCTTTCAGCAATCATGATATTGATAACTTATACTGTGTTTAGGGCTTTCAACTATAAAAAATTGATTGCCTCTTATAATTTACATTCCCGGGATTCTGACCTCTTTGGGGAAAATCGAGGTTTTGTGATAAAAAGAGACAGAAAACACCACTTTTCTATGGCTTGTCAAAATTGGGGAGGGGGCTCAAAACCTTCTGTTTTGGTTTCTAGACCAAAAAATCGATTAGGTATCTTCAAATTTCCGTTATTTAAAAAATTGGCTCTCTTTGGGCGAAAAATTGATGTTCTACGGCACCAAATGGAAGTTAGCGCCACTCTGTGTTTTTTCAAGATATGCCACATTTTGTCAAGATGAAGGAGTGAAAATTTCTTTTGCAGAGATCCGATTGGCTATTTTAGAATTTCAATTCTTTGGGATTTTATATTTAATGGCATAAAGTGACAGGAAACACCACTTTAATGTGGCACGAACTCTATTGCTGCTTAAAAACGGTACTCGATGCGTAGATTTCCTGTCAAATGAGCCCTCTTCCGTCATTATACGATAACTGGTTCGATGCGATCATCCCTGGAATAAAGAAAGAAAAAAGGAGAAGACACATTAATGCTTCCCATGCAAAAAAGTTATTTCCCTTGTTGCTCAAGGTTGGTTCTGTAATTTTCATGGGTAGGGTTCTCAACTGTGGCTATTCCAAGTTCCAACTGTGCATTTTCCAGTTTGATTCGACACCACTTTTCAGGGATTTCAGGGTCCTTTTGAAGATCCTTAAAAATTTAGTTTGTAATGAATTTACTATTAAGATTAATCGAAATTATAGTTTCCGTTCTCGAATCAGCAACAAATTTAAAATTTCTCTCACCAGACATTTTTCTTCAAAGCGTGTTTTTAAATTTTCTATTACTGATGGCCGTTATTTGCTTTTAGTCAGGTAGCATCTATTTCTTCAACCATGAAAAAAGCTCTTATAGAAAGCTCGATAGAAAACAAGTAGACACTTAAGAAAAAGGTGAGAGATGTTTTTAGATCGACGATAAAGAAAGAAAAAAAAAACAGAAGAAAGGAAAGACGTGTTACGACTGACAGCAAGCGAAAAACAAAACATAAAAGCGCATATTCAGAAAAAAAACAGAACCCCATGCAACTACATTTCAAAAGCAATTGCCATTTGTAAATCCTCAGAAGTACTTGGAAAACTGAGGTCTAAAAGAAGACATCAAATTACCATCCTCCCCTATAGCTGGTCTTTTCACAATCTTTTGAAATAACCGTAGCTGTACTCATGTTAATACTACTAAATTTTCAGACATACCAATGGCCCAATGAACAGCTGTGTGAAGTTCATTATCTAGAGACTCAAGGTCGGCATCATAATCTAAGACGAGTTGAACAAAATCTGAGTTTCCTGCAATAACTCCAAGATGAAGCGCTGTAAATCCGTCTATATCCTTATTATTCATTAGTTCGGGATTTCTGCCAAGTATTTCTTTAGCAAAACGAATATCTGCCTGTTCCGCACAATAATGAAGAACTGTTTTGCCAGTAACATCCTGTATCTTCAAAACACTTTCCTGAAGAAGGAAAAAGAACTAGCAAAGATAAAGAATAAAATTAAATCACATAATTTTCCTAGATTTAGGCATCAAAGCACCTCGTCTGCTTGGAAAAATTTCCTAAGATATGGTTAAATCTCAAAAACAAAGAAATGAAATGAATATAAAGACGACAGACGGTCTATGGCCAGTAAATGAAAGCGAAGAGAAACAAGAAAAATCCAACGAATATTTCGCCCGTATATAACAAGGGTCTTCAGCGTAAAGAAAAAAAAAACAAACTAGAAACTAAAACTAGAAAATCTGGTGCTGTTCTATCAAACAGTTTGTGGTAACGAGCTGTAAGTAAAGAGCGACCCACCTCAATAGTAACAGAAACTCTAAAAAACGGAAAAAAATTTAAGTAGTATGAGCAAAATGCTTTCTATGAGAGCCCTATCCCTTTTCCTATGAAAGACCTCTGACGTCAAAACACCCCTGGCAAGATTCCCATGAGCACCCCGTTTCTAGTCAAGATTCCTCTGAGAACCACTGGGAAGATTCCTATGAGAGCCCTGATTCTAGGCAAGATTTCAAGCACAGCCCTCTGACGTCACGGCACAGGAAGGAAATTATCATTGGATTTCAAACGCAGCCCTCTGGCGGCAAGGCATCCATAGAATATTTAACATGGGATTTTAAAGGGTCAGCTAAGTGGAGCTACCAACCCCTCAAACTGTCACACCTGTGAAATGCGATCACCGGCTCAATTAAAGGGAAAACAGTTGAAACTGTTGTCAAGACTCCCATAACGATCCCCTCTGGACTCCAATCACGTCACAACACACTCGGTTTCAAACGGTCAGGTGTAATATCCTTGACGCAATTTATGTAACCTTGCGACAGGAACCCATGGGGAAATCCCCGCTTATAACGTAACGACAGACCACAAATTATGTGATGACAGTGCAACCATCACTGTCACTTAATAACTCTTCGAAATTTTCATTCTAAGCCCGAAACGCGCAAAGTGTTTTTCCTTTCTTTAACTTAATGGCGGCGCACACTTTATGTAAGGCCAGCACATCTTACGCAATGTCGGCATACATTACTGTTAGATAATACCCTTTTTAGCATATTATTTTTATCTCGAAACATTCAACGCTTTTTTTTCTTTAGTTGTTTCTTTTTTTCTTTAGTTCTTGACCCCGCCCCGGACTCGAAAGGTAAATTTTCTTAAAATGGATTTGTGCCTTAACCAAGAGGACTAACAAGCAATTCCTAATATCTTGTCCTACTCATTATATTCTAGAAGTAACCTATTGCGCGACACCTGAGATTCTCCATTTTTGGCACACGCTAGAACGGTGTGTTACTACCCAAATTTGACGAGCTCTCGTAGACAATTAGCACGAAGACGGGGAAACATTTATTTTCAGAGACAATCACTCTCAAGGTAATTTTAGTAATAAAAGACTAAGGGGTGCTTAAATTGTATAATCACACTGATTGATCTAAATAACAAATCTTAAAAACACAGAACTTGCAAATAAAAGTTTTATTATTTCAAACAAATTTACAAACAATATTAAAAACTCAGAAAAAGTAGTTAAAAAACACGACAAAAAAAACTTGAAAGAGGCTTATCGTAATAAATGCAAAAGAATCCTCTATTATAGAAAAACACAACCTAGCATGCAATACGAGGTGGATATCACTGATTTTAGATGCAAATTTATACCCTATTAAGAACTTTTAAGGAAAATATCCAGTTTTCTTTGAGTTAAACTTATGAATATCCAACTTATATCCTGACAATATACGGCTGCCCCCCGCCCCCTAACAAACATTTTGAGATGGTGAGCTGATATCATTGATATATTTAAACCAGATTAAGAAGTGTTTTTGAAAGAGTTTTAACGAAATGCATTGTTTCTTAAACAGGAATGTTAGATTTCAGTCCCCCTCTACTGAGAAATTTAATTAATGACTCCCGCCTTATCTTTAAGCTCTAGGTTGTACTAGTCCAAGGTGACGCATGCTACAATGCCACACTATTACTGCTCTATGGGACCCCTCCGACATCGTCCCATCTCCCCCAAGACATCTTTCAGGCATTTCTTGTTAAAAATTATACTTCAACCATTGATTCCTGGTTTTCACAAGCCAAGCCTATCACAATAGCTTCCAAGAAAATCCACACCGCTGTGACATTACACACCAGCCCCCCTCCGTCATCCACGTGGCACCATCCCCCCGCCCCCTAAGACATCTTCAACCTTTTCGCTCCAATAATAATCTTGTGAACCTAAATTAAACTGCGTTTTTTTTACTTGAACACCGAGATGTCGCTCAATTCTTTGCTATAGAGTGATACTCCAAGCAATTTTGCTTGGAACTATTACTGCTCTGTGGCATCCTCTTTGACACCGCCCCATCTCCCCCAAGACATCTTTCAGTCATTTCTTGTTAAAAATTATACTTCAATCGGCTGATTCAAGCTTTTTAATCATAGGCCTATCATAATAGCCTCCAAAACACTCCACACCATCACACTTATACACACCAGCCCCCCTAACCCCCCCCCCCCCCGTCATCAACATGGTACCATCCATCCGCCCCCAAAGACACTTTAAACCATTTCGCTCCGAAAATAAGCTAGTGAATCTCATTAAACAATATATTTTTGAACATCGAGAAGTCACCATTTCGCTGCTAGAGAGTGATACTTCAAGCAATTCTTGCAACATTGACACACTATTACTGTTCAGTGACTCCCCTCTGACATTGACAAATCTCCCCCAAGACACTTTTTCAGTCATTTCTTGTTAAAAATTATGCTGCAATCCTATGATTCAAGTTTTTGCAATCCCAAACCTATCATAATAGCCTCCAAAACACTCCACATCACCATGGCATTACAAACCAGCCCCCCTCCCTAACCGTCATCCACATTGCACCATCCCACCACCTCCTAGGACATTTTCAACCATTTCGCTCCGAAAATAAGCTAGTGAATCTTAAAAAAAAACAGTGTGACCGCTCTAAAGATGCTCTAATGATTATGAGGGCTGATGCCAGTGTGGGTGATGGAGGGGGGGGGTCTAATGCCACGGTGGTGTGGAGTGTTTTGTGTGGTATCATGATAGGTTTGGGTTGCAAAAACTTGAATCACTGGATTTAAATGTAAAATTTTTATTATGAAATGACTGAAAAATTTCTTAGGAATGATGACGTGATGTCAGGGGGGGGGCAATCAAGTAATGTCACTGTAGTGTCAATTTTCGGAGCATGTAGTGTCAATTGCTGGCGACTTCTCGATGACCGCTCATGTTAACCTAAGTTAAATGAACCTAACTTAATCGTAGAGAAAATTGTTAGTTCTAAGAGAAATTTGTTATCTTTGACGGAAAATTTGGTGCTAATAGAAAAAAATTGTAACTATTAAGAAAAAAACCTATCACTTCCAAGAAAAATTTGATAGTTTTAAGTAAACGTTTGTTAGTATTAAGGAAAAAATTTTTACTTCGAACAGGAAATTTGCTAGTGTTAAAGAGCTACTTCCTGCTATTAGAAAAGGATGTTACTATTAAGAAAAGCCTGTTACTTCCAAGAGACATTTGTTAGTTTTAAGTAAAAATTTGTTAGTATTAATGAAAAAGTTGTTAATTCGAAGAGAGAATTTGTTAGTGTTAAGAAAACTTGCCAATTCAAGCAGAAAACAGCTCGTTTAAACAATATAAGTTTTAGTCTTGCTTTACCTCCACAAAACGCGATTATGGCTTATTGTCAAGAAACATTAAACCCTAGAAAGGCTGGTGTTCCAGGGAAAAAAAAATAATAATCCCTGACGTTCTTACAAAGCATGAAGAGAGAAAGGCGACGCATGTGTAGAATATAAGTTTCAGTCTGCTATTACCTCCGATTATGCCTTATCGCTTTGAAATATTAAAGCCAAGAAAGGCAGTGTATTCCAAAAAAAATCATAAGGCACTTATCTACAAGACAGCTTCAACCCTAGAACTCCGGACAAAACCATAGAAATCAAGACCATACCATCGAAAACATGATCAAAGTGTAGAAATCATGGTCAATCTCTAAACAATCATTACCAAAACAATGAAACCCTAACAAATTCATAAGAATCAAGAGCAAACTGTAGAAATCAGGGGCAACCCTAGAAATCAAGACCGCCGTAGAAATCAAGGGCAAAGTGTAGAAATCATAGTCAACCTCTAAAATCATTAGCAAAACAAGGAAAGCCTGAGAAAGTCATAAAAAAAATCAAGAGCAAACTGTAGAAATCAGGTGACATGCACTAAAGAAAGCTCTAAATTAGCTCTAATATCAGTCCGTCCTCTTGAAAAGATTGCTAGAAGAGGCGCGAGGGGGGAAGCACCCGTAAAACTCCAACTTCGGAGTCTTTTTTAAAGGTTATTTTAACAAGATTTTTAATTTATAGTCAATTTCAACTCTAATTCCTGGCACTTCAAATATGCCGAGTCCAACTCCTAAAATATGGTAAATAATTGTTTAAAAAATTCTGGAGTGCTAGCACATCCCTAGTCAAAATTGCACTCGGATGTGTGAAAACAGTGTCGCAGTGCCATTCCGCTCTGGCTCATAAGTATACTTTTTAACGGTTTGGGTACCTACTCTTCTCGCAAGATGACCCACGTATCTTCCAACCTCTCCCATTAGATGTCATTGCGCAAGATGAGCACAATTATTATGCTGCTCCCACCTGTGTGCCGTGCTCGGGGATTCCCCGTGGGCTCTTGGAGTCTAGCTTGTGACATACGATGGCGTCATCCATGTTAGACCTGGTGACGGAAAGCCTGGGAATCTTCCTGAAAAAACGACGTGCCAAAAAAGGGTAGGAATCTTGCAAATTCTGAAGAAATAGTGAAACACCTGGAATCCTGGGAAGCCAGCCAGGGGTGAATGGGAAAAATAATTTCTCGAAATAGAATTTCCCCTTTGCGCGTTTTGATATTTTGGCTGAAAAAATGCCCCTCCCCCTTGATTGCGTGAGGACTGAGACAAAAGGAGCTTTTTCAGAAATGGGGGGTTCTGTTGAATGAGGGTTCAGTGAGGCTGGCTCAGTTGCACGGTTATAAACATGGGCTTGGCTTGGGAAAACTTGGATCACAGGATTTAAAGGCATAATCTGTAACGAGAAGTGCCTGAAAGATGTCTTGGCGGGCGATGTTACAGAGGTGCCACAGTACAGTAATATTGTGCCAGTGTGGGGTGAAATGCTTGGAGTATCACTCTCTAGCGAAGAAATGGGTGACAACCCCATTTTTTTACTTTTTTTTTCAAGTAAAAAAAAACACTGTTTAATGAGATTCACTAGCTTTTTCGGTGAGAAAGGGTTGAAAATACTCTAAAGATGACGAGGGCTGGTGCCATTGTGGATGATGGAGGGGGGGGCGTGTAATGCCATGGTGGTGTGGAGTGTTCTGTGTGGTATCATGATAGGCTTGGGTCCCAAAAACTTGAATCACTGGATTTAAATGTATAATTTTTATTATGAAATGACTGAAAAATGTATTAGAAATGATGACGTGATGTCAGAAGGGGCAGTCAAGTTATTTCATTGTGGTGGGAATTGCTTGTAGTATCACTCACCAGCAAAGAAATGGGCGACTTCTCGGTGTTCAAGCAAAAACACTGTTTAATTTAGATTCACTAGCTTATTTTTGGAGCGAAAAGGTTGAAAATGCTCTAAAGATGATGAGAGATGGTGCCAGTGTTGATGATGGAGGGGGGGTGTAATGCCATGGTGGTGTGGAGTGTTTTGTGGAGTATCATGATAGGCTTGGGTTGCAAAACCTTGAATCGCGGGATTTAAATGTATAATTTTGATTATGACATGACTGAAAAATGTCTTAGGATTGATGACGTGAAGTTAGGGGGACAGTCAAGTAATGTAGTTTTGGTGTGAATTTCTTGGAGTATCACTCTCTAGCAAAGAAATGGGTGACTTCTCGGTGTTCTAGTAAAAAACTCTGTTTAATTTAGATTCACTAGCTTATTTTCAGAGCGAAGAGGTTGAAAATTCTCCTTTGGGTGGTGGGATGGTGCCATGTGGATGGCAGAGGGGGGGATGGGCTGGTGTGTAATGCCATGGTGGTGTGGAGTGTTTTGGAGGCTATTATGATAGGTTTGGGATTGCAAAAACTTGAATCAGAGGATTGAACCATAATTTTTAACAAGAAATGACTGAAAAAGTGTCTTGGGCGAGATTGGACGATGTCAGAGGGCTGTCGCAAAGCAGTAATAGTGTGTCAATGTTGCATGAATTGCTTGGAGTGTCACTCTCTAGCAGTGAAATGACAACTTCTCGATGTTCAAAATATATTACTTAACGAGATTCAGTAGCTTTTTTTCAGTGCAAAATGGTTGTTAAATGTCCTAGGAGGCAGAGGGGTAGTTGCACGTTGATGGCGGGGGGGGGGTCTGGTGTGTACTGGTGTGATAGTCTGGAGTGTTTTTGAGGCTATTATGATAGGTCTGGGATTGCTAAAACTTGAATTAGCGGATTGAAGTATGATTTTTAACAAGAAATGACTGAAAGCTGTCTTGGAGGAGATGGGGTGATTTCAGAGGGGATGCCACAGAGCAGCAATAGTGTTGACATTGTGGGGTGAATTGCTAAGAGTATCACTCTATAGCAAATAAAAGGGCGATATCTCGGTGTTCAAGTAAAAAAAAAAAAACACTTTAATTTAGGTTCACTAGCTTATTTTCGGAGCGAAAAGGTTGGATATGTATTCAAGGGCGGGGAAATGGTGCCATGTGGGTGACGTAGGGGATCTTGTGTGCAATGACACGGTTGTGAGGAGTGTTTTGGAAGCTACTGTGATAGGCTTGGCTTGTGAAAACCAGGAATCAATGGTTGAAGTATACTTTTTAACAAGAAATGCCTGAAAGATGTCTTGGGGGAGATGGGACAATGTCGGAGGGGTGCAATAGAACAGTAATAGGGTGGCATTGTTGCATGCATCGCCTTGGACTAGTACACACTAGAGCTTAAAGATAAGGCGGGAGGCATTAATTGAATTTTCCGGTAGAGGGGGACTGAAATCTAACATTCCTGTCTAAGAAACGATGCATTTCGTTAAAAGCCTTTCAAAAATGCCTATTTATATGGTTTAAATGTACCACTAATATTAGCTCGCCGTCTCAAAATGATTGTTAGGGGGGCGGGGGCAGCCGTATATTGTCAGGATATTGTGAAATATTCATAAGTTTAACTCAAAGAAAACGCGGCATTTCCCTTAAAGTTCTTAATAGGGCATAAATATGCATCTAATATCAGCCATATGCCCCTGGTATTGCATGCTAGGTTGTATTTTCCTATAATAGGTGGTTCTTTTGCATATATTATGATAAGCCTTTTTTCATGTTTAATTTTTTTGTCGTGTTTTTAACTGCTTTTTTCTGTGTTATTAATATTGTTTGTGAATTTGTTTGAAATAATAAAACTTTTATTTACTAGCTCTGTGTTATTAAGATTTATTATTTAGGACGATCAATGTGATTATACAATTTAAGCACCCCTTAGCTTTTATTACTGAAAATACCTTGTGAGTGACTGTCTCTGAAAATTAATGTTTTCCCGTCATCGTGCCAATTGTCTCCGAGAGCGTGTCAAATTTTGGCAGTAACACCGTTCTATTGTGTCCTAAAAATGGGGAATCGCAGGTTTCGCGCAATAGGTTGATTTTAGAATATAATGAGTAGGACAAGATATTGGGAATGGCTTGATAGTCCTCTCGGTTAAGGCACAGATCCGTTGAAATAAAATTGACCTTTCGAGTCTGGCGGGGTCAAGAATTAAAGAATAAAAATAAACAACTAAAGAAATAAAAAAAGCGTTGAACGTTTCGAGCGAAAAATAATATGCCAAAAAAGGGTATTATCAAACAGTGATGTATGCCGACATTGCGTAAGATACACTGGCCTTACATAAAGTGTGTACCGCCATTAATTTAAAGAAAGAAAAAATGCTTTGAGCGTTTCGGGCTTAGAATGAAAATTTCGGAGTGGTATTACGTGACAGTGATGGTTGCACTGTCGTTAAATAATGTGTGTGCTGTCGTTACTTTATAAGCGGGGATTCCCCCGTGGGTTCCTGTCGCAAGGTTACATAAAATTGCGTCAAACATATTACACCTGATCGTTTGAAACAGAGTGTGTTGTGACATCATTAGAGTCCAGAGGGGTGTTTCATGAGAGTCTTGCAAACATTGTTCCCTTTAATAGAACCAGTGACCGGATTGCACATATGTGACATTTTTAGGGGTTGGTAGCTCCACTTAGCTGGCCCTTTCAAATCCCACGTTAATTTCCCTATGAATTCCGTGACGTCAGAGGACTGCGTTTGAAATCCCATGTTAATTTTCCTATTGATACCGTGACGTCAGAGAGCCGCGCTTGAAATCCAATGATAATTTCCTACCTGTGCCGTGACGTCAGAAGGCTGTGCTTGAAATCTTGCCTAGAATCAGGGCTCTCATAGGAATCTTGCCAGGGGCTCTCATGGGAATCTTGCAATGGGCTCTCATGGGAATCTTACCTAGAAACAGGGCTGTCATGGGAAACTTACCAGGGGTGTTATGACGTCAGAGGGATTCAGCGTATCAGAGAACCCTACTGTAGAGGTTTCAAGCTCCTATCTGCAAAAATGCGGAATTTTGTATTTTTTGCCAGAACAAAGCGTGTTTATTTGTTTCTTTTTTCTTTTTATCAGGGAGATCGTATCGACCCAGTATTCCTAGAATATCGCCTAGATCTTTCCATAAAGGAAGTTTTCCATGAAGAAAACGAACAGAAATTATTACGTATATGATTGGGTTCACCCCCTAGCCAATACCTCGCTCTTTACGCTAAAGTTTTTTAGTACTTTCATAAGAGCTATTTGTTTTAATTAACGACCTTCGTGATTAAGGAGTCATTTTTATAGAATTGGAACAAAATTTGAACTTTTGCGTAAAGAGCTAGGTATTGACTAGGGGGGCGAACCCTCCCAATATACGTAATAAAAATATACGAATATAGAAGCTCGTTACGTAAGTTAATTCGTAAGTTATGTATATTTTTTACTAACAAAAACGTTCGTAAATAAAATTAAACAAGTTTCGAGAAAGCCAGTTTGCTAAAAAAGAGTAAAATTAATAAGCGAATTTCGTTTTAATTATACATGTACGTTGAGCCAAAATCAAATCGCATTAATTTCAAAACGTTCAGAAATTAAATAAACAAAAAAAAGTTTTTTTTTTAACTGAAAGTAAGGAGCGACATTAAAACTTAAAACGAACAGAAAATTATTCCGTATGTGAAAGGGGCTGTCTCCTCCTCAACGCCTCGCTCTTTTGCAATACTTTATTTTTGATTATGGGTTCATTTTATTAAAATAATGTCATAAATCGTTAAAAATAATCGTTAAAAAATTGTTAAATAATATTCTATAAATCGCCTAAAACTTTAAACAAAAATATAGGGTATTTAATACTAAATAGTTCTATTAGGTAACAGTTCCACTAACTCAATGCTAAATTTGCCTATTCACATCTTCTATACTGAAAGACAAAAGCCGAACATTTTCTTGCCCGATTTTTCTGAGGTTCGTTTTATTGAGTTAGTCCAGTGGTTCCCAAACAGTTTTTCCCAAGCCCAGGCATTTCAAAAATAGTGATCCCCCCTACCCTGATATTTAAATTTTGTTATTCAAAATTTTATGCTATTTAAATTCATATGTATGTAATGTAATTCACAGGATGTTTTTAAATTAATGCTCTAAATTCTAGTTAGTCGAAGGGTGCACGTCCTGCCCAAGACCCGCCAAAATATTGACATTACCCATCAGCAGGGTCTGCGCCCCACGTTGGGAATCACGGAGTTAACTAAACCGGCATTGGAACCGCTAAAATGATACGGACAATGCCTTTGATATTCGAACGTGTTGACTGTAAAAAGAGAGAGGTTATAATTAGCAAATATCATGTTTCTTTTTCATTTCTGTTGAATCTTTTAGAAAAAATCTTATGAAAGGCAATAACTTAGGAGTTTATGAGCAAAAGTTTAATGTTAATAAATCGCATATACTACTAATTTTAACGCATATACTACTGTGATACCCTTCGCTTTTTAGTCATACAATGAGCAACTAGGATTATATTATTGATACCTTCTTAACCTAAACAAACCTTTGTAGCTTCCTTATTCATTATGGGCCCTACTCTCTGCCTATACTTCCCATCCTTGAGGCGTTTTCTTGAGGAGCTCCGGGCTTGTTTTTTAAATTCTCAAAAATTTTTTCCCCTTATTGCAAATTACTGTTCGACCGAATCTGAAAATTAATTTTATCAAAATAGTTTTGATATGAGAAACCTTTGTCATCAGACAATTTTTATTATTTCTGCTGCTATAGGCTGTGGTTCGCTCTTTGGTAGGTTGCAGCTACTGCTGTATCCTGATGGTCCACATTACTGGACGGGGCCCTTGGTGACCCCAGTCAATAAACTCATTATAGATATCAACTTATGGTAATTTTACTTCTCTGAGGAATATATTTATTTATTGTGTATTTATTTAATCATTAATCCTTGTTTATTTAATCATTATTTATATAGATGTTTTTATGTAAATCCTAATATGAACAATAAGGTTCAAGAAAAACTCTAAGATTCCACGTAAAAGTACTTTACTGGTGACACAGTGCGCAGAAAATTTAAATTATATACCATCAATCTTACCTTGTACACTAAAACTATCTTAGTGCCTTTCCCGATGCAAATATCTTTATAATGTCTTCACATGAAAGCTTCGGAGCCATGTCATATTCTATGTGGATTAGCAGGTGCATTATAAATGGAGTAATTTCAATAAGCCTATAACTTCCAATTATTCTCTAATGGTGTAGACTGCAAAGAGCCGAGGACCCCTCCCCCAAAGAAACTTAGGGTTAGGTCCTAAAATGTGAAAAAGAAGGGTTGGACTCTGGAGAAATAAAAAATCTACGCAATCACCTAAAAAAATCTATACAAAAATAAACCAATGGAACTAAAGCTTCCTTTTAAATACCAAAGTAATGATTGCAATCTCTATTTTTTTATTTATCAGAGATGGATATGGGGCGGGGGAAGGGGTAAGTTCCGACTTAAATATATCTGAATTGTGTGGTTGAAGTATGCCGGCATTTTTTTTTTTTTAATAACTAGAAAGGCGTTTTATTATTATCTGTTTTTTTTCTTCTTGATGTTTTTATTTCCCAAAATAACCCAAATTAACAAAAGTATAGCCTGTTATCTGGGGCGAATCCATGACTTTTTTAAAGGGGGGGGGCAAAATAGGTTGATCCGATATACTTGCGTTAGGAGCAAGTTTAATTAACGCAATCTTGCGTTAATTAAGTAAGTTACACTACTTTAGACTACGTTAGGGAGGTACCCCCCTCCCCCACTCCTTGAATCCGCCACTGCCTGTTATACGTAGAAGGAAAAGACCCATAGAAAAACTATAAGAAAAAAAGAAAGAAAACGGAAAGACTCTTAAAAAACGTTAATGTTCTTAAGCTAGGAATTTGTCTTTTTTGCCCGTCCACGTTGTCACATTGTTTTCAAGGTTGCAATATTTGTTTTGGATTTATTCCAAATTGGATTTGTTTTGGAGTTGCTAATAGATTTATAGCCAGGACCATATGTGCCTACTTAAGGAGCGAACAATAATTCAAATTTCACAGTTCAAGCCCTATTCAGCGAACGAAAAAGTTCACTATAAGATTTACATAGAATATATATATATATATATATATATATATATATATATATATATATATATATATATATATATATATAATATATATATATATATATATATATATATATATATATATATATATATATATATATATATATATATATATATATATATATATATATATATATATATATATATATATATATATATATATATATATATATATATATAACAGTAAACTGATGAAATAAATACAAAATAAATAAATATATTCCTCAGATAAGTAAAATGGCCATAATTTTATATCTATAGGCAGTCTGTTGATAGGAGCACTGGGCACTGACAGGCAGGGTTGCCACTTGGCCGGTTTTTTTGGTGCCACTTTGGGTGGCAAAATAGTGTCAATTTAGTGTAAAAAGTGTCATTTTCCAAAATTTTGCCGCTCGCGAAGCTTCGCGTCGCTTGCGCTCATATCAACAAGCTTTTTAAATTGAAAATATTGGCCAATCCGCTTGGGATCATCCCCGCGTGGTTTCCCGCATCTTTAACTTCTCGAACATGAAATGTCGGATCTAATGCCATCTATCAACTATAAAAAAGAAATTTTGATTTTACTTAGTCGGTGCTGATTTCCGGCTTTGCGCAGCACTTCCACTCTTGTCAACTTTCCAGCCCCCCTCCTAAAAACCCGCTAAATCACAAATGGTGCTTACTGTATAAAATGGGAACTCGTCCCACAGAGTACTTTCTTCTCTTTTTTTTTCAAAAACTAGTGGAAAAACAATAAGACAGCTATATAATGTAATCTATTTATCACAACCTGAATAGAATAAGTTTCACGAGAACTCTTGCAACTCCCAGTAAATTTTTCTTTACGATGTCTCCAGGGACTAGGGCATAGGAACAGTCAACAAGCATTTTAAGTTTCAATATGAAAGCACCTTTATAATAAAAAACGAGCATTTAGTGTATCAGCGTGAAAGCACATTTACAATCAAATATTAGTGGGAATATAATAACTAAAATGAAGAAGTGCATCCAAATTCAAAAATTTAAGTAAAAAAAAAATTGAAATTAGATTGTGGTTCTGCTAATGATTGCATAGGATTAAAGATAATGGAAGTTTTGGTATCAATTTTGTTTTTAGTATGATGATTATGTATGAATATTCATTTGCCCATTGCCAAGAGTTCAAAGAAAAATATGAACGGAAATACTAGAGCGCATTTTTGCGTCACTTGCCCAGTCACTGAAGAGGTCACTAGATATTCTTGTGGGACACAAGGGATTTCAGTGGATGTTTTTGTGTTGCTGAGTCGTTGTGTAATGTCACCAGTGAGCTTTTCAGTCACTGGGCTTCAAGAGCTCCAGTCACGGAAATCGATGAAAAGACGCGTAAAGTTAAGCAGTCAATGGCCCAGTGACTGGTTAACATAGTAACAGCTATTAACATAGTGGCGCAAAAATACACTCTTAGCTTTTTTTGCTCTTTTCTTCTTTGAATTGTAGCTAATCCTCAACTAATAAAACATAAAAAATGAATTCGGACCCACTCAAGAATTGCAAACTGCTTGACTCACTTATCGTCTATGAGCCTACAAATTATTGCAAAAACACAAAATAGTTGAACTAAACAACTAAAAATAATTTAAGGCATCTCCACCACATTGCAGTTAAATGTCTATCTCTGTCCTCTCCATTGCCAAGTATTTCGTACCCGAAGATCACTGGATGATCTTCGCTTATTAGTAATAAGGATAAGAATATAAAAATTTCTCACACACAGATAGAGACAAACACGTTCATGTTTTTACCGCACAGAAAGATTCTTGCATCCAATAATTGCCAAGCGCGGAGTTAAGATAAGAATCTTAACGGACAGAAAAAGGATATTTATGCATATCTACATTGACAGTTTTCCTTTCGGTTTTTTGTCTGAAAAAAATCTTTTTTTATAAAATAGTGCTACTTAGCAAAAAAGTGTCACTTTTGCTAAAAATTGTCCTAATAGTGTCAGCTGTCCCAAAAAGTACCATTTCTTAAAAAAGGTGTCAAAAGTGACACTAAAGTGTCACCGGTGGCAACCCTGCTATCAGGTCTAGATACGTCTCTGTCTGTTGTCATGCACTTAACACGCGCTTAGTTAGCCAAAGGATATCAGCCAACAATTGACTGAATATACACTTGCTGTCGCCACAAATTGCTTTAAGAGAACTCGGGTTGAGTCAGATAGCCACCCACTGTGAGTCTGTGACACTGAAGCACAATTTTTGTTAATATAGGCTTGTCCAAAGAGCATAGGTATCTTACAAAAGTGGAACTGTCTCTAGTGTCAAACGAAAAAGCTATCAACGCCATCTAACATGTGGCAACACTTGGTATTTTTTCAGCCTCTGTAATCATTTATCTGTCAGGAACTGAGTTGAGATACTTATTACTACCCAATTCTTACCAATTAAACTAAATAAATTAATTATTTTTATTATTGCACTGATAAAAATATCAAGTGTCGCCAAACACTAGATGGTATTGATAGTTTCTTTTTGTTAACGTTAGCACCAGTTTCCATTCTTTTAATTTACCCATACTCTTTGGTTTTGTCTCGAAAGCTCAATGAAGTTGTTCAGAAATGAAGTTATTCATGAACACCTGTTTACCATAACTGAGCCTTTTTTTTCTTGTTTAGACTCCCTGTCTTCTTCTCAGAAGAATTGGTTTACGTCTGAATTTCGTCGAGTGTCGTCAAAAATGAGTGAATTTCCTTCACCTTTTGTAGCCCTTTTAAGTAAGATAACAAGTAAAGACGACTCCTTAGTGACTATTCAATGTAATGGTGAAGATGTTACGGCTAAGAAGAGTCTATTAATAAAAATAAGCGATGTATTTAAGTGCATGTTCGAAAACGACTGCCTTGTGAAGAAGACAAATCCAGTTATGGCATGATGTCAATTTTGTGACTATGGAGTTTATTATCCAGTGTTATATATGTGGAACTGTTTTATGTTTCCAGGAAGTGGAAAATGATGCTTTTGAATATATTGTTGAGAAATATGATTTTCTATGTATTCGGGAAGTAGCTGCTGAGAGGATACTTCATATTTACAGAAAAACAGGAAATATAGAAGTCCTTGGAAAAGTTTTTTCCATTTACAACGATCATAAGGCTAGCATGACTGCTTTCAAGGAAGTCGTTCCAATCGTTACTGCGAGGAAATATGCATCATCTCTTGTTGATTTTTTTACGACCGAAGAATTTAAGGAGTTTTCCAAAATTTGATGTGATGTATTGAAAGACTCAAACGTTGAGCAGTGGGATGGCTTCTTAAATGAATTTTATAGCTGGACGTCATAGAATCCTGTAGAAAGATCCATGACATCCTTAGAAGTTCTGGGAATGATTAACTTAGAAGAATTCCCAATTGCTGAAGTTCTCACACTGCTTGAAAACTTGGAAGTTCAATATATATTCCTAATCATTAGGTTAATTCCAGAATTTCTAAGCCTGAAGATTGTAATCTTGTTTATAATCATCTTGTATGCTCCCCCTTTCATTCCATTAAATAAGTTTTTTAAATTGCCTGTGGACTAACAGAACTAGGGTAATTGCTGTGGATCTGCTGCAGAACAATTGTTGCGTTACATGTTAAAAGTGGAAGCTGGGAATTCACTGAAAATCCAGAACTCCAATCCGCTGCCAAAATGTTTGTCCAGCAATGTCAATTGCAACAAATGTGGACACACTGACAAGCTTCCTTACCATTATTCATCAAAATGCTTGGGAAAACACTTGAAATGCATGAGGACTGGATGCCCACGTGACGGACGGATTGCACATGGTTATCGTCATACAGAATGCTATGTAATATTTCTGTATCCACACGTTGAAGCTCGTGTTTTTGGTTTTTTGACTCACTAAACAAAAATTGGTTTTCAAACATACTAGAACTTCATACCAAAATTTTTCAGAAGCTTAATATCCTGTTTCTAAGACACGAGTCAATTCTCAGTGTACTGCCAATGTACGTAAAATAAGTAAAGTGCTGATATATACAGTATTAAAATAAAGTCAATTTTAAACAAGGAATGCTGTGGTAAACCTCTTTAGGTTGTTTCGAATTCAAAGGCAGTTTTATATTTAAAGAACTTCTAAATGTTATCTAAAACAGTTTAGTTTTAAAAATATTATCCAGGCTATGCCAACTTTCTCTCTCAATCTCTATCTCTCAAAATCTCTCATGTTTCACTTTTTTCTTTCAGCGCTTTTTTGACTTAAAGTATTGAGGTCAGAGCCAAATTTAGAACTTTGACGCTTCTAGGTCCAAGTGTTTTTGCCGCCCCGTTTTTGCGAGATTTTCGGGGAAATCACCGAAAATTCGGGAGTAGTAAAAGCACTGAACAGTGGAACGCAACTGATACAGTGTAACGCAACTGAACGGTGGAACGCCGGGAGATCATACCAAATTTTCAGCTGCCGTTTTTGGGAGACATTTGACAGTTTATAAGTGGCCACGGAATTCCTCTGTTATTTTAAAATCACTTTTCTGTGAATAGACAGCGTGGTGGCAGGGTACACCAGGCACATTGACGATAGATCACATCAGTCCAGTTTTTGCTAAGAAAAAATTCACTCAATAATAATTCATTGCCCCCCCCCAAGGTCCTGGCGTACTGGTAAATCTTGGCCTGATTGAGGTTCATTTAGTCACACTCCTTATTCACACTATTTCACACTCTTTATCCGAGATTAAATTACTATATACTAAATTAAAGTATATAACCTAACCTTTCAACACTTTTCTAGGTTGAATTTTAAGACAGTTTTTTTTAAATAATAGCATTGTAGCAAATCATTTAGCACTCCCATTTTAAAGGCTCAAATAAATCTAAAAAAGGGCTCAAATAGAAAAAAGAGGATATTTCTTCTTTTTTTTATTTCAAATAATGCTCCTATTATTCATAACAACATTGTTATGGTTTTAAAAATTGAAAAAACGGCTCCAGGTTTTCGAAGATTTATATTTTTCTAATAGATTAAGGAAATGGGCACCGGCAGGATGAGGGGGGCATAAGGAAGGAAACCAAAGGAAAGAGAGCAGAATAGGGATAAACCAATGAACTAATATGTGATGCCCCATTGTTGGCTGACGGCCAATAGATTTTGGCCCTTAATAAGGAAAACATAAGTTCTGATTTGTGACTGAGTGACCCTTTTCCCTTTTTCCAAAAACATTTTTTCTTTCTGATTTGGTTGGAACAAAAAATAAAACAACAAATTCTTCATAGTAATGAATGGTAAGTAAATAACAATCCTTGTCAATAATGAAACTGTAAGAGCCTAACTAAAATCTGTATTTGTTTATTAGTAATTAGTGCAGTTATTAGTACACAAGAAAGTTCATATAATTATAGAAAATACAAAGAAACAACTGTAAAAATATGCCCTCAACTTTTGCTTGCATTACAAGAGTACCCATGAGATGAAATATGAAGCCACTATAATCAGAAATGTTTCCCCTGAACGGAATGCTGGAAATTTCTGTATTTTCCCCCTGAACGGATACGGTTTTGTGTGTTATTATCGTTTTTTTTTTCCAGGGGCGATTGTATTTATCTAGTTGTCATTTTGAATAAGATTTAATTTTTTAGAGTTATGAAGTATAAAGGTTTCAAATATGCTGACTTTTGGTATTCGAAGTTAAATTATAAATATTCAATTAAAAATTTTTATTTGATTTTCTTAATCTTAGTTTTAATGTTTTACTTTGAAGAAACTGCTTTGATAATTCGTTACTTTTTATAAACACTGAGTCTAAAGGCATTAAATGTTTTGGTCTTTGATAACCAAGTTCAAAGCTGACGATATTGTCAAAAAATATCCGTCCAACGCTTCGGCAGTGTTCAACAGAACTGAATGCTGGGAGTTTGTAACTTAGTTTTTGTAAGTAGGCTATTGTTTTGTAGATTTTTTTATAATTACTTGCTTTTTTCATTTTTATATACTTTTACTTTAATTCACATACTTTTTCCATTGCCTTTAGAAAAATGTTTGTCACTAAACTTCATTAAATAAAGAAAAAAAAGTTTTTTCAACTGAAAGTAAGGAGCAACATTAAAACTTAAACGCACAGAAATTATTACGTATATGAGGGAGGTTACCCCTCTCTTCAACACCTCTCTCTTCAAGCAACAGTTTTTTGGCACTTTAAAAAAAGTTATTTATTGTTCTAATTATTGTGTTTCAGGAGTCATTTTTAAAGAATTGGGACAAAATTTTAATTTTAGCGTAAGGAGTGAGGTTTTGAGGAGGGGGTCCCCCCCTGATATACGTAACAATTTCTGTTTGTTTTAAATCTTAATTTTCCTCCTAACTTTCAGTTGCAAAAACTTGTTTGTTTTTTTCTGATCGTTTTTTAAATAATGCCAGGATACCTTACTCTACCTCCACGGAAAAATACCCCTCCCCATAGAAATATCCTCTGTAAAATTTAATCCTGGCGAAAATTTACCCCAGACAATTACCCTTAACATTTCCATGCGTAAAATTGAATAGGTAAAGAAAAAGCAAGACATATAAAGAAATTTCGCATAGGAATTCTGGCCAATTCACTCAGTGTAAAATTTCCCCTGGATGCTTCCTTCTCCGCGGAAATTTCTCCCTGCAGAAAATTCTCCTACCCTCCCCACCCGAAAAATGTATACATACTTCCCAATAACGAATAAAACAATGGGCAAATTTCATAACTTAAAAACCTCTCCCCAGGAGCTGTACGGGGTCATTTTATCTCCAAAGACAGCTATTGGGCCTTCCAACTATGTTGAACAAAAAATATATCTCAAAAATTTTGATCTGAAAATTTTGGGAAAAACGTGGCGTGGGAGGGGGCTCAGTTGCCCTCCAATTTTTTGGTCACTTAAAAAGGGGATTAGAATTGTTCATTTCCGTTGGAATGAGCCCTCTTCGGAGGTTCTGGGCCCATTTGGTTGATACGATCACCCCTGGGGGGAAGAACAACAACATAAAAACACACGTCCTTGATTTTTCTTCTGGCAAAATTACAAAATTAAACATTTTTGCAGATATGAGCTTGAAATCTCAAAGTAGCGTTCTTTGATACGCTGAATTTGATGGTATGATTTTCATTAAAATTCAATTACTTCAAGTGGGTCTTTCCCCCTTTTTTCAAAAATCAGACAAATTTTCTCAGGCTCGTAGCTTTTGATGGGTAAAACTAAACTTAATGAAACTTATATATTTGGAATCATCATTTTAAGCCAATTCTTTTGATGTATCTATTGGTACCAAAATTCCGTTTTTTAGAGTTTTAGTTACTACTGAGCTGGATAGCTCCTTACTTATAGTTCGTTACCACGAACTGTATGGTTACCCATCAAAATCCAAACAGAGATCATTGAAATATTGATCGTTTTTTCTGCGTTACCGAAATTATTGTATTCATAAAACTTTACAGTTTCATGAAATATGATTAAACAGATAGAAAAAGCTTTTCAACTAAAGTAAGGAGCAAGTTTAAAACTTAAAACAAATATAAATTAGCCTACTCTGTTTATAAGGGGGACTGCCCCTTCTCAAGATCCTGCTTCTTAAACAAAAGTTTTTTAGTCCTATGAAAAATATTCTTTTCCAATTACAATTTTTTTTTAAAAATTTGGAAAAAAGTCAAACTTTACAGTAAAGAGTAAGGAGCTAAGGGGGAGATAGTCCCCTTCATACAAAGAATAATATGTTCAAATAGGTTTCAAATCTGTTCCTTGCTTCCAGTTGAAAAGCTCTTTTTTTATTTAATTTGTCATTGTTTTCCGAATCACGTCCAGGCCTAATCGATATATAATTTGAGGTACCGGTCCCTTAAATCCCTGGTTAATTGCTTTTAAAATGTGTAAATTAATAGTTGTAAGTAGTAAGCTATATGCTGATTTGAACGGCACATGGAACGGCACAAGAAATCTACAAGCCCAGGGGCATGGATATGTGTGCAGTTTGAACGATACACGCCTTACCACGGTCAGTTACCTATTACTACGAACGACACATGAGTTACCAGACGTGCTTCAGTGTCAACACCCATTTTTCTGGCCCAAACAGGGGTGTATAAGGAATTATACAAAAATATACAGTGTAGTTTCACGAGCACAAGAATATACAGTGCAGTTTCACGGATACATGGCTTAACATGGTCAGTCACATATTACTACGAACGATACATGAGCTACCAGACGGGTTTCAGTGTCAACACCCATTTTTCTGGGCCAAACAGGGGTGTATAAGGATTTATGCAAGAATATACAGTGCAGTTTCACGAGCACATGAATATACAGTGCAGTTTAACCGGTACATTGGCTTACCAGGGGCAGTCACCTATTACTACGAACGATACTTGGGTTACCAGACAGGTTTTTGAGGCAATACCTATTTTCTGGCCCAAACAGAGATGTATAAGGAATTACACAAGAATATATGCATAGTTTCACGGGTTCATACCCTACCATGGGTAGGTATATATTTCACAAGAATAGGCCTTGTCAGACACTTTTTTCTAGGTTCAATAGCCAAAACTTGAGATCGTCAAATTGCGTATTCAAAGGTTTATTGAGCCTTCTGTAAAAAAATATTGGTTTCAGTTGTAGGGTTAAGTAATCATGTTTTTTCGTATGAATAATGTTTCTACTAAAGATACAGCCAAGCCGAGCATGTTTCTGAGTCAAAAATTGTCAGACACTAATAACCTCTAGGCTGAAGGTACCTTGCATCTTGTCTAGAATTGATGGCATATGGTATTAAATCATTTACGAAAAAATAACTCTATTTGCGAAAAAAAAGTATAGCATTTGCGAATTGGAGTGTATGAATGATCTTCATCGATGATTGAGTAATAGGGGTGAAAATGATCTTAATTGGTGATTGGATTGTATGAAGGAGGTAAAAAAGGGTTAAACTGATTACCAGTTAAGGTAAGCCCGAAGGGGTTGTTAACTCATAGGCAATTTATTGTAAATTTGGAATGGCACTAATCTATGGAAACGGTTAACGATGACAAAGTGAACTTGTGAGTTGACCTAGCTTTACTTCTCCGATGTGTTCTGTATAATACACAAGTCCCATTTGAACAGTGTTGTCATTATAAAATATGCTATATCATTCTAGTATACTAAAAAGTTGATACTAATAGAGATGTGGAGGGCAAGAAAATAATTTTAATAAAGAAATGCAGAACAATCCTTAGAAATCCTTGCAAATCATTAGTGAGACGATTATGTGTATGAATCTTCAAGGATCGTAAGCACCAATGACTCTAACCACCGAGGACCTCAACCTCATAAGGTTCTCTATCCTCAACCTCCAAGGGACCTCTCCTCCCCCCCAACTTTTTTGGCCCCCTTCCCCGTCCCCCATTTTTTTTACTTTTTTTGTTTTTTGAAGTTTTTTTTTTTATTTTTTTTAATGCTATTTTTTGCAGCATTTTTTTTACATGGCTTAGTGACATAAAACATACTTAAAAAATAAAAACCGCATTTAACATTTTTGAAACTCAAAATAAGAATGGTATAGATATTTTAGTCTTGACTATTATTATTAGAAAAATAATGTTTGTACTAGCACTTTTTTTGTTTTTTTTGGACTGAATTTTTTTATGCACAGAAATTATTCAATTTTTTTATGTATCTTAGAATGACATGAAATATGCTTGCGGCTCTACCAATCATACTCTATGGTTGCTCATAGACACGATGCGGCTTTCCCACTGGTACTGTATGATGGGTTATCAGCACTACCTAGTTTACTGCATGTATTAAATCAGTATTTTTTTACGCAGTGGAACGATAAACACATAACTAATATCTATAAAAAGTGAAGATGAAGCACTTTAAGAAAGTGTGCTCACATGGTAGTGTTATTGTAGCATTGAATGCTGACAAGGAGAAGTATTTAAACTATGAAATAAGTACAAGTGGTAGCACTATCGGAAACGTATGCATGCATTGTCATGACAATAAGGAATTAAATTTCTTTGGAGTACCAGAAAAATTCAACTCTTATGATGGTGGATATGCGAGATTGAGATCTGCGGAGATGATTGCACTCAAAGAGAATGCCAACACAAAAATAATAGTTGATGAAGAGGGGCATCTTCTTGCTAGTGCTTGTGGTAACATGTTATCCAGTTTTAAACCATATCGTCAGCTTTCGGGTATTAGCATTCAAATGAAAGCAAAGAGGAAAAGAAAGGCCTACTCTTCTACTAATATCGTAAACCATATCTTGTCTACGTGCCGAAACTGTTACCTGTGTAAAAATAATGTTGTAATAGACAGTGAAATTGCCGGAAAAATAAAAAAGGCATTGGTAGAAAATATCAATAAGGAATATAAAGATGAATCGATGAAAAACAAAGTGCCAGCAAACGTTATTACCATTGATCAAACAATCAATGAACCAAATTATACCAAATTAAATTTTTGCTATCAACATCTTTGTCAGATACATCGGATAAAATTGACTAAATCTAAGTATCAGATTGAATAAATTCTTTATCAACATCCTTTCTCGGATACGTTGGATAACATTGTCAAAATCTAAGCATCAGAATAAATAAATTCTTTATCAATATCATTTGCCAGATACGTTTGATAGTGTCAGAGTGAATAAATTCTTTATCATTGTCTTTTGTAGGATATAATTGCTAAGATTGAGAAAATCTAAGTATCAGAGAGAATAAATTCTTTATCAATGTCTTTTTGACAGATATGTTTGATAACACTTACCAAATCTAAGTATCATAGTGAATAAATTCTATATCAACTTCTTTGTCGGATACATCAGATAAAATTCACAAATCTAACTACCAGAATGAATAAATTCCTTATCAACATGCTTTGTCAGATATGCTTAAGAAAATTGAGAAATTCTAAGTATCAGAGCGAATAAATTCTTTATCAATGTCTTTTGATAGATACGTTTGATAACACTGACATAATCTAAGTATCAAATTGAACAA
>CM051262.1:22250407-22307907 GCA_027921565.1 Artemia sinica
TTTTATTTTTCCGGCAATTTCACTGTCTATTACAACATTATTTTTACACAGGTAACAGTTTCGGCACGTAGACAAGATATGGTTTATGATATTAGTAGAAGAGTAGGCCTTTTTTTCCTCTTTGCTTTCATTTGAACGCCAATACCCGAAAGCTGACGATATGGTTTAACACTGGGTAACATGTTACCACAAGCACTAGCAAGAAGATGCCCCTCTTCATCAACTATTATTTTTATGTTGGCATTCTCTTTGAATGCAATCATCTCTGGAGATCTCAGTCTTGCATATCCACCATCATAAGAGTTGATTTTTCTTGGTATTCCAAAGAAATTTAATTCCTTATTGTCATGAAAATGCACGTACACGTTGCCGATAGTGCTACAACTGGTACTTATTTTATAGTTTAAATACTGCTCCTTGTCAGCATTCAATGCTACAATAACACTATCATAGTAGGAGGGACCCAATAGATACGAGAAGAACACACTGCTGTCATCTATAATCGAGTCTAACGGTACCTAACCACACAGACAATATTATTGATCTACGAAGGGGACATGATATCTTGGAATTTGATTTGCATTGTCGACGGGGAATTATAATGCATCATAAGGGGATAAAGAAACAATATGGCTTCTCTACTTTAGTGTCAGAGATAAATTAATATTCTATTTTTAAATATGGATTCTCTGATCTTTAGTTGCAGAGATAAATTAATATTCTTTCAAAACCTTAATAGTGTAACTATGAACACCTTAGATTTTTTCAGAAATTCAAACGAGATACAAGACAGTTTGAATATGTTTAACGCGGGAAATGGTTTCCTGGGAATTTCAAATGTGACAGCGCAGGGATGCCGAAACAAAGGAAAACGCAGGAATTACTTTTAGGGGATTATTTGGGCGAAAACAAATTAATCAACATTTTAGGGAATATTTGGGCGAAATAGTTTGAGACATTTTAGAGGATGATTTGAGGTGAAACTCTGTGGTCGTTATAATGCACAAGTTCCATTCAAACAGTGTTGTAAGGTCCCCTACCCCAACCCCCAAGGGTCCACAAACCCTCCCTCCAGCTTTTTGGGCCCCCTCCCCCCATTTTTTATATTTTTTTTTAAAGTTTTTTCGGACTAAATTTTTTAGACTTAGAAATTATCCAACTTTTTTTTCCGGTTTTTTCTGTAGCCCAATTAGCTTAGAGTTTTAGTTAGAGTTATTGTTAAGTTTAGTTTTAGTAAGGAGTTTCTTTTTAGCTGTAGTTTAGTTTTAGTTTAGAGTTATAGTTAGAGTTATAGGTTTAGTCTAGTATTAGTTAAGAGTTTTAGTTTAGAGTATAGAGTGTTAGTTTTGAGTCTTAGCTTAGAGTTATAGATAGAGTTGTAGTTTAGTTTAGTTTTAGTTAAGAGATTTAGTTTAGATTCTTAGCTTAAACTTTTAGTTAGAGTTATAGTTTAGTTTAGAGTATTAGTTTAGAGTTTTAACCTAAAGTTATAGTTTAAAGTTGTAGTTTAGTTATAGTTAAGAGTTTTAGAGTTTAGAGTTTTAGCTTAGAGTCTTAGCTTAGAGGTTTGGTTAGATTTATAGTTTAGTTTAGTTTTATTTAAGAGTTTTAGTTTAGAGTTATAGTTTAGTTATAGTTAAGAGTTTAGAGTTTTAGCTTAGAGTCTTAGCTTGCAGTTTTAGTTAGAGCTGTAGTTTAGTTTAGTCATAGTTAAGAGTTTTAGAGTCTAGAGTTTTAGCTTAGAGTCTTAGCTTAGAGTTTTAGTTAGAGTTATAGTTTAGTTTATTTTTATTTAAGAGTTTTAGTTTAGAGTTATAGTTTAGTTATAGTTAAGAGTTTTAGAGTTTAGAGTTTTAGCTTAGAGTCTTAGCTTAGAGTTTTAGTTAGAGTTGTAGTTTAGTTTAGTATTAGTTAAGAGTTTTAGTTTAAAGTTCTAGTTTAGTTTTAGTTAAGAGTTTTAGTTTAGAGTTGTTGTTTAGTTTTAGATAAGAGTTTTAGTTTAGAGTTTTAGTTTGGTATTAGCTTACAGTTTTAGTAAGAGTTATAGTTTAGTTTAGTTGTAGTTCAGAGTCTATAGTTTCAAGTTAGAGTCTCAGCACTTAGAGTTTTAGTTAGAGTCATATTTCATTTTAGTTTTAGTTAAGTGTTTTTTGGACTTCTACTTTAGTTTTAGCCAAGAGTTTTAGTTTAGAGTTTTACCATAGTCTTAGCTTAGAGTTTTTCGTTACACTTTTAGTTTAGTTTAGTATTAGTTAAGAGTTTTAGTTTAAAGTTCTAGTTTAGTTTTAGTTAAGAGTTTTAGTTTAGAGTTGTAGTTTTGTTTTAGTTAAGAGTTTTAGTTGTAAGTTTAAAATTTGAGCTTAGATTCATAGCTTAGAGTTTTAGTTAGAGTTATAGTTTAGTTTAGTCTTAGCTAAGAGTTTTAGTTTAGAGTTGTAGTTAATTTTTAGTTAAGAGTTTTAGTTTAGAGTTTTAGTTTAGGGTTTTAGCTTAGAATTTTAGTTAGAGCTATAGTTTAGTCAATTTTAGTTTTGAGTTGTAGTTTAGTTTTAGTTAAGAGTTATAGTTTAGAGTTTTAGTTTAGAGTCTTAGCTTAGAGTTTTAGTTAGAGTTATAGTTTAGTTTAGTTTCAGTTAAGAGTTTTAGCTTAGAGTTATAGTTTAGTTTTAGTTAAGCGTTTTAGTTTAGAGTTTTAGCCTGGAATGTTAGCTTAGAGTTTTAGTTAGAGTTATAGTTTTGTTTAGTTTTAGTTAAGAGTTTTAGTTTAGAGTTATAGTTTAGTTATAGTTAAGAGTTTTAGAGTTTAGAGTTTTAGCTTAGAGTCTTAGCTTAGAGTTTTAGTTAGAGTTGTAGTTTAGTTTAGTTTTAGTTAAGAATTTTAGTTTAGAGTTGTTGTTTAGTTTTAGATAAGAGTTTTAGTTTAGAGTTGTTGTTTAGTTTTAGATAAGAGTTTTAGTTTAGAGTTTTAGTTTGGTATTAGCTTACAGTTTTAGTAAGAGTTATAGTTTAGTTTAGTTGTAGTTCAGAGTCTATAGTTTCAAGTTAGAGTCTCAGCACTTAGAGTTTTAGTTAGAGTCATATTTCATTTTAGTTTTAGTTAAGTGTTTTTTGGACTTCTAGTTTAGTTTTAGCCAAGAGTTTTAGTTTAGAGTTTTACCATAGTCTTAGCTTAGAGTTTTTCGTTACACTTTTAGTTTAGTTTAGTATTAGTTAAGAGTTTTAGTTTAAAGTTCTAGTTTAGTTTTAGTTAAGAGTTTTAGTTTAGAGTTGTAGTTTTGTTTTAGTTAAGAGTTTTAGTTGTAAGTTTAAAATTTGAGCTTAGATTCATAGCTTAGAGTTTTAGTTAGAGTTATAGTTTAGTTTAGTCTTAGTTAAGAGTTTTAGTTTAGAGTTGTAGTTAATTTTTAGTTAAGAGTTTTAGTTTAGAGTTTTAGTTTAGGGTTTTAGCTTAGAATTTTAGTTAGAGCTATAGTTTAGTCAATTTTAGTTTTGAGTTGTAGTTTAGTTTTAGTTAAGAGTTATAGTTTAGAGTTTTAGTTTAGAGTCTTAGCTTAGAGTTTTAGTTAGAGTTATAGTTTAGTTTAGTTTCAGTTAAGAGTTTTAGCTTAGAGTTATAGTTTAGTTTTAGTTAAGCGTTTTAGTTTAGAGTTTTAGCCTGGAATGTTAGCTTAGAGTTTTTAGTTACAGTTATAGTTTTGTTTAGTTTTAGTTAAGAGTTTTAGTTTAGAGTTACAGTTTAGTTTTAGTTTAGAGTTGTAGTTTAGTTTTAGGTAAGAGTTTTAGTTTAGAGGTTAGAGTTTTAGCTTAGAGTCATATCGTAGAGTTTTAGTTAGAGTTATAGTTTAGTGTATTTTTAGTTAAGAGTTTTTGTTTAGAGTTGTAGTTTAGTTTTATTTAAGAGTTTTAGTTTAGAGTTTAGAGTTTAAGTTTAAAGTTTTACCTTAGAGTTTAAGTTAGAGCTATAGTTTAGTTAATTTTAGTTTAGAGTTATAGTTGAGTTTTAGTTTAGAGTTTTAGTTTAGTTTTAGTTAAGAGTTTTAGTTTAGAGTTTAGAGTTTTAGCTTAGGGTTTTAGCTTAGAGTTTTAGTTAGAGCTATAGTTTAGTTAATTTTAGTTTAGAGTTGTAGTTTAGTTTTATTTAAGAGTTATAGTCTAGAGTTTAGAGTTTTAGTTTAGAGTCTTAGCTTTGAGTTTTAGTTAGAGTTATAGTTTAGTTTAGTTTTAGTTAAGAGTTTTAGCTTAGAGTTGTAGTTTAGTTTTAGTTAAGAGTTTTAGTTTAGAATTTTAGCCTAGAGTCCTAGCTTAGAGTTTTAGTTAGAGTTATAGTTTAGTTGAGTTTTAGTTAAGAGTTTTAGTTTAGAGTTATAGTTTAGTTATAGTTTCGAGTTGTAGTTTAGTTTTAGGTAAGAGTTTTAGTTTAGAGGTTAGACTTTTAGCTTAGAGTCTTATCGTAGACTTTTTGTTATAGTTATAGTTTAGTTTAGTTTTAGTTAAGAGTTTTAGTTTAGACTTGTAGTTTAGTTTTAGTTAAGAGTTTTAGTTTAGAGTTTAGAGTTTTAGTTTAGGGTTTTAGCTTATAGTTTTAGTTAGAGCTATAGTTTAGTTAATTTTAATTTAGTGTTATAGTTTAGTTTTAGTTAAGAGTTTTTGGAGTCTTAGACTACAGTTTTTGTTAGAGTTATAGTTTAGTTTAGTTTTAGTTTGGAATCTAGAGTTTTATGTTAGAGTCTTAGCTTAGAGTTTTAGTTAGGGTTTAGAGTTTTAGTTTAGAGTCTTAGTTTAGAGTTTTAGTTCTATTTGTAGTTTAGTTTAGTTTTAGTTGAGAATTTAGAGTTTTATTTTAGAGTCTTAGTTTAGTTTTAGTCAGGAGCTTTGATTTAGATCTATAGTTTAGTTTTACTTAAGAGTTATAGTTTATAGTTTATAGTTTTAGTTTACAGTTTTACTTTAGAGTTTTAGTTAGAGTTATAGTTTAGTTTAGTGTTAGTTAAGAGTTTTAGTTTAGATATTAGAGTTTTAGTTTTGAATCTTAGCTTAGAGTTTTAGTTAGAGTTTTAGTTTAGTTTAGTTTTAGTTAAGAACTTTAGTTTAGAGGTGTTGTTTAGTTTTAGATAAGAGTTTTAGTTTAGAGTTTAGAGTTTTAGTTAGAGTTATAGTTTAGTTTAGTTTTAGTTTAGAGTTGTAATTTAGAGTGGTAGCTTAGAGTTTTAGTTAGAGTTATAGTTTACTTTAGTTTTAGTTAAGAGTTTTAGTTTAGACTTGTAGTTTAGGTTTAGTTAAGAGTTTTAGTTTAGAGTTTTAGTTTAGGGTTTTAGCTTAGAGTATTAGTTAGAGTTATAGTTTAGTTTAGTTTTAGTTTAGAGTTGATAGTTTTAGTTTACAGTTTTACTTTAGAGTTTTTGCTAGAGTTATAGTTTTAGTTTAGTTTCAGTTAAGAGTTTTAGTTTAGATATTGGAGTTATAGTTTTGAGTCTTAGCTTAGAGTTTTAGTTAGAGTTATAGTTTAGTTTAGTTTTAATATAGAATTTTAGTTTAGAGTCTTAGCTTAGAGTTTTAGTTAGAGTTATAGTTAATTTAGTTTTAGTTAAGAATTTTAGTTTAGAGGTGTTGTTTAGTTTTAGATAAGAGTTTTAGTTTAGAGTTTAGAGTTTTAGTTAGAGTTATAGTTTGCTTTAGTTTTAGTTAAGAGTTTTACTTTAGACTTATAGTTTAGTTTTAGTTAAGAGTTTTAGTTTAGAGTTGAAGTTTAGTTTTAGTTAAGAATTTTAGTTTAGAGTTTAGAGTATTAGCTTAGAATCTTAGCTTAGAGTTTTAGTTAGAGTTATAGTTTAGTTTAGTTCCAGTTAAGAGCTTTAGTTTAGACTTGTAGTTTAGCTTTAGTTAAAAGTTTTAGTTTAGAGTTTAGAGTTTTAGTTTAGGATTTAAGCTTAGAGTTTTAGTTAGAGTTATAGTTTAGTTTAGTTTTAGTTTAGAGTTGTAGTTTAGTTAAGAGTTTTAGTTTAGAGTTTTAGTTAGAGCTATTGTATAGTTTAGTTTTAGTTAAGAGTTTTAGTTTAGAGTTGTAGTTTAGTTTTAATTAAAAGTTTTATTTTAGAGTTTAGAGTATTAGCTTAGAATCTTAGCTCAGAGTTTTAGTTAATGTTATAGTTTAGTTTAGTTCAAGTTAAGAGCTTTAGTTTAGATTTGTAGTTTAGTTTTAGTTAAAAGTTTTAGTTTAGAGTTTAGAGTTTTAGTTTAGGGCTTTAGCTTAGAGTTTTAGTTAGAGTTATAGTTTAGTTTAGTTTTAGTTTAGAGTTGTAGTTTAGTTAAGAGTTCTAGTTTAGAGTTTTAGTTAGCGCTATAGTATAGTTTAGTTTTATTTAAGAATTTTAGTTTAGAGTTGTAGTTTAGTTTTAGTTAAGATTTTTAGTTAAGAGTTTTAGTTTAGAGTTTTAGTTTGGTATTAGCTTACAGTTTCAGTTAGAGTTATAGTCTAGTTTAGTTTTAGTTAAGAGTTTTAGTTTAGAGTTATAGTTTATTTGTAGTTTAGAGTTATATTTTAGTTTTAGGTAAGAGTTTTAGTTTAGAGGTTAGAGTTTTAGCTTAGAGTCTTATCGTAGAGTTTTAGTTGGAGTTATAGTTTAGTTTAGTTTTAGTTAGTTATAGATTAGTTTAGTTTTAGTTAAGAGTTTAGTTGGAGTTATAGTTTAGTTTAGTTTTAGTTCAGAGTTTTAGTTTTGAGTTGTTGTTTAGTTTTAGATAAGAGTTCTAGTTTAGAGTTTATGGTTTTAGATTAGAGTCTTAGCCTACAGTTTTTGTTAGAGTTATAGTTTAGTTTAGTTTTAGTTTGGAATCTAGAGTTTTAAGTTAGAGTCTTAGCTTAGAGTTTTATTTAGAGTTTAGAGTTTTAGTTTAGAGTCTTAGCTTAGAGTTTTAGGTATATTTATAGTTTAGTTTAGTTTTAGCCGAGAATTTAGAGTTTTAGTTTAGAGTCTTAGCTTAGAGTTTTAGTTAGAGTTATAGTTTAGTTTAGTTTTAGCTAGGAGCTTTAGTTTAGATCTCCAGTTTAGTTTTACTTAAGAGTTTTAGTTTAGAGTTTATAGTTTTAGTTTACAGTTTTACTTTAGAGTTTTAGCTAGAGTTATAGTTTTAGTTTAGTTTCAGTTAAGAGTTTTAGTTTAGATATTGGAGTTATAGTTTTGAGTCTTAGCTTAGAGTTTTAGTTAGAGTTATAGTTTAGTTTAGTTTTAATATAGAGTTTTAGTTTAGAGTCTTAGCTTAGAGTTTTAGTTAGAATTATAGTTATTTTAGTTTTAGTTAAGAATTTTAGTTTAAAGGTGTTGTTTAGTTTTAGATAAGAGTTTTAGTTTAGAGTTTAGAGTTTTAGTTAGAGTTATAGTTTAGTTTAGTTTTAGTTAAGAGTTTTAGTTTAGTTTTAGTTAAGAGTTTTACTTTAGAGTTGTAGTTTAGTTTAAGTTAAGAGTTTTAGGTTAGAGTTTAGAGTATTAGATTAGAATCTTAGCTTAGAGTTTTAGTTAGAGTTATAGTTTAGTTTAGTTTCAGTTAAGAGTTTTAGTTTAGACTTGTAGTTTAGTTTTAGTTAAGAATTTAAGTTTAGAGTTTATAGTTTTAGTTTAGGGTTTTAGCTTAAAGTTTTAGTTAGAGTTATAGTTTAGTTTAGTTTTAGTTTAGAGTTGTAGTTTAGTTAAGAGTTTTAGTTTAGAGTTTTAGTTAGAGCTATATTTTAGTTTAGTTTAGTTTTAGTTAAGAGTTTGAGTTTAGAGTTTAGTGTATTAGCTTAGAGTTTTAGTTAGAGTTATAGTTTAGTTTAGTTTTAGTTAAGAGTCTTAGTTTAGAGTTGTTGTTTAGTTTTAGTTAAGAGTTTTAGTTTAGAGTTTAGTGTATTACTTTAGAGTCTTAGCTTAGAGTTTTAGTTAGAGTTATAGTTTAGTTTAGTTTTACTTAAGAGTTTTAGTTTAGAGTTGCTGTTAAGTTTTAGTTAAGAGTTTTAGTTTAGAGTTTTAGTTTAGCGTCTTAACTTAGAGTTTTAGTTAGAGGTATAGTTTAGTTTAGTTCTAGTTAAGATTTTTAGTTTAGGGTTTTAGCTTAGAGCTTAGAGTTTTAGTTTAGAGTCTTAGCTTAGCGTTTTAGCTAGAGTTATAGCTTTAGTTAAGTTTTAGTTAAGAGTTTTAGTTTAAAGTTATAGTTTAGTTCAGAGTTTTAGTTTAGAGTCTTAAAATAGAGTTTTACCTAGAAATATAGTTTAGTTTTATTTTAGTTAAGAGTTTTAGTTTAGAGCCTTAGCTTAGAGTTTTAGTTAGAGTTATAGTTTTAGCTTAGTTTTAGTTAAGAGTTTTAGTTTTGAAATTGGAGTTTTAGTTTCAAGTCCTAGCTTAGAGTTATAGTTTAGTTTAGTTTTAATTCAGAGTTACAGTTAGTTTAGTTTTTGTTGAGAGTTTTAATTTAGACTTGTAGTTTAGTTTTAGTTAAGAGTTTTAGTTTAGAGTTGTAGTTTAGTTTTACTTAAAATTTTTAGTTTTAGGACTCCAAACAAAAACTCTTAACTAAAATTAAACTAAACTATATTTCTAACTAAAACTCTATGTTAAAACGCTAAACTAAAACTCTAAACTCTAAACTAAAACTCTGAGCTAAACTATAACTCTAAACTAAATCTCTTAACTAAAACTAAACTAAAACTATAACTCTAAGCAAAACTCTAAGCTAAGACTCTAAACTAAAACTCTAAACTCTAAGCTAAAACCCTAAACTAAAACTCTTAACTAAACTACAACTCTAAACTAAAACTAAACTAAACTATAACTCTAACTAAAACTCTAAGCTAAAACCCTAAACTAAAACTCTAAATTCTAAACTAGAACTCTTAACTAAAACCAAACTACAGGTCTAAACTAAAACTCTTAACTGAAACTAAACTAGTCTAACTCTAACTAAAACTCTAAACTAAGATTCTAAGCTAATACTCTAAACTCTAAACTAAAACTCTTAACTAAAAATAAATTGCAACTCTGAAGTAAAACTCTTAACTAAAACTAAACTAAAACTCTTAACTATAACTAAACTACAGTATAACTCTAACTAAAACTCTAAGCTAACACTCTAAATTAAATCTCTAGACTCTTAACTAAAACTAAACTAAACTATAGCTCTAACTAAATCTCTAACCTCTAAACTAAAACTCTTATCTAAAACTAAACAACACCTCTAAACTAAAATTCTTAACTAAAACTAAACTAGACTATAACTCTAAATAAAACTCTAAGCTAAGACTCAAAACTAAAACTCTGAATTAAAACTAAACTAAACTATAACTCTAACTAAAACTCTAAGCTAAGACTCAAAACTATAACTCCAATATCTAAACTGCAAAACTCTTAACTAAAACTAAACTAAAACTATAACTCTAGCTAAAAATCTAAAGTAAAACTATGAACTAAAACTATAAACTCTAAACTAAAACTCTTAAGTAAAACTAAACTAGAGATCTAAACTAAAGCTCCTAGCTAAAACTAAACTAAACTATAACTCTAACTAAGACTCTAAGCTAAGACTCTAAACTAAAATTCTAAATTCTCGACTAACACTAAACTAAACTATAAATATAACTAAAACTCTAAGCTAAGACTCTAACTTAAAACTCTAGACTCCAAACTAAAACTAAACTAAACTATAACTCTAACAAAAACTGTAGGCTAAGACTCTAAACTAAAACTCTAAACTCTAAACTAGAATTCTTATCTAAAACTTAACAACAACTCATAACTAAAACTCTTAACTAAAACTAAACTAAATTATAACTCTAACTAAACTCTTAACTAAAACTAAACTAATCTATAACTAACTAAAACAGAACTAACCTATAACTCTAACTCAAACCCTACGATAAGACTCTAATCTACAACTCTAACCTCTAAACTAAAACTCTTACCTAAAATAAACTACAGCTCTAAACTAAAACTAAACTAAAACTCTAAACTAAAACTCTTAACTAAACTAAGCTATAACTCTAACTGAAACTGTAAGCTAATATCAAACTAAAACTCTAAACTAAAACTCTTGACTAAAACTAAACTAAAACTCTAGACTAAAACTCTTAACTAAAACTAAACTAAACTATAGCTCTAACTAAAACTCTAAACGAAAACTCTTAACTAAACTACAACTCTAAACTAAAACTAAACTAAACTATAACTCTAACTAAAACTCTAAGCTAAAACCCTAAACTAAAACTCTAAACTCTAAACTGAAACTCTTAACTAAAACTAAACTACAAGTCTAAACTAAAGCTCTTAACTGAAACTAAACTAAACTATAACTCTAACTAAAACTCTAAGCTAAGATTCTAAGCTAATACTCTAAACTCTAAACTAAAGCTCTTAAATAAAACTAAACTACAACTCTAAACTAAAACTCTTAACTAAAACTAAACTATAACTCTAAGCTAAAACTCTTAACTGAAACTAAACTAAACTATAACTCTAACTAAAACTCTAAGCTAAGATTCTAAGCTAATACTCTAAACTATAACTCTTAACTAAAACTAAACTGCAACTCTAAACTAAAATTAACTAAACTATAGCTCTAACTAAAACTCTAAGCTAAAACCCTAAACTAAAACTCTAAACTAAAACTCTTAACTAAATACTAAACTACAACTCTAAACTAATAATCTTAGCTAAAACTAAACTAAACTATAACTATAACTAAAACTCTAAGCTATGACTCTAAGCTAAAACTCTTAACTTTAAACTAAAGCTCTTATCTAAAACTAAACTACAACTCTAAACTAAAACTCTTAACTAATACTAAACTAAACTAAAAGTGTAACGAAAAACTCTAAACTAAAACTCCTAGCTAAAACTAAACTATAAATCCAAAAAAAAATACTTAACTAAAACTAAAATTAAATATAACTCTAACCAAACCTCTAAGTGCTGAGACTTTAACTTGAGACTCTAAACTCTGAACTACAGCTAAACTAAACTATAACTCTAACTAAAACTGTAAGCTAATATCAAACTAAAACTCTAAAGTAAAACTCTTAACTAAAACTAAACTAAAAGTCTAAACTAAAACTCTTAACTGAAACTAAACTAAACTATAACTCTAACTAAAACTCTAAGCTAACACTCTAAATTAAATCTCTAGACTCTAAACTAAAACTAAACTAAACTCAAACTAAAACTCTAAACTCTAAACTAAAACTCTTATCTAACACTAAACAACACCTCTAAACTAAAATTCTTAACTAAAACTAAACTAAACTACAACTCAAAATAAAACTCTAAGCTAAGACTCTAAACTAAAACTCTGAATTAAAACTAAACTAAACTATAACTATAACTAAAACTCTAAGCTAAGACTCAAAACTGTAACTCCAATATCGGAACTAAAACTCTTAACTAAAACTAAACTAAAACTATAACTCTAGCTAAAACTCTAAAGTAAAACTATAAACTAAAACTATAAACTCTAAAATTCTTAAGTAAAACTAAACTAGAGATCTAAACTAAAGCTCCTAGCTAAAACTAAACTAAACTATAACTATAACTAAAACTCTAAGCTAATACTCTAAACTAAAGCTCTAACTAAAACTCTATAATAAGACTCTAACTTAAAACTCTAGACTCCAAACTAAAAATAAACTAAGCAATAACTCTAACACAAACTGTAGGCTAAGACTCTAAAATAAAACTCTAAACTCCAAACTAGAACTCTTATCTAAAACTATACAACAACTCAAAACTAAAACTCTTAACTAAAACTAAACTATAACTCTAACTAAACTCTTAACTAAAAATAAACTAATCTATAACTAACTAAAACTAAACTAAACTATAACTCTAACTAAAACTCGAAGCTAAAATCCTAAACTAAAACTCTAAACTCTAAACTAAAACTCTTAACTAAAATTAAACTACAAGTCTAAACTAAAACTAAACTATAACTTTAAACTAAAACTCTTAACTAAAACTAAACTAAACTATAACTCTAACTGAAACTGTAAGCTAATACCAAACTAATACTCTAAACTAAAACTCTTAACTAAAACTCTTAAATAAAACTAAACTACAGCTCTAAACTAAAGCTCTTAACTAAAACTAAACTAAACTATAACTCTAACTAAAACTCGAAGCTAAGATTCTAAACTAAAACTCTAAACTCTAAACTAAAACTCTTAACTAAAACTGAACTACAAGTCTAAACTATAGCTCTTAACTGAAACTAAGCTAAACTATAACTCTAACTAAAACTCTAAGCTAAGATTCTAAGCTAATACTCTAAACTCTAAACTAAAACTCTTAACTAAAACTGAACTACAACTCTAAACTAAAACTCTTAACTAAACCTAAACTATAAGTCTAAACTAAAACTCTTAACTAAAACTAAAGTAAACTATAACTCTAACTAAAACTATAAGCTAACACTCTAAATTGAAACTCTAGACTCTAAACTAAAACTAAACTAAACTATAACTCTAACTAAAACTCTAAACTAAAACTCTTAACTATAACTAAACTAAAACTCTTAACTGTAACTAAACTAAAACTCTTAACTGAAACTTAACTATACTATAATTCTAACTAAAACTCTAAGATAAGACTCTAAACTAAAACTCCAAACTGTAACTCTTAACTAAAACTAAACCACAACTCTAAACTAAAATTAATTAAACTATTTCTCTAACTAAAACTCTAAGCTAAAACCCTAAACTAAAACTCTAAACTCTAAAACTCTTAACTATAACTAAACTACCATTCTAAACTAAAACTCTTAGCTAAAACTAAACTAAACTATAACTCTAACTAAAACCCTAAGCTCTGACTCTATGGTAAAACTCTAAAGTAAAACTCTTAGCTAAAACTAAACTAGAAGTTCAAAAAAACACTTAACTAAAACTAAAATGAAATATGACTCTAACTAAACCTCTAAGTGCTGAGACTCTAACTTGAAACTCTACACTCTGAACTACAGCTAAACTAAACTATAACTCTAACTAAAACTGTAAGCTAATACCAAACTAAAACTCTAAACTAAAACTCTTATCTAAAACTAAACAACAACTCTAGACTAAAACTCTTAACTAAAACTAAACTAAACTACAACTCTAACTAAAACTCTAAGCTAAGACTCTAAACTAAAACTCTAAACTCTAAAACTCTTAACTATAACTAAACTATCATTCTAAACTAAAACTCTTAAATAAAACTAAACTAAACTATAACTCTAACTAAAACTCTAAGCTAAGACCCTAAGCTAAAACTCTAAACTCTAAAGCTCTTAACTATAACTAAACTAATCTACAACTCTAACTAAAACTCTAAGCTAAGACTCTAAGCTAAAACTCTTAACTATAACTAAACTATAACCCTAAACTAAAACTCTTACCTAAAACTAAACTACAAGTCTAAACTAAAACTAAACTATAACTTTAAACTAAAACTCTTAACTAAAACTAAACTAAACTATAACTCTAACTGAAACTGTAAGCTAATACCAAACTAATACTCTAAACTAAAACTCTTAACTAAAACTAAACTACATCTCTATGCTAAAACTCTTAACTAAAACTCTTAAATAAAACTAAACTACAACTCTAAACTAAAGCTCTTAACTAAAACTAAACTAAACTATAACTCTAACTAAAACGCGAAGCTAAAACCCTAAACTAAAACTCTAAACTCTAAACTAAAATTCTTAACTAAAACTAAACTACAAGTCTAAACTAAAGCTCTTAACTGAAACTAAGCTAAACTATAACTCTAACTAAAACTCTAAGCTAAGATTCTAAGCTAATACTCTAAACTGTAAACTAAAACTCTTAACTAAAACTGAACTACAACTCTAAACTAAAACTCTTAACTAAACCTAAACTATAGGTCTAAACTAAAACTCTTAACTAAAACTAAAGTAAACAATAACTCTAACTAAAACTCTAAGCTAAGACTCTAAACTAAAACTCTAAACTCTAAACTAAAACAAAACTAAACTATAACTCTAACTAAAACTCTAAGCTAAGACTCTAGGCTAAAACTCTAAACTAAAACTCTTAAATATAACTAAACTAAAACTCTTAACTGAAACTAAACTAAACTATAATTCTAACTAAAACTCTAAGATAAGACTCTAAACTAAAACTCCAAACTATAACTCTTAACTAAAACTAAACTACAACTCTAAACTAAAATTAATTAAACTATTTCTCTAATTAAAACTCTAAGCTAAAACCCTAAACTAAAACTCTAAACTAAAACTCTTAACTAAAACTAAACTACAACTCTAAACTAATACTCTTAGCTAAAACTAAACTAAACTATAACTCTAACTAAAACTCTAAGCTCTGACTCTATGGTAAAACTCTAAAGTAAAACTCTTAGCTAAAACTAAACTAGAAGTCCAAAAAAACACTTAACTAAAACTAAAATGAAATATGACTCTAACTAAACCTCTAAGTGCTGAGACTCTAACTTAAAACTCAAGATTCTAAACTACAACTAAACTAAACTGTTACTCTAACTAAAACTGTAAGCTAACACCAAACTAAAACTCTAAACTAAAACTCTTATCTAAAACTAAACAACAACTCTAAACTAAAACTCTTAACTAAAACTAAACTAAACTATAACTCTAACTAAAACTCTAAGCTAAGACTCTAAGCTAAAACTCTAAACTCTAAAACTCTTAACTATAACTAAACTATCACTCTAAACTAAAACTCTTAAATAAAACTAAACTAAACTTAACTATAACTCTAACTAAAACTCTAAGCTAAGACCCTAGGCTAAAAATCTAAACGCTAAAGCTCTTAACTATAACTAAACTAATCTACAACTCTAACTAAAACTCTAAGCTAAGACTCTAAGCTAAAACTCTTAACTATAACTAAACTATAACCCTAAACTAAAACTCTTAAATAAAACTAAACTAAACTTAACTATAACTCTAACTAAAACTCTAAGCTAAGACTCTAAGCTAATCTAAACTCTAAACCTCTTAACTATAACTAAACTACAACTTTAAACTATAGCTTTAGGTTAAAACTCTAAACTACAACTCTAAGCTAATACTCTAAACTAAACTATAACTCTAACTAAAAGTCTAAGCTAAGAATCTAAACTAAATCTCTTAACTAAAACTAAACTAAACTATAACTCTAACCATAACTCTAAGCTAAGACTCAAAACTAAAACTCTATGCTCTAAACTAAAACTCTTAGCTAAAACTAAACTAAAACTGTAACTCTAACTATAACTCTAAACTAAAACTAAACTACAGCTAAAAAGAAACTCCTTACTAAAACTAAACTAAACTATAACTCTAACTAAAACTCTAAGCTAATTGGGCTAAAGAAAAAACCGGAAAAAAAGTTGGATAATTTCTAAGTTAAAAAAAATTCAGTAAAAAAAAACTTAAAAAAGTATTAAAAAAAATGGGGGAGGGGGGCCGAAAAGTTGAAGGGTGGGGGTGGTCCCTCGGGGGTTGGGTTAGAGGACCTTACAAAACTGTTCAAATGGAACTTGTGTATTATAACGACCACAGAGTTTCACCTCAAATCATCGACTAAAATGTCTCAAACTGTTTCACCCAAATAATCCCTAAAATGTTGATTAATATTTTTTCGCCCAAATAATCCCCTAAAAGTAATTCCTACGTGTTCCTTTGTTTCGGCATCCCTGCGCTGTCATATTTGAAATTCCCAGGAAACCATTTCCCGTGTTAAACATATTCAAACTGTCTTGTATCTTGTTTGAATTTCTGAAATAATCTAAGGTGTTCCTAGTTACACTATTAAGGTTTCGAAAGAATATTAATTTATCTCTGACACTAAAGGCCAGAGAAGCCATTAAAAATAGAATATTAATTTATCTCTGACACTAAAGTAGAGAAGCCATATTGTTTCTTTATCCCCTTCTGATGCATTAGAATTCTCCGTCGATTTTGCAAATCAATTTCCCAGAAATCTTGTCCCCTTCGTAGATCAATAATATTTTCTATTTGGTTAGGTACCATTAGATTCGATTATACATGGCAGGAGTGTGTTCGTCTCGTATTTATTGGGTCCCTCCTACTTATCATGAGAACACACTTTCTTAAAATGCTTCATCTTCACTTTTTAGAGATATTAGTTATTTGTTTATCGTTCCACTGCGTAAAAAATACTGATTTAATACATGCAGTAATCTAGGTAGTTTCGATAGCCCATCATAGAGTACCAGTGGGAAAGCCAAATCGTGTCTATGAGCAAGCATAGAGTACAATAGGTATATCCGCAAGCATATTTCATGTCATTTTAAGATACATAAAAAAGTTGAATAATTTCAGTGCATAAAAAAATTCAGTCCAAAAAAAAGTGCTAGCACAAACATTATTTTTCTAAGAGTAATAGTCACAGCTAAAATATCTATACCATTCTCATTTTGAGTTTAGAAAATATTAAATGTGGTGTTTATATGTTTTAAGTATGTTTCATATCACCCTAACGAATGTAAAAAAAACAGTTGAAAAAAATAGCATGTTAAAAAAATAACAAAAAAACTTAAAAAAGCAAAAAAGTAAAAAAATGGGGGGAGGGGGTCCAAAAGTTGGGTGAGGGGTCCCTTGGAGGTTGAGGATAGGGAATCTTTGGAGGTTGAGGTCCTTGGTGGTTAGGGTCATTGGTGCTTACGATCCTTGAAGATTCATACTCATAATCGTCTCACTGCTTGATTTGCAAGGATTTCTAAGGATTGTTCTGAATTTCTTTATTAAAATTCTTTTCTTGCCATCTAAATCTCTATTAATATCAACTTTTTAGTATGCTAGAATGTTATAGCATATTTTATAATGACAACACTGTTCAAATGGTACTTATGTATTATACAGAACACATCGGAGAAGTAAAGCTAGGTCAACTCACAAGGTCATTTTATCATCGTTAACCATTTCCATAGATTGATGCTACTCCAAATTTATAATAAATTGCCTATGAGTTAACAACCCCTTCGGGCTTACCTTAACTGGTAATCAGTTTAACCCTTTTTTACCACCTTCATACAATCCAATCACCAATTAAGATCATTCTCACCCCTATTATTCAATCATCAATTAAGATCATTCATACACTCCAATTCGCAAATGCTATACCTTTTTTCGCAAATAGAGTTATTTTTTGGTAAATGATTTAACACCATATGCCATCAATTCTAGACAAGATGCAAGGTACCTTCAGCCTAGATGTTATTAGTGTTTGACAATTTTTTACTCAGAAACATGAACGGCTTGGCTGTATCTTTAGTAAAAACATTATTCATAAGAAATAACATGATTATCTAATCCTGCAACTGAAACCAATATTTTTTTACAGAAGGCTCAATAAACCTTTGAATACGCAATTTGACGATCTAAAGTTCTGGCTATTGAACGTAGAAAAACGTGTCTGACAAGGCCTATACTTGTGAAATATATACCTACCCATGGTAGGGTATGAACCCGTGAAACTATACATATATTCTAGTGTAATTCCTTATACATCTCTGTTTGGGACAGAAAATAGGTGTTGCCTCAGAAAACTGCCTGGTAACCCATGTATCGTTCGTAATAATAGGTGACTGCCCCTGGTAAGCCAATGTACCGGTTAAACTGCACTGTATATTCATATGCTCGTGAAACTGCAGTGTATATTCTTGTATAGTTCCTTATACACCCCTGTTTGGCCCAGAAAAATGGGTGTTGACACTGAAACCCGTCTGGTAACTCAAGTATTGTTCGTAGTAATAAGTGACTGACCGTGGTAAGGCGTGTATCCGTGAAACTGCACTGTATATTCTTGTGCTCGTGAGACTGCACTGTATATTTTTGTATAATTCCTTATACACCCCTGTTTGGCCCAGAAAAATGGGTGTTGACACTGAAACCCGTCTGGTAACTCACGTATCGTAGGTAGTAATAGGTGACTGACCGTGGTAAGCCATGTATCCGTGAAACTGCACTGTATATTCTTGTGCTCGTGAAACTGCACTGTATATTTTTGTATAATTCCTTATACACCCCTGTTTGGCCCAGAAAAATGGGTGTTGACACTGAAACCCGTCTGGTAACTCACGTATCGTAGGTAGTAATAAGTGACTGACCGTGGTAAGGTGTGTATCGTTCAAACTGCACACATATCCATGCCCCTGGGCTTGCAGGTTTCTTGTGCCGTTCCATGTGCCGTTCCAATCAGCATATAGCTTATTACTATTGTACGGTGATTAGTACCGTCCTACGTTTAAATTTGCATTTTCAATTTTGGATAAAATTTGAATATACTTTGGCATGCTTTGGGAATAACAATTCTAGTGAAAAGTCCTTGTTAATATTACTACTAAAGAATTTCGGTAGGATGAAAAGAATTATTATTGTTTGTATGGATGGAAATTCTGTGGAACTTTCGATCTTTTACATAACTGAAGCCATCACAACCTCTACAATAGGATTTTCTTATCGATAAATACATTACATACATTTGTTTAAATTCATCGAAGTTACTTCATATAAATAGAAAAATGAAATATTACCCTTTAAAATCGGTGGCGGGTCTGCTGATGACCTGCCTTGCCTTTTCCTCCTCTGTGCCGGTAGATATGGGAATGTAACATTTAAGCTGTATAGAGAAACATTTTAATTAATTCCTAATCTCCCCTACCTCTTTCAACATTTATTTGAAGCCTCATGAAGAGTAAGCAGTTCTTCCATTAAAATTTAATTTTGCAGAAGTCTGCCCTACCCTCATCTAAACAATGACTAACCCCCCTCACTATAGCTGATACGCAATTACAGATCACCAAACGTAGCCTATTTTCATTAAAAATAAGGCGAATCAGCTTGGTAGAATCCACTGCTGCCACCGTGGGGCATTACTTCTTTTGCAACTGGGAAGCCTAAAATATAGTTATTGATACTTTTAAATCAATCAGCTCCTCGGGATTTTAAATTGATTGCAAATTCGTCCTCTTCGGGGTAAAGTTGTAGTTTGGTGCCTAAAACCTCCTAAACTGTCACCCAACCACCACTGCTATTTTAGCGTCTGCCCCCCCCCCCCTCCCTGGAAAATTTGCTGCTAGCGACTTTGATTAAGGACAAGCAATTTGGTTTCTACCAACAGGAAGTATTATACATTGTGTAAAATAGTTTAGCTAAAAGTATATTTGTCAAGTTAGTGCCCAACTGTGCTTCCTCAGAATTAAGGCCCATTTCGTTATATTCTATATTGATGAGATGCACAATAATCTATAATGTAATATAATGTCAAGGACTGTTGATTTTTTTTTTTTTTTAGTTCTAATTGTTAAAGCTTTTCCCAAGAAAACTATGGTACCATGACCAGAGCATAGCTTTTTGCCACTTATATAAAAAAATAAGGTACTTACGTCTTATAGCCACCTCACTCAAGTTCTTTGTCTGAGTAGAACCGATTTCTATCTGCATTTCAGTGTGTACTCAATAATAAGCTGAACACGAGAGAGATAAAATACAATGTAAAAACTAACTAACTAAACAATCAACAACTCACCGCAGCACCAAGCCGCCTGAGGCCAACACAGCTACGCACGCTCCTCCTCCATCCCAACATATTCAAAGCCTCCCTTTTTACACCTGCCCACGAAGTTCCCATGTCCTTTGAATTTTTCTTTATGACGTCCTCCCTCCCCAGAGGTGGACAACCTACTTTCCGTTTAGCCCTAGACGGGTGGCGGAAAAGAACAATCTTCGGTAATTTGACATCCTTCATCCACACAACGTGCCCTAGCCAGCTCAATCTTTCTTTCACTATAGCCCTAGAAAGCGGTTATATTTTAATTAAAAATTCCGTATATAGAGTTGGTACTTTGGTTATGTTAGTTTAGAAAACATTTGATATAATGCGTTCTGTGCGGCCTAATTTCCATAATTCTCTGTTGTAGTTTCCATAAATAGTTACAAAAGTATTATCTTTTCATCATATTTAGGTAAATTTCATGTTTATTCAGGATTGTATTCAGAATTAACCAACTTCACTTCTTGAGTGTGGTGGCGTTTAGACACAAGTGCCAAAAATAACAATGGAGAAATGTAAGGGCCTGAAATGTGAAGGATACACATTTATACAAGGATACACAGGAAATGTGAAGGATACATTTATACAAGGAAATGTGAAGGATACACCCAGCATATGATACAAGGAAATTTATTTAGGTACTTGTTAAGAATCTAGTAAACACGCGGGAAAGACCGCATCAAAATCTCAAAGATTCTTAATGAAAAACAGTTTTTCGCTGCATAGTGAGGTATTGCTCACTCTGTGACAAAGATTTAAACCTCAGTTTTTTCGGGTTGAAGGTACAAAAAAGGCTAGGTCACGTTAGGTTACGTATTTAATATATGCTATTCTTTACCCTCACCCCCCCCCCCTAATGTGCAAATATATAGTCTAAATTTGTTTCTGAACTATTATGTTTTCATCCTGTTTTGTTTTACTTCATTAGCATTAACGAAACTTCACTTATCGCGTGCTTAACGGATTCTTAACAAGTACCTTTATTTACATAGATATTTACATATGAAATACATTTACATATGGTATAAAGAAAGCATATGATACAAACAATTTTATGTCAACAAAGAATGTGTCAATTTTTCGATTTCATTAGAGAAATAAGTGACTCTCTTAATTTCAAGAGAGAAGACTAAGTCGCTCAAAATATAAACAGGTGGGGATGAAGATGTTATGATATATCACGAGAAAATCAACCAAGTAAGCATCCTCACTTCTTGATCTTGAAGTAAGGCCAGGTGTTTTTCACCTTACCTGGCATCTGTTATTTAGAAGTTAAATGGGAATTTGTTCAACTATAAGCTCCCTAGATTCATGGTGGCTGAGCTTGCAGAGTCATATCACGAGCCCAATCAAAATCCATTATTTCATGATTTCACAACCCAACCCTCCGTGATACACCATGCCGATTCACACAACCATGCCAAACTATTACTGACCCTCTGGTACCGTCTACCACAACCTTATAATTCTTAAGACATTCTCCAGATATTTTCTTGTTTAAAATCACGCATTAAATCCATTGGTTCATACATTCGCAGCCCAACCCTCCGTAATAAACCATGTAAATTCACACCACCGTGCCACACTATTACTGGCCCTCTGGCCTCCTCTATCACAACGTCATCATACCTAAACCATTTCAGATTTTTTTTTTTGTTAAAAATCATATACTAAATCCATTGACTCATGTTTTTCGCAAGCCAAACTTCCGTAATATACCCTGTCACTTCACGCGACCGTGTTACACTATTACCGGCCCTTTGGCACCCTCTACCATCCCTCATAGTTCCTAAGCTATTTTTAGATATTTTTATTACGGGGATAACCAATTCAGCCCCCGCTTCTGACCCCCCGGTTAATACGGTTTCACCTCCGATGCTGCTGGCTTCCACCCCGGTTCAGACGAATCCAGCTCCCAATATCCCCCTCCAGTCCCAACTTTGAATACGGCTCCGGTTTTGTCAGTGTTGGATTCCCAACTTTTACCCCCGATTCCACAATTCTGATTCCACAAATTCCGCTCCAAATTCCGTCGATTCCAATATTATGTATGTGGCTGCCTCTGCAGTAATCTATGGATTGCAAAGGGCACCCCCCTGGCACACATTATCACACCTAAGGGTTTTTCAACCTGAAAATAAATGCCCATTTTTTTATTTGAACAACAGAAACCCGCCATTTTATCTTTAAATTGCAATGCTCCACGGCAATTTCCAGTCAGTTGCACTCAATAGCTAGCTTTTGGAACCCTCTGGTGTGCATTATCACACCTAAGGAGCTTGTTGCATGCTAGTTTTTGTTCGTGACACTTGTTACATGTTGATTTTTTCTCTTCTTGAAACTTGTACATTGATTTTTCTCTTCGTAAGCTAATACATTGATATTTCTCATCGTCAAACTTTTTTTTTTCACGGAACTTGTAGCGTGCTGATTTTTATTCATGGAACCTTTCGCATGCTGATTTTTGTTCGTGAAACTTATAAATGGATGTTTCTCTTCGTAAAATATATACATTCATATTTCACATCGCAAAACTTATTTTGTTCTTGGAACTTGTAGCTTGCTGATTTTTATTCGTGAAATTTGTCGCATGCTGATTTTAGTTCTTGAAACTTGTTGCATGCTGATTTTGCTCTTCGTGAAACTCGTATATTGATTTTTTCTCCTCGCGAAACTGATTTTTGTCATGGAACTTGCTACACGCTGATTTTTGATCGTGGAACTCTTAGCTTGCTGATTTTTGAAGCTCCGCGAACAAAACCAGTTTTACAATGAGAAAATCAATGTATAAGTTTCACGAAGAGAAGAAATCAACAAATAACAAGTTCCTGGTCTGCAGAGGCCGGTGGAGCATGACGGTACCAAGTCCGTAAAATGAGGAGGGTTGGACGATGGACTTGCGACCTATCCCCGTTAAATTCCAAATTGCAAAAGAAACGTCGATGATAGCCTCAGATACCCCAATACACCATTTGACGACAACCTCAGCACGCCCACAGACACGTTTTATGACAGCAAAACTAATACGAAATTTGGATTTTGGAATGTAAGGACACTAAACCAGCTGACAAAACCTGAACAAGTACTCAGTGAGATGAAGAAGTATAAGCTAAATCTCCTTGCTCTAAGTGAAGTCAGGTGGATTGGATCTGGACATGAACAACTAGGAGAGGGTTAATCACTAATTTACAGCGGAAATGAATTCCGGCACCAGGCTGGAGTTGGGATAATGCTGTCTGACCAGGCCGGTAAAGCACTAGTTGAATGGAAGCCAGTCAGTGAGAGATGCTTACTTGCAGGATTTGTAACCAACCATCTGAAAATTTCAATCATTGCATGTTATGCTCCTAAAAATGATGCAGATGATTCTGATAAGGAGTCATTCTACCAAGCTCTTCAGTCATTGACATCAGAAGTCCCATCACATGACCTTCTTTGTGTGGTTGGGGACTTCAATGCAAAGGTGGGAGCAGAAATAGACTACTGTCCACAAGTCCTAGGGAGACATGGTCTTGGTGAAATGAATAAAAAGGGAGCCCTCCTGATAGATTATGCTCTGAGTAATATGGGAGTAATAAGGGAGCCCAACCCTGATAAATTATGGTCGGCACAACTCAGTTTGAACATAAAACCATCCACAAACAGTCGTGGATCTCGCCAGACGGCAGGACGAAGAACCAAATAGATCATTTCCTAATCTCAAGGAGATGGCGGACAAGTCTTCTGGACGTACGTGGCTTCAGAGGGGCAGATGCCCAGTCGGACTACACCCTGATGGTAGCAAAATTGAAAGTCAAGCTGAAAGTGCCCAAAAACGCAAAGTCGAATTCTACGAAGCTTTATGATGTGGATAAGTTACATGTCCGAGAAACCCGAAGAAAATTTTGTATGGAGTTGAAGAACTCATTTGCTCCACTTGAAATAGAAAACAGCCCAGACAGTCCGGAAACAGCATGGCAAAAAATGAAGACAACTTACAATCAAGTTGCTAGGGATGTGCTCAGGTATAAGAAGAAACCGAAAGAAAGATGGATATCACAGGAAACTTGGAATATAATCGACGAGCGCAATGACTTGAGACAGCAAATTTTCTCTGCTAGTGGCGACAGAACTTCGGTTTTCGCAAATGTCTTATATAGAATGAAGGACAAAGAAATCAAGAAGTGGGCAAAAGCTGACAAGCGGAGGTGTTTAGAAGAGAAGGCTAGACTAGAAGAGGAAGCAGCTAGAAAAGGAGACTCCAAAGCAGTTATAGGCTCACAAATGAAATGCTAGGAAAGCTTCCTAGCAGATCCAGCCAAGTCAAAGATGAGAGCGGAAATGTTTTCACCGAAACTGAGAAAATTGACGAGAGATGGGTATCCCACTTCGAAAAGGTTTTAAATAGACCGTGACCAACTGACCGAGAAAGCATCCCTTCTACGCCCTTTCTTAACCTTAAGATTGACGAAAATCCCACAACATCTGCGGAAATACTTGTTGCAGTGAAGAAACTCAAGAATGGAAGATCACCTGGTGAAGACTGCATAACTTCAAAAATTATCAAGGCATCAATGAGGACATGCCTCTCAGTGTGGATAACACTGATTGCAACAGTCTGGCAGTTTGAAAAGGTCCCTGGCGACTGGACCAAACGGATAATTGTTAAGATATTTAAGAAAGGTGATGCTCTTAACTACGATAACTGGCGAGGTTTAAACCTAATATCAGTACCAAGTAAGGTTGTAGCGCTTGTAATACTCGAACGACTGAAAAAAGCACTTGATCCGTATCTGAGAGAAGAGCAACATGGCGTTCAGACAGGTAGATCTTGTTCAGATCTCATATTCACGCTCAGGACTCTGATAGAAGAAGCAAATGAGTCGTCCAACAAAGTATACATGCTCTTCATTGATTTTGAAAAGGCCTTCGATTCCGTGGATCGTGACACACTCTGGGAAATTCTACAGTATTATGGTGTCCCCAAGAAAATGATAAGTTTGATCATGGCCTTTTATGAAAATACAGAATGTTGCACAAAGACAGAGAATGGAACGACTAGTTACTTCAAAATTATGTCAGGAGTGCGACAGAGATGTGTTTTATCACCCTTTTTATTTGTAATTTTAATGGATTATGTTTTGAGAGACGCGGGTGGCTTCGGAATAACAGTCGGAAATAAAATCCTCTCGGAACTTGACTTTGCGGATGATGTGGCACTTCTGGAAATTACAAAGCAGCGACTTCAGGAGCTGCTTAATAAAGTGAGTGTTAAAGCGGAGAAAGTTGTCCTAAATATCAGAATAGACAAGACTAAATCAATGGCAACATCAGGCTCACCAGTCGAGCTCCGGCACAAATATCGTAGAGTCGAACAAGTCCATGAATTTAAATACCTTGGAAGCTGGGTCGATTGCACAGGAAAAGTGCAAAATGAGGTCAAGAGAAGAATTGGCATGGCAAACGCTGCTTTTAGCAAAATTAAACCAGTATGGAAATCAAAGAAGTACTCGCTTGCACTAAAGCTGCGACTTCTTAATAGAAACGTTTTGTCCGTGCTGTTGTATGCCAGTGAGTGCTGGAAACTAGATGTTGGGACAGAGAAAAGACTCACAGATTTCGAAAATATGTGCTTGATACGGGTGCTGAATATCGGTTGGCGTCGAAGAGTCAGCAACATTGAGGTCCGCAGAAGAACTGGCCAGCCACTTATTACTGAAGTGATTAAGAAGAAGAGATGGAGATATCTTGGCCACGTCCTTCGGATGGAGGACTCAAGAATCCTGAACCAGGTCCAACAATGGGAGCCGCGTGGGCGTCGACAGAGGGGAACACTGAGAAACACGCTCAGACGCACGTACAATCGTGATCTACGTAGTGCTCACACATCACTACAACCCCAGTGGGAGGATGTACTTGCCGCAGCGCCAATACGTAACGTTTGCCGAGGCTTCATCGGTGCCCTATGCGCCCCAGATGGCTTAGGAGAACCTAAGTAAGTAAGTAAGTAACAATTTCGACGATTCAGCTTGCAAAATCAGCGTGCAATAAGTTTCATGAACAAAATCAGCTTCACGAGGAGAAAAATCAATGTACAAGTTTCACAAAGAGAAAAAACAACATGCAAAAAGTTTCACGAACAAAAAATAAGCACGCAACACGTTCCATGAACAAAAATCACCACGCTATAAGTTCCATGAACTTATAGCAAAATGAGAAAAGTGCAAAATGAGGTCAAGAGAATCATTGGCATGGCAAACGCTGCTTTTAACAAACTTAAACCAGTATGGAAATCAAAGAAGTACTCGCTTGCACCAAAGCTGCGACTTTTTAATAGCAACGTTTTGTCTGTGCTATTGTATGCCAGTGAGTGCTGGAAACTAGATGTTGGGACAGAGAAAAGACTGAAACCTTTCGAAAATATGTGCTTGATACGCGTGCTGAATATCGGTTGGCGTCAAAGAGTCAGCAACATTAAGGTCCGCAGAAGAACTAGCCAGCCACTTATTACTGAAGTGATTAAGAAGAAGAGATGGAGATATCTTGGCCACGTCCTTCGGATGGAGGACTCAAGAATCCTGAACCAGGTTCAACAATGGCAGCCACGTGGGCGTCGACAGAGGGGAAGACCGAGAAACACGCTCAGACGCACGTACGATCGTGATCTACGTAGTGCTCACACATCACTACAACCCCAGTGGGAGGATGTACTTGCCGCAGCGCCAATACGTAACGTTTGCCGAGGCTTCATCGATGCCCTATGTGCCCCAGATGGCTCAGGAGGACCTAAGTAAGTAAGTAAGTAACAATTTCGACGATTCAGCTTGCAAAATCAGCGTGCAGTAAGTTCCATAAACAAAATCAGCTCCACGAGGAGAAAAATCAGTGTACAAGTTCCACAAAGAGAAAAAACAACATGCAAAAAGTTTCACGAACAAAAAATAAGCACGCAACACGTTCCATGAACAAAAATCACCACGCTATAAGTTCCATGAACAAATTCAGCTTCACGATAAGAAAAATAAATGTATGAGTTTCAAGAAGAGATAAATCAACATGCAACAAGTTTCACGAAGAAAGATCAGCACGCAACAAGTTCCACGGACAAAATCAGTTTCGTGAAAATAAAATTAAATGTACAAGTTTTACGCAGAGAAACATCAACATGCAACAAGTTCTACGAACAAAAATCAGCAAGCAACAAGTTCCAAGAACAAAATCAGTTTCGCGAGGAGAAAAAATCAAAGTACAAGTTTCACGAAGAGATAAATCAGCCTGCAACAAGTTTCACGATCAAAAATCAGCATGCGACAAGTCCCAAGAATAAAAATCAGTACACTACAAGCTCTATGAAAAGAATAAGTTTCATGATGATAAATATCAATGTATAAGTCTTACGAAGAGAAAAATTAATGTACAAGTTTCACAAAGAAAAAAAAACAACATATATTAAGTTTCACCAACTAAAATTAGCATGCAACAATTTCTTTAGGTGTGATAATTCACACCAGAGGGTACCAAATACTAGCCATTGAGTGCCACTGACTGGGAATTATCGTGAACTATTGCAATCTAAAAATAAAATGCCAAGTTTCCGCTGTTCAAATAAAAAAACGGTCATTTTAGTTTATAAAGTTATTTTTGTGGGGGGAGAGGAAAGGTAGAAAACCCCTTAGGCTTTATAATTTGCGCCGGAAGGATGCCATTTGTCAGAATTGGTGGAAGTCCGAGCGGAACTGGTAGATCGGAATTGTGAAATCGGCGGTAGAAGCGGGGATTCCGGAACTGACGCAACAGGAACTGGATTTGGAGTTGGGATCGGAGAGAACATAGTGGGAGCTGGAGTCGGTTCAACCAGAATGGAAGCCAGCAAAATCGGAGGTGGAACCGTTGTAACCAGGGGGTCAGAAGCCGTTGTAACCGTTGTAATCAGAAGCGGGGGTGGAAAATGATTATCACCTTATTAAGAAAAGGTCTAGAAATGGTTTAGGAATTATGATGGGGAAGGGGTGGTATAGGGTACACGAGGGCCAGTAATAGTTTGACACGGTGGCGTGGATTGACATGGTCTATTACGGAGGGTTGGCTTGCAAAAATATGAGTCAGTGGATAAAATGCATAATTTTTAACAAAAAATATCTGAAATGGCTTACATATAATGAGGTGGTGGTAGGGGGTGCCAAAGGGCCAGTAATAGTGTGGCACGGTGGTGAGAATTGACATGGTGTATTACGAAGGATTGGGTTGCAAAATCATGAACCAATGGATTTAATACGTGATTTTTAACAAGAAAATATCTGGAGAATACCTTAAGAATGATGAGGTGGTGGTAGAAGGAGCCAGAGGGCCAGTAATAGTGTGGCAAGGTGGTGTGAATTGGCATGGTGTATCACGGATGGTTGGGTTTTGAAAATACAAATTAATGTATTTAATACGTGATTTTTAACAAGTTTATATATCTGGAAAATGTCTTAGGGATGATGTGGTGGTGATAGAGAGTTCCAGAGGGCCAGTAATAGTGTGGCATGGTGGTGTGAATTGACGTGGTGTATTACGGAGGATTAGGGTGCGAAAACATGAACCAATGGACTTAATGCGTGATTTTTAACAAAAAATCTCTGGAGAATGTCTTAAAAATGATAAGGTGGTGGTAGAGGGCGTAAGAGGGCCAGTAATAGTGCGGCACGGTGGTGTGAATCGACATGGTGTGTTATGGATGGCTGGGTCGTGAAATCATGAACCTATGGATTGAACACATGATTTTTTACAAGAAATGTCTGAAAATTTCTTGGGGACGAGGAGGAGGTGTCAGAAGGTGTCATGGACCAGTCATAGTGTGGTAAAGGTTAGGAATTTTCGGAAAATAATGGCAACAAAAAATAAAAAAAAATATATCCATTGGGGTATTCAAGCGTTTGAAAACGCTTAAATGATGATGACGGGTGCTGTAAGGTGCCACCATGCAGCCAATTTTTATAAAACCATTAGAAATAGGGAGAAGAATTGGGTTCAAGAAATGTTTTAAATTCTAAGCGGCGTAAATTGCCTTGGACTATCACATTCTAACAATGAAATAATAAGTTCCGCTCAAATAAAAAAAGTTTTCAATTTTAGATTTATAAGCTTATTTTTTGTGGGAAACAGGTTGAAAATGTCCTAGGGATGAAATTTGTTTATGTATTCATTTAAGAGAGTATCACTGGATTTGAGCAGAAATACGGTAGAATTTTGCTAGAATTATGAGTAATGTAAATAATTTCTGGTAAAAAAAATGCCTTTGGAATGATAGTATGTATCACAGGGATGCCGCAGACCAGCCACACATTGCCACGGTGGGTGAATATTTATAGTCTTGGCTCAAAGAAACGTAGCATTTCATTAATAGCTCTAAGAAACACCTCAATAGGGCTTAAATTTAGCTCTAATAAAAACCCTTCACCCCTCCCTCCCTAGAAATACTTGCTAAAACCCCCACCCTTTTTTAATTCATGGTTCTTTTTTCTTATATTTTATCCTTTTTCACTTTTTCACGTTTTGTTTTTCCATTTGTTGAGTTTTAAGTGGTTTTTTCTGGAATTTCATGGTTCTTTTTAACTTAAGTTTTATTTTTTATGGACCTTTTCACGTTTTGTTTTTCCATTTGTTGAGTTTTAACTGCTTTTTCTGTAATTTAATGATTTTATAGCGTTTTTATCAATAAATTTGTATTTACAAAAGTCTGTGTCTATTTTAATTTCTTGATCCAGAATGAACCTTCAATATGTAAAAACATTTACGCAATTTAAGCCTCTTGTAGCCCCTTTCGCCTTTATTACTAAAAAATACGCTAACAGCAACCCGCAATATTATCTGGTAAAACACTCTAAAAGCATTACTTGACGAACAGGTGCATACCAAATGTAAGCAATTTCTAGTAATCGATTTCCCCCCTTTGTGTCTCAATTATTGCAGTCATAGGAAACAAGTAATTCATTTACTTATTTTAGCTTACGTGAAAAAGGGGGTTCTCAATGCCTGCAATAGGTTTTTTCTAAGAATGTATTAGCTGAAGCAACATTTCTTTTAGCAGCATTTCGAAGCAGTATTTTTTTAGAAATAGATTGGTGGTCCAGGTATCTACGGCGCTGTTCCATTGGATGGACATGTCCTTTCGAGTCCTAATGGGGACATAAATCATTAGAATATAAAGGTCCCCCGAGAAAAAACGTATTGAAAGAAAAATGAAAACTCAAAAAGTATTTTGTAACACCCACGTGCGTGTCCTCCTTAATTACAATCTGGGATCCCCCACGGGGCCTGAAGAAATGTCTTGAAACATCTTGAAGAAAAATGTCTTAGAAAACGTCTTGGGATGTCTTGAAACATATTCAAGAGGAATATTTTAGAAAACGTCTTGGGATGCCTTGAAAAATCTTTAAGAGAAATGTCTTAGAAAACGTGTTGGGATGTCTTGAAACGTCTTGAAGAGAAATGTCTTAAAAAACGTCATGAAATTTCCTTAAACATCTTGAAAAACGTCTTGAATGTCCTGAAATATCTTGAAAAAACATATCGAAGAAAAATGTCTTTAAACTTCTTGAAAAAAAGTGCCTTGAAAAAAGTGTCGACAAAAAATGTCCTATTAAACGTCTTGAAATATCTTGAAACCTCTTGGAAAACATCATGGAAAAAGGAACCCTAAGAAAAAAGATCTCAAAAATTATTATTTAAGAACGATGTGTGCGCCGTCAATACGTAGCACCCCACGTATGCGCTGCCATTGCGTAACACCCCACGTGTGCGCTGTCATTACGTAACAACCAAATGTGCTTCTCCTCAGTTAGAAGTGGGACTCCTACCGTTAATCAAGCGGGGGCTTGACTAAAGGTCTCTAATACATAATATTACGTAGCACCCAACTGTGCGCCTTCATTAAGTCAATCCCAATAAATCCACCAAGTCACGTAAGATTACATTATGCTCAATAAATCTAAGAAGTCACGCATGAACCTCAACTTCAATTACGTAATAAACAAAAGTAAACATTCCCTATAATGTAACACCTACTGACCGTTTAAAGCTAGGGATGTCGTAGGAATCTGGGGGTTTTCCTTCGAGGGTGTGCCAGGAATCCTTTGTGTCGTTAAAAGAGGGGTGTGTCTTCCCGGAATCCTGGGTATCTGTCTTCCCGAAAGCAGAGTGGCCCTACTAATATTTTCTTAGAAAAATTATTTTACAGCTTTTAAAATGAATTTTAACCGTTTGATGCATTAAAGAAATAAATAAATAAAATTTCAAGAGTAGCGGTGTTACATCGGTATTACTTGTAGTGTGATTCTAAGAAAAAATGTTTCCTTTCAGATTCATTAAAGCCTGGCTACGTTCCAGAGCCAAGTCCAGAAAAGTAGATTTTAAGCTTTAGGTTCACAAAGTTATGAAATCAATAAACAGTTGTTAAACTAGTTTACAACATGGTGAACGGTAAAGTTAATCAATTTAATTTGAGAATTCACAGTTGCTCTGAATGGTAAACAGACATTTTCAGAGCGCAACAGCAACCACGAAAAAGGTTCAATTAAAAAGAGAAATATTCAAATCAGTCTTACCTTTCTATTTAATTCTGAAATAAAAGTCTCTAGATTCCCAATTTGGCAATGCTGAATAAGCTGGTCAAATATTTCATGACTGTCATCCATTTGGGCTGAAATGAAGAACCTTATGAAAACAATCAATTTTCTTTTTAAAAATGTAGCATACCAAAAGATGGAACCGCCTAAGGCAGCAAGAATTTTAGCTCTTTCAGGTGAATTCAGCTAATTTCTTCAGTAGTCATGCATTGGGACTAGAATCTTGTTTTAATGACGTTAAGAATTTGTCACTTCTATCTATTTTCGTTCATTATTCTTTGAGCCTCAATTGCAACAGTAACAATGTGATTTATACCGTTGGTAAGCTATAGAAGCTGACATCGCTCTAGACAACTGTTGTTGATTTATACTTCAATGTTCCCACCATCCTAAAAATATTTTTATGTTTCATCCTAACAATAATATTAATATTATTATTACCCAACAATATATAATATAATATAACAATATTATTAGCAATAATTTTACCAACATTCATGGTTCCACAAACTAATAGAAAATGTATACTAGCAAGAGGGTAATAAAACCAGCTAATAAAGGTAAATAATGCGGCACTGGACTTTGCAGTCCCTATCGGCGGTGTTGATTTCCGTCTTATGGTCCTTGAGCAAGGAAGTGCAATGGGAGGCTGAGGTTCGGGCATCCTGTGTTCTTGCATACCCTTCTTCTTAGCCTTCCCCAGATTTCTCTAGTTACCCATTTCAAGCTGGGTAAACTCTTGCTGAGTTTACAGAGTCAGGCCACTGACCTCCGTTCCAAACCAAATAGGCGACAACCAGGACTCAAACCCTTTCCTTACGGACAAAGAATTCAAGAGTAGTGGCTAGCCACTCGACTGGAACGATAGCGGTACCTAAAACATGCTTTTGACTTCAAACAAAGATAGTTTGATTTAAAGTCTACTAAAATTCTAGAAGTGTATACCATTGTAAAGCACATATACTAAAGATTTTATGAAGTGCTAACTTGTTCGCAAACAGTATTGCCATCTAGTTTAAATTGCTTCAATTTAGAGGTCATCAAAAGACTGCCGACCGACAGCCGCAAAAACTGCTGATATATAGCACTAGTGTGCAAAAGTTAAGAAAAACTTAGCATTCTGGTGATAGATAGCAGAGCGATAAGATAGTGCCGCAAAAATAAAATACACCGTTAACAGGTAAATTACAACAGTTAGGACAGCGAAAACAAGCCTAAAGATTAAATGTAAATATTAAATGCATTAGCACTCAAAAAAGATGTTTTCTGCTTTTACGTAGCCTATACAGTGTTATTTATCTCAGGATTCTTCGTATCAAACATTAACTGGTACTTTTAATGCGAGTCGTTCTCCGAAGGAGATAAAGAATTCTAGCAAAGAACCAGAAGAAGGCATATTACACAGTCAGTGGGAAACAAGATACCCAAGTGAACATCATGGGCGAATCGACCAAATGGTTGATAGGACTTTTTACTCTCATTTCAGTTGGAAGCAGGTATTCAATATCACTTATTGAATCTAGATAAAAAAAAAAATATTCACTATAGCTTATGCTCATAATGCTCAAAGAATTTAGCTATAGTCATACATAGTAACTTATTGAGATCGACTTTGTAATTTTATTGTGAGGCATAGCTCAATCAGTTTTATGCTTATATTTCCACTGAAAGATTGTGCTATTGGTAAAACAGCAATAATTAATCTTCATAAAAAAAAATGACAAAAAAATTGAACAGAAAATATTCCTGGGAGGTAAGCAATAATTAAATTAAATTCTACAAACGCTGGAGTATTGGATGTAGTAAACAAAAAAGTACTCAGCCAAAAAAATTGATATCTATAGAAGCCCATTGCAGCTCGCAAGGAATTTTGAGGTTGCACTGTACGGGCAAATATTTACGTTCTTTATTTAATTTTATTGTGCCGAGAGAGCCATTTAGCAAAATTTCGAGAAAGCCATTTAGCCAAAAAAGTAAAATTAATATGCAAATTTTGTTTTAATTATTCATGTACGGTGAGCCAAAATCAAAGCTGCATTAATTCAAAAACGTTCAGAAATTAAATAAAAAAAACAAGTTTTTTTTAACTGAAAGTAAGGAGCGACATTAAAACTTAAAACGAAGAGAAATTATTCTGTATATGAAAGGGGCTGTCCCCTCCTCAATACTTCGCTCTTTACGCGAAAGTTTTTTATTGTTTGAAAAAATAAAGCTGTGTGACAGATTCAAACTTTAGCGTAAAGATTGAGGTATTGAGGAGGGGACAGCCCCTTTCATATACAGAATAATTTCTGTTCGTTTTTTTAATTGTTTTTTTATTTAATTTCTGAACGTTTTTGAATTAATGCAGCTTTGATTTTGGCTCACCGTACATGAATAATTAAAACAAAATTTGCATATTAATTTTACTTTTTTGGCTAAATGGCTTTCTCGAAATTTTGTTCTGACGGAACTCACGAATTAACTTACGTAACGAACTTTTATATTCCTATGTTTTATTACGTATACTTGGGAGTTTTCCCCCTAGTCGATACCTTGCTCTTTACGCTAAAGTTCGAATTTTGTTCGAATCACAAACCCCTGAATCACAAAGGCCGGTTAATTAGAATAGATAGCTCTATTGAAACTACTAAAAAAAAACTTTAGCGAAAAGGGCGAGGTATTGACTAGGGGGTGAACCCCCTCATATACGTAATAATTTCTATTTTTTAAGTTTTAATGTTTCTCCTTACTTTCAGTTGAAAAAACTAGTTTTTTTTATTTAATTTCTGATCATTTTTTAAATGATACTGGGAAATCTGGCGCCCCCATCATAGAAATGTTCTTTCCCCCAAGGAAACATCCTCCATGGAAGGATCCTCCCCGTAACCCCCTCCTCCGACAACCCCCCCATCAGAAAAATCCCTCCTTGACTAGGGGGTGAACCCCCTCATATACGTAATAATTTCTGTTTGTTTTAAGTTTTAATGTTGCTCCTTACTTTCAGTTGAAAAAACTAGTTTTTTTTATTTAATTTCTGATCATTATTTAATTGATACTGGGAAATCCGGTGCCCCCTTCATAGAAATGTCCTTTCCCCCAAGGAAACATCCTCCATGGAAGGATCCTCCCCGTAACCCCTTCTCCGACAACCCCCCCCCCTTCAGAAAAAAATGCCTCCTGAAACGTCTTTATACTTCCCATTAACCAATACTATATGTAAACAATGGGCAAAGTTCATGACTTCCAGCCCTTCCCCTGGGAGCTCTGGGGGATTAAGTCATCCTCAAAGCCATATTCATTAAATTTTTGACTATGCTGAGCAAAATGGGTGTCTCAAAATTTCGGTTGGGTGACTTTGGGAAAAAATGAGCGTGAGAGGGGCCAAGTTACCCTCCAATTATTTTGGTCACTTATAAAGGGCACTAGAACTTTTAATTTCTGTTCAAATGAGCCCTCTTACGATATTCTAGGGCTACTGGATCGATATGATCACCTCTGGAAGAAAAAAAGCAAACAAACAAACAAACAAATAAACACGCATCCGTGATCTTTCTTCTGACAAAAAAAAATACAAAATTCCACATTTTTGCAGATAGGAGCTTGAAGCTTCCACAGTAGGGTTTTCTGATACGCTGAATCCGATGGTGTGATTTTCATTAAAGTTCTATGACTTTTTGGGGGTGTATCCCCTTTTTTTTAGAAAATAATGCAAATTTCCTCAGGCACGTAACTTTTGATGGGTAAAACTAAACTTAATGAAACTTATAGATTTGAAATCAGCATAAAAATCTGATTCTATTGATGTTTCTATGGGTACCATTGAGCCAGGCCGCTCCTTACTTACAGTTCGTTACCACGTACTGTTTTATTTGAGTCTCTTAACTAAAATGGCTGCTGACCACTGTGTTAGGTGAATGCTGTGGACTTGAGTATCTCTTCTTTTCTGATTGAGATGACGTATGGTTTCAGTCTGCATTTGATTACTCAGATTCTGCAACAGGAAAAGTGTCCTATTTCAGACAAATTGCAGACTCATGTAAATATTGTTCTGTACCTGTATCAGTGATTAAATAAAAAAAAAACAAGTTTTTTCAACTGAAAGTAAGGAGCAACATTATAAATTAAAACGAACAGAAATTATCATAGACAGCGCAATCGCGCTGCCTAAGTAAAGAATGATGTTGGCACAATGCATTACTTATTATTTTTTTTCCTTCAGACCAGGGCACTTCGTATCGAAGGAGTTGTCGTAGAAGCTTGGAAAAGGGCTCATTCAATTGGATACTGGAATGGATAATGCCTGCCCTTTTTAATAGTGGAAAGTGATTCGAGGCCTCTCCCACGCCCACCCTCCCATTTGCCCGTTATATTTAAAAACTAAATTTTGCCTTAAGATTAAATCAAATTGAACTGTGTTAATGCTAATTCCCAATAAGACATCTCAACAGTATCACAAGAAAGACTGAGGGAGTGAGGATATTATGTTCAAATTTTCGGGGCTATTTCTGCTCTTAAAATTTAACCAAATCAACATAGCTTAAGTGTATCCTAGCTATCAAAGAAAGTAAACAGATTTTTTTGGCGAATGGTATCAAGTTTTCTATTTCAGGTCAAATAGAGGACGTATGAAACTAAATTAAACACTACTATTTGTGTCCAGATTTTTAAAAAGGTGTATGTTGTTAAAAATTGCTGAAAATTTTTCTCCAGCATACAAATAGCAGGCCAAACTATAAAGTCTTAAAAAAACGAAAAGATTTAAACTATTATTTTCTTTTTCCCCGAAAAGACTATGTCAATATAAAAGGAACATAAATTGACTAAAAAACCATTCTCCACAAAATAAGTTTTTCAAAGAAAAGTATAGAACTCCATTAAACCAAAAATGAGCAAAAATAAGATCAAATAATCTACCAAGCGTGAAACTACCACAAATCAGCATCGATAAATAAATGAAACCAAAACGAACAGAAATTACAATAAATAACCGAGTCAAACTCAAAACGAGGAGAAATTAACATGATGCATTAATTAACATGAGGCCTTGGGAAGGCAAATGGGTTTTGAGCCCTACTCATGTTAATTTCTGCTCGTTTTGAGTTTACTAGAATTTGGCAAGTTTATAAATAGTCGTAAATGGCCGAAAAACAACGACTTTTGATGTATCTATGGGTATCAAAATTCCGATTTTTAGAGTTTCGGTTACTATTGAGCTGGGTCGCTCCATACTTACAGTTCGTTACCACGAACTATTTGAAATGGAAAGCACTCAACAGGTGATATTAGGTTAATCCTAATGAAATTAAATAAAAAAACCAAGTTTTTTAAGCTGAAAGTAAGGAGCGACATTAAAACTTAAAACGAACAGAAATTATTCTGTATATGAAAGGGGTTGTCCTCTCCTCAACACCTCGCTCTTTACGCTAAAGTTTTTTATTGTTTTAAAAAATGCAGTTGTGAGACAGAGTCAAACTTTAGCGTAAAGAGTGAGGCGTTGAGGAGGGGACAGCCCCTTTCATATACGGAATAATTTCTGTTCGTTTTAAGTTTTAATGTCGCTCCTTACTTTCAGTTTAAAAAACTTGTTTTTTTTTTATTTCATTTCTGATCGTTTTTTAGTTAATGCAGCTTTTATTTTGGCTCACCATCATTGAATAAGTAAACAAAATTTGCATAAAAATTTTACTTTTCTTTTGATAAATGGCTGTCTCTAAATTTGGTTCTGACGTAATTTACAAATTAACTTACGTAACGAACTTCTATATTCGTATATATTTTCTTCTGGCAAAAAATACAAAGTTGCAGATTTTTGCAGATATGAGCTTGAAACCTATATAATAGGGTTTTTTGATATGCTGAATCTGACGGCGTGATTTTCATTAAAATTCTTTTACTTGTAGGGGATGTTTCCCCCTCTTTAAAAAATCAGGTAAATTTTCTCAGGCTCGTAGCCTTTGATGAGTAATACTAAACTTAATAAAATTTATATATTTAGAATCAGCATTATAAGCCCATTCTTTTGATACATTTATTGACATCAAAATTCCGTTTTTAAAAGTTCCGATTACTATTGAGCCGTATCGCTTGTTTTTTTTTATTTATTTTTTTTTATTACGTATATGTTATTACGTATATGAGGGGGTTCTCCCCTTAGTCAATACCACGCTCTTTACGTTAAAAGTTAAAAAAAAAAATAATTTACAAACCCCTGAATCACAAAGGCCGTTTAATTAGAATAGATAGCTCTTTTGAAATCACTAAAAAAAACTGTAGCGTAAAGAGCGAGGTATTGACTTGGGGGAGAACCCCCTCATATACGTAATAGTTTCTGTTCGTTTTAAGTTCTAATGTTGCTTCTTACTTTCAGTTGAAAAACTTGTTTTTTTTTAATTTAATTTCTGATCGTTTTTTAAATAATGCTTGGAAATCCGGCGCCCCCTTCATAGAAATGTCCCTTACCCCAAAGAAACATCCTCCACGGAAATATTCTCCCAGGTAACCCCCTCCTCCATCCCCCCCACCAGAAAAAAATCTTTCCTGAAAATGTCTGTATATTTCCGAGTAATGAATACAATATGTAAGCAATGGGCAAAGTTCATAACTTGCAGCCCTTCCCCTGGGAACTATGGGGGATTAAGTCATCCTAAAAGACATATTTATTAGATTTTCGACTATGCTGAACAAAATGGCTATCTCAAAATTTTAATTGGGTGACTTTGAGAAAAAAGTATGCGTGGGAGGGGACCCTAGTTGTCCTCCGTTTTTTTTGGTCACTTAAAAAGGGCACTAGAATTTTTAATTTCCGTTCCAATGAGCCCTCCTACGTTGTTCTAGGACCACTGGGTCAATACAATTACCTCTGGGGAAAAGAAAAAAAAACAAAAAAAAAAAAAAAAAAAAAAACAAATAAACACGCATCCGTGATCTTTCTTCTGGCAAAAAATGGAAAATTCCACATTTTTGTAGAGAGGAGCTTGAAACCTCTACAGTAGGGTTCTCTGATACGCTGAATATGATGGTTTGATTTTCATTAAGGTTCTATAGCTTTTAGGGGGTCTTTCCCCCTTTTTTCGAAAATCAGTCAAATTTTCTCAGGCGCGCAACTTTTGATGGGTAAGATTAAACTTGATGAAACTTATATTTTTGAAATCAGAATTAACATCTGATTCTTTTGATGTATCTATTGGTATCAAAATTCCGTTTTTTAGAGTTTTGGTTACCATTGAGCCGGGTCGCTCCTTACTTACAGTTCGTTACCACGAACTGTTTGATATACCAAAGCATAATGACAATATAATACTTTAGAAACAAAATTATGGAAACTACGACAATGAATTATGGAAAGCAGGCAGTGCAGAACGCATTATATTTTATACTTAGCCTAACCCAACTTAATCCCTAACCACCACTATATATTAAATATTTAATAAAAATACACTTACACGTAGTTTTCTCACTCAAAATAAGCAAATCATAACCGATTCGGGAAGGGAAACCTGTTTTTGATAAATCTTTCACAGCGTAATTCTTGAGTGCCTTCCGTCTACCCAGAGGTGTTCTACAATGTAATATCGAGGAAAATTGTTTTCTAGCTCATTTTATAAAGTTTAGGATCTTATGATGTAATGTAAGGATTTTAAAATTAATATATCAAAAACTTGTATATTTGTCACGATTAAAACGAACCCTAGTTTCATTTTAAATCAACTTTGGCCCCTTTCTGTTATCATAATATCATAATCCTTAATCTAGAAGACGAAAGCCGATATAGGTTAGATTAAATAATAAAAAAAAAACAAGTTTTTTTTAACTGAAAGTAAGGAACGACGTTAAAACTTAAAACGAACAGAAATTATTCCGTATATGAAAGAGGCTGTCCCCTCCTCAACGCATCGCTCTTTACGCTGAAGTTTTTTATTGTTTAAAAAAATAGAGTTGTGAGAAAGTCAGACTTTAGCGTAAAGAGCGAGGCGTTGAGGAGGGGACAGCCCCTTTCATATACGGAATAATTTCTGTTCGTTTTAAGTTTTAACGTCGTTCCTTACTTTCAGTTAAAAAAACTTGTTTTTTTATTTAATTTTTGAACGTTTTTGAATTAATACAGGTTTTGATTTTGGCTCACCGTACATGAATAATTAAAACAAAATTTGCATATTAATTTTACTTTTATTTTGTTAAATAGCTTTTTCAAAACTTGTTTAATTTTAGTTACGAACGTTTATATTAGTAATAAATATGCGTAAGTTACTAATTAACTTACGTAGCGAACTTCTATATTCATAGATTTTTAATACGTATATTAGGGGGTTCACCCCCTATTCAATACCTTGCTCTTTAAGCTAAAGTTCGAATTTTGTTCCAATTCTTTAAAATGACCTCTTAATCACAAAGGCCGTTAATTAGAATAAATAGCTCTTATGAAAGTACTAAAAAATCTTTGGCTTGAAGAGCGAGGTATTGACTAGGGGGTGAACCCAATCATATACGTAATATTTTCTGTTCGTTTTAAGTTTTGATGTTGCTCCTTACTTTCAGTTGAAAAACTTGTTTTTTTTATTTAATTTCTTATCTTTTTCTTTAATAATGATGGGAAATCTGGCGCCCCCTTCATAGCAATGTCCCTTCCCCCATGAAAACTTCCTTCATGGAAAGATCCTCCCATATAACCCCCGATTCCCCCCACCTACCAGAAAAAATCCCCCCTGAAAACGTCTGTATACTTCCCAATAACCAATGCTCTATGTTAACATTGGGTAAAGTTCATAACTTGCAGCCCTCCCCCTGGGGACTCCGTGGGATCAAGTCATCCTAAAAGACATAGTTATCATATTTTCGACCATGCTGAACAAAATGGCTATCTCAAAATTTTGATCGGGTTACTTTGGGAAAAAAATGAGCGTGGGAAGGGACCTAGTTGCCCTCCATTTTTTTGGCCACTTAAAAATGGCACTAGAATTTTTAATTTCTGTTACAATGAGCCCTCCCACGGTACTCTAGGACCACTGGGTCGATACGATCACCCCTGGGGAGAAAAAAACAAAAAACAAAAAAACAAATAAACACGCATCCGTGATCTTTCTTCTGGCAAAAAATGCAAAATTCCACATTTTTGTAGATAGGTGCTTGAAACCTCTACAGTAGGGTTCTCTTATACGAAGAATATGATGGTGTGATTTTCATTAAGGTTCTATAGCTTTTAGGGGGTCTTTCTCCCTTTTTTCTAAAGTCAGCCAAATTTTCTCAGGCGCGTAACTTTTGATGAGTAAGACTAAACTTGATGAAATCAGCATTAAAAGCTGATTCTTTTGATGTATCTATTGGTATCAAAATTCCGTTTTTTAGAGTTTTGGTTACCATTGAGCCAGGTCGCTCCTTACTTACAGTTCGTTACCACGAACTGTTTGATTTGTGTTTATTTTTTGGTTGAATTGCATGGTAAAGTTTAAGGACGTATCAAGGATTTTTTAGTTAGGAGAGAGCTATTTCTTTTTTGGAGGGAGGGGTTACAAAACAAAACACAAAACGCATAAAAATTTCTACATATAGCCTATACATTTTATTTCTTTTTTTACGAGTCGGACAAAAATTGCAGGGGGGGGTCTAAATTTCGTGAACTCTGCATAATCTTGCAAATATATATTGCTGGGGGATCACAGGAGTCTTTCAACCCCTTTTCTCCAGCCTACTTTAGCTAAAAGGTGGATGGTTTACTTAAGCAAAATCAAAATCCTCGTTCACTTATATCATTACAATCGATATAAATAAACAGGGCCATATCCAGGATTTTTGTTCGGAGGGGGGGATTTTACCCGATTTTTTCCCGTGGACTTTGTCTAGCATCCTCGAGAAGGGTATTTGTTAGACTAATTTTCGACTCGGTCAATTTTTTTTTTAGGGGGGGGGGGTTCAAACCGGGTAGCCCCCCCCCCCTGGATGCGGCCTTGTAAATAAGCCTAGTTCTTCGGTTCCGGGGTCGTGCCTCTTTTGATCTAAAGTGTGGGGAGCAGCTTGCTAATTTCGTTACTCAAGAAAAATAAAGCTATCTAAAAACGCGAATTTCGATCACTAATTCCAGTGCTCAGGAAAATCAATAGGGGAATTTAGGCGACATTACAGTAACTCGTGTTTCCTGGATACTTATGGGGTCCATGTTAGGTAGAACTTTACGATAAAATTCAATAATATATATAAAAGAAAATAGAGGATGCATCTCCGGTGTTGTAGAGTCATAATTTTTTTTTTTTGCGAGATAGTTTTGATGGCGGTTCTTCCTTATATACAAGGAGATACCATCATGTCATCAATTTGATATTAGCTTTCAACTGGTACCGGATATAGCTATCCTGACTTTAGAAGCCTTTGAGTCACAAAACTAGCAAGCTACTACCCAAATTTTTGATTACCAATCTGGGTACCAACGAAGCAATTTCAGTGAGTACCTCATCACCATGATGGCAGTCTAAAAGCCAAATTTTCATTTTCACTTTGTGTTCGTTTCCGTATAATTTCCATTTTCAGGTTTGATGATGTTGTTATGTAACTGTGTTTATTATACAGGATTCAAGCATTGATTATATATATATATATATATATATATATATATATATATATATATATATATATATATATATATATATATAATATATATATATATATATATATATATATATATATATATATATAAATATATATATATACATATATATATCATGTCCACCCTTCTACTGGAATGTTTGCATTCATAAGTAACGCAGTTAAAACAGATGAGCACGGTACCCTTCCTTCAAGTTAGTTACCTAGTTGAATTATGAACTGCATGTTAAAAATTACTTTTTAAATAATCTTGAATCCCATAATAATGTTGCATGGTGCTTTTTACTAAATTTTAAGTACTTCATAGTTTATGGATGGTGATATAATGCATATGTAAGCATGAATTATGTTATGCATGGTTTGATGATTCATGGTTTTCTGATTTACCTAGGTGACTGGTGATTTTAATGTTACTGCATATAAGGAAGTTGATAGATTTTTGCGGGGAGAGACCTAAATAACTAGAATCTGAAGCTTATAGTAACAAAAAATCATTTTCGAAGTCTTCATTTTTTTTTTCTCCATATCCCCTTTTCTCTCTCCTTTTTGTACGTTTTAATTATGTCTGGGAGACGTACATAGCGTGAATATTTTACATGAAATAGTCGATTAAACTTGAATTCAATTCGTGCTATGTTGTGAAAGGGGTTTTTAATTCCAGCGACATGTGTTATTCTTATCTCGTTCCACTGTAACACAAGGTCGACCCTGTTATCTGTTGTTCTTCGTGGAGATAGCAAAATGCAAATAATTAAAAAACCATATGGTCTTTATAGCAAAGTTTTGCCACCCAATCTGATTTCCCTTGAATATTCCGGAGAAAAATTGCCTAAAAAGATGAAAGTCGAATTAGCTGTCATATCTGATAGTGAAAATTCTTAGGTATTTGTTCCAGGCACGTTACCATAGCTGAGCTAATGCCCTCATCTGTGCTGGGCTTCAGAGCTAGTAAATGCATGGGGCTAATTATAAATACAACCGGAAAACTACTACCGGCAACAAACTTAATGCCTCAATCAAGGCTGTATCCAGGATTTTTTTCGAAAGGGGTTTTAGAAAAGGATTTTTTCGGAACGGGCTTTACAAAAGAATTTTTCGGGGGGGGGGGGTTAAAAAAATAGAAAAAACTAAAAAAACGCATAAAGAATTTGTCTATATTCATTTTTGTTACGTTTTGACAAGTCGAAATTTTTTTTTTTGGGGGGGGGGTTAAACACCCTAGCCCCCTGGATACGGCCTTGACCTCAATATTCCGTATCCCCCTCCCATTAGCCTGCAAAAATAAACAACAGAAAATTGCATAGCTTCTAAATTCAAGTTACAGGTCATAAACGATGGACAAATTTGTGTCTCCTAAGTAAACGCGAGTCCATAACGGTCCCTTCAAAAAATATACTTTTGCCATAATTGCCTTAAAAGGGAAATGAACGCAAATTTGTTACTAAAAATCCTTTTAGGTATTCAACTGGATCAGTTCTATACGAGATATCTGGGGAAGAGTGTCCTGAGCTGATAAAATTAAATGAATTTCAACAAACAGGACTATTTACGGACATTATAATACAGTCAGCTGATGGCCAGGAATTCGAAGCTCATAAAGCTGTCCTAGCCGCATGGTCTGACAAACTACGAGCCCTTATACTTATGGCAGAATATAACAAGCCATGTACATGTGAAAAAACTGTCATAAAGGTTCCTGTTACTGGAGAATTGCTAAATAAAAACATTGGACTATGCTTATAGTGGCAAAATTACTACTACTAACGATACCGTGCAGCGCCTATTAGAAACGGCTGATCAACTAGGCTTTGATAAATTAACTGAAGTTCTTGTAGAAAATTTTCTGGGCCCCCAAGTAACTGATGAAACTTTTGTGACGATGGTTTTAACAACCACCGCACGTCCAAGACTGCCTGATATTGAACAGAAGTTTATTGACCAAGTAACTTCAATTGATCAATCTGATGAACGAAGAGCAATTCAGCTGGCAAAAAAATTTGATTCCAATCTTTTCAAAAAATATTTAGAACAGACAACTCTTAAGCCTAATAAAGTGGTAAATACTATTGTTGAGTGGCTGAAAGAAGCACCAAATGACCCAAAAATGGACGCAGAAGATATTGCTGATGTTGTAAACAATATACCACTTGAAGGCATGAACTGTACTTCTTTAAAGAAACTTGCTGATGAACTCACATCGAATACAGATGATAAGTTTTCAAAGGCCGCTAAAGATTTTTTAAAACATGTTATATATCTATCCACAAACGGCGAGGGTGATTGCTATTCAGGATGCTCTGATTGTGATCGAAAATATAAATATGAAACAACCCTTATGTATCAGCCAAATGAGCAGTGGAATTCTACGATTATCCAGCCTAACCAAATTCAAGGAAAGAATATCAGCTAGGAACCTTTCGAGTGGGTGCCAATCAGTTTATTGTTGCTTTGCAACTTCCCGACTATAATTTTGAGCAAAGAGTAGGAGTAAGCGGTTTGATGCTGCAAAGGCTCCCCACGTACGGTCCAAAGACCAGTAGAATTGAAGCAACGGAATACGACTGTGAAATAAAGATAACAGAGACTGGGCCTGAAAAAGACTGCCCGTTAAGGAACAGGTTTAGATACAAGTTTGACCAGCAAACGGATCTGTATATATGGTTGACAACCATGGACACTTTCAAAGAACATGAAGTATCTGTCAAAATGAATGAAGTTTAAGTATTTACCAAGATTTAATTTTTATCAAGGAGTTTCAAAATCTCAGATGTATGCTATCCCACTGTAAGTCTGTTGAGTTAATAAACCATTTCTTCGAACTTCAAAACTTTACTCCATTCAAGGAGCAAATCATCAGAGAAACTCTAAAGTAGATTTAACCTCTAAATGAAATAATAGAAAAATTGTATTATTATTTGCCAATGACAGCAATACTATTACTTTAGTGATTTTACTTAGATTATTTCGCAAAATAAGAAATTAGCTCTTGATTGTCTAGTTTCCTTTAGCATAATAAGATTAATAAAATAGCTAAAAAAAACATTTTATTTAAGGATTTGGTATTTTTTTTTTGGTATTTAGAAAAACTGAAATTTTCTACGAATAAAAATCAATCATTTTCTATGACAAAAAAATATTTTTTTTGTGTAGCACGGAAGAACGATTATTTTTCATTTCTAAGTGTATTTGGATATAAAAGCTGTTTTTAAGAAGTTCCTTTAAATGTTTTCTTTTACTGTTTTTAGTCTTTGGTGAATTCTTTAAGAAAAACTGAGTCCTTTCATGCATCATCCTAATGATTCATACTTAATGCCACTGTATATAAATAATCTATTATTTATAATAGATTATATTGTTTATAATAGACTATAATAGGTTATCTATTATTTATATACAGTGCTTTATGCTAAAGAATCTTGCTTTAAAGCTACATACCGAGACCACGCCTTCCTCTCAGTCAAATAGCCGCTAGGGTGTACATGAGACTCAATCTTTAGTTATTCAAAATTTCTTTAAATATTTGGCTAAATATTCTAAAACCTGTTAAGTGTGATTGGGTTAGATGGAGGTTGATTTTTTTTTTTGGGGGGGGGTGAATTATATGGGACTTGAGATGCATGTCGTTTGAGTTGCATGGGGTTGAGTTAAACGGAATTGAATAATACGGGGGTTGAGATGAACGAGGATCGATCTCAATGGTGTTGAGTTAAATGAGGTTGACTTGGCCACAGTTTAGTTGCATGGGAACCATCCACTACCCATAGTAATACTCGCATATGATAAATCTAATAGCTTTACCTACAAACAAACATTTATTTTCTTTTAACATTCGATCATCCGATACATAATGTTACGTAAACAATTTAAAAAAGAACACCATTGAATATAATTCTCATACATATATGCAAAAAGAAGAATACTTTCTAATATATGAATAGAAGCACACCAAACAGTACAATTGGGGTGCTACTATTTCGAACAATCGTCACAAGCAACAAACGTCATAACATCCAACCGTCAGAACCACCAACCGTCACAACATCCAAAAAAACTTATAAGTATGCATAATAGTAATAATTATATGATAGTTTAGAAACAAATTTCGGCTATATATTTGCACATCAGGGGTGGGGGTAAAGCATAGCATATATTAAATACGCAACCTAACCTAGGTACCTTTTCCCCCTAAACCCCAAAAAACTAAAGTTTTAAAATTTTGGATGTTCTGACGGTTGGTGGTTCAAACGGATTGTTTTGTCGATGTTATGACGGATTTTGTAGTGCTCCTGATGTTGGATGTCCTGACGGTTGGATGTTATGACGCCTTCCTAGTACAATTTAATTGAGAAATGTACATATAGGGCAACAGAATGGACTGAATACTCACTTTTAATTACTAACCTGCTTGCCTGTCGCACGCTGCTGTGATCTCAAAAGAAAGAAAATTTACTCCGGGAAATTCCCATGTGGAATATTTCCCTCGCCTATTAATAATTGTCTTATTTTAATTTAGAAGTATTTGAAAAAGTATTCCTGAAATATTTCCCCTGGGAACAATTTCCTCCATGGAATACATCCCCTCATGTACAAAATCCCCCTCTTCGCAACCGAAAAATTTGCCTGTCGCACGCAGCTGTGATCTCAAAAGAAAGTAAATTTACTCAAGGAAATTCCCCTGTGGAGTATTTTCCTCGCCTATTAATAATGGTCTTATTTTAATTTAGGAGTATTTGAAAAATTCTTCCTGAAAAATTTCCCCTGGGAACAATTTCCTCCACGGAATACTTCCCCTCATGCATAAAATTCTACTCTTCGCAACTGAAAAGTTTCCCCGCAAAAAAGCCTCCTCCCCTCGCGACAATTGTCCTTCATTGGGATATCGAAACTATAAATAAAAAACACAATAAGGCACTGAATTTACAAACACGAACATCGATATTTAAAGTTGTCCTTTACTCTAAATGTATATAAATCACTTAATTAACTTATTTTGATTACATATGCAAAGAGTTAGAAAAAGGTATAGAAATCAAATTTATTTTAATCCAAAAAAAGTCCCCCCCCGAACGGAAAATCCCTCCCTATGGCAGTCTCGCCCGACAATTTCCTCTGGAAAATGTCCCTTGCATGTAAAATAGCAACAGTACTTTTAAATTTGAAAAGTATTTTGAAAATCAGGTTGAATGCGAAATTCAGGAAATTATTGAAAAAGATTTTCATTTTATTTTAGAGGTGTGCTAGATGACATAATTCATAATTAACTGACCCGGTAATTGAACATCACGAAAATGTAAATAATGTGACTGGAAGGGACTGTCAATTATTTGTGTTAAGGAGTCTCTAATTTCAGTCAACTTTTTTGCAAGCTGACCAATGGTTTGTGTTGCGCAGGTACCGATCTCCTGATTTGAGGCCTTCGGCTGGGAGTGCAATGCGTGGTTGGGGGAAATCATCCAAAACTTCCCGTGCTTCCCCCCAGATTTCTCCAGGCACCCATTCAAAGCTGGGTTGACTCTGGCTGAGCTTACAGGGTCACACCATTGACCCCCGTTTCAAACCAAATAACCAGCGACACCAGTACTCGACCCCCTGAACTCAGGGTTTGAAGTCCGGAGCGCTTGAATTTCAGTCAGAGTAAAAAAAATAACAGACCCTAGGGGGGGGGGGGGATTTTACACCTAAAACCTTTGCAAGAGTGTACTCAATAACTTGTTAAGGTTTCTTGGATGAACATTGTAGTAATACAAATAGGAGAGACACTCAATCAGATACACAAATACACACACATATATATATATATATATATATATATATATATATATATATATATATATATATATATATAATATATATATATATATATATATATAATATATATATATATATATATATATATAGATAGATTTATTTTCCATATATCAGTAAAGTAATTACATAACAATCTACAAATCCCCACAAAGGCTCCATGGCCTGTAGGAGGGGGATTATGAAAAGATCAAATAAACATTAAACATTTAAACGCTTAAGATTTAAACAATATAGACATAACATTAATATTTAAACATATAAACATAAGCATTTGAACTTTTAACATGGGAAGCATTTGCTTCATAAAACGGAAATATATATATATATATATATATATATATATATATATATATATATATATATATATATATATATATATATATATATATATATATATATATATATATATATATATATATATATATATATATATATATAATATATATATTATATATATATATATATATATAGTATATATATATATATATATATATATATATATATATATATATTATATATATATATATATATATATATATAGTATATATATATATATATATATATATATATATATATATATATATATGTATATATATATATAAATATATATATATATATATATATATATATATATATATATATATATATATATATATATATATATATATATATATATATATATATATACATATATATATATATATATATATATATATATATATATATATATATATATATATATATATATATATATATATATATATATATATATATATATATATATATATATATATATATTTAACATAAAGCTATTTAACATAAAGTGAAAAACAGGCTCACCCTAGGAAACGAAGTTAAAAGTTTTCGTACAGAGATTAGGTAACTTTTATGCTTTCCACACTCTTCGTATAGAGTTTAGCTTAGACCATTTACTTGGGAAGGTATATAAATAAGGTTAAACTTAGTATAAAAATACAGCGCATATAAAATACTACAATGCTTTTTCTGAAACAATTTTCTTTGCAATCCTCCATTCATGCATTTACAGCCATAGCTCTGCTGCAAAGCCTATGCATTTTGTTTTTCTTCTTAAATTTATTAGGGAAGTGTTGCCTGGAGGGCCATAAAACTACTTCTTACTTGTTGCCATACATGTTAAAGTACAGAATATGTTGTCTTGGAGACCATATATAAACTGAATGAAATATGAATTACTTATTCATGAGACTAAATCAATAAATTAAGGAAAATTTTGTTTTAAACGACATTGCCTTCAAAAGCACCACAGTGTTCCTAGGAGCCATAGCATAATCTCGTTCAAAAAACCCATCTAAAATCAATATATGTAACAATACAAATAATTAAATAATTGCAAAAACTCAAAACTGTGCACTTTTTATAAACAAATCTTCGTTAATAAACGATTTGAATTAGTGAACTTCAACAACAAAGGTTCGGAACATTTGGTTTGGACACGGGTTTAGATTGAATTCGTACTCTATTCATAATGCACCCGTTTCCAGAACATAATGGAAGTTGCAAGTTTACCAATATAATGTTATTAAAATTTCAAACTGATTAATGGCATTTAAGAAAAACGGTATAGAGTTCAGTTTGAGGAAGTTTCTTTTGCTAGTTTTTATGAAAATTATAGCAGAAATTGTAAAATATTACATTTTGGTGAGGGGCAGGTGGTCTCCATGGTAATCTCTTTCTTTTTATGTATTCCCTGTGTATTTCCTTTGCACTAGCCAAGTTACACTTGTTAATAAACCGAATTCTATCTAAAAGGATTTTATTGTATACCAAGAAACCCTTTTAATACCCATTCACATTAGCAGAATAAAGCCTTGAGAAAAGTAAACTCCGATGGGGTAGGAGACTGATTCCCCTAAAATACTTCGTTGGGTGGCTCAGACCTGCTGCACAAAAATTGATCTTGAATGTATTCTTAAAGAGGGCTCGTATCATTAAACATTCCAGTCAGTTTGAGAAGTGTCCAAAAATATTTACTAATAGAATATTACAAGCGCACTTCGCAAATTGGCATCTACGGGCCCGATCGCCCAAAATATCGATTTTTTTTTACAATTTACCCTGAAATACCCAATAATAATCTTCTAAATTGCCTACTTTTTGTTCAATTTACCCCGCCCGAAAAATCGGCCCTAATCTCAAATAAATTTGTCCTGGTGAATAAATTCACCAGGACTAACCTAGCGCATTGGGGTCTACTGAAATTCCAAACGAGGATTTCGAAAATTCTTTAAAAGAAAAAACAGTCTGACCCGAATGCATTTACTTTGCCTTCATACAACTTAAGTAAAGGCTAAAAATATTTCTTGAATTGTCTTGTATAAACAATAATACAGAATAACAACAGTGACTTTGATTTTAATTAACGAGCAATAACAAGCTTTGGTAGTGTTTGTTTCAGTTACTAGGGTTTACTAAATGGAGGCGGTGAAGATTAACGCATGATGGAGGATCTCATATTTAAGGTAATCTGAAAAGCTTTTAGTGTGATTTGCTTAGTGTGTGATCTGATTTGCTTCAGCTTATGATCTGTGAAAGCACTAAAACGTGTGATTAGTGAGAAACTTACAGTTGCAGCTTCAACTTAAACTTAACCATTACTTAAACTGAACCTTATTTTAGCTGCAACTTAAACTGAAGATATTTGTGTCGTCAGATTTGTTAGTTTCGCCCATCCATTCACTGAGAGAGATTTATGATATTATTGAAACTTTTTCTTGGGAATTAAACTAATCTTTCTTAAAAAATAGAATTTTATATATTTACCAAAGTACTTCTAGTCAGGAAAAAAATGCAAAGTAGATTTCAAGATGGATAAAGATTAATCTCAGCTATCGAATGATATTCACGTTGTTCTCTAGCTTTGACATGTTGGGGCCGCATACAGAACTTCCAGAAGGAACATAAATCTTACCACTAATACTATAATAAATGTAATATTAATTCTTGAAACTTGCCTCTCAGAAATTTCAATACGCGTTTTTTTAAGCCAGGTTCATCAGACCCGCCATACCAATAGAGTAAAGATTACATTTTAAAAAATATAGTTTTACTCCATTTCACTTTTTTTGGCCAAAAATGTTGATTTTGCAAAAGACGAACTTAATTTCCTAAGGATAAGTTTGCAAAAGACTAAAAATAAAGCAGAAAATATGCGTGCTATTTTATCCTATTAGTATATTAACTATCCTATCCTATTGGCTAATTAGTTAAATTAACTAGTAAGGTAATTAAAAAAGAACTACTGCGGACCAAATAGTATAAGAAATTGATAGATTCGAAACTCGAGTCCATCTCAGTAAAAAAAAAAAAAAAAAAAAAAAAAAAAAAAAAAAAAAAATGAACACCCAACGTTACTTAAGAAAGTCATAAAGCTATTTAAAACTAATAAATATTATACTTGTGTTAATTTTCGCCTCTGTTTTACTTTTAATTTATATTGTACCAAAAATCAAAGAACTACTGTTTTGACAAGTGAAAGTAAGTATATTACTATACATTTTTTGAGTATACTATGTTGTATGTGCTTACCTGGCCCTAGCTATTTCATAATTAGCAAAAATACACTAAAGCTAGGATCTTTCTGCTTTCCAAAAGTTTCTTGGATCCAATAAAAGTAGATCGTTAATTGAAATAAAAACTTTAATGAGTTAAAATTATGCTTATTTTGATTTTTTTTTTTCATAGTTTTGCTGGGTAAAGCTACACTGTCAGTGGCACTACTAGCTTTTAATCCCTAATAAGCCCCTTGTTAAAGTATATTTTCCCTTGGTATGTTGCCGATTTATTCCGCTAAAAGGTCGGAAGTCGCTTATATCAAGTTTTTTTTGTTTCATCCCGGCTTTGTTTATTCGTCAAAAGTGAAAACTAAGGCAATCCGAAGCCCAAGCACTTGCATATCCGCTCTTATCAGTTTTTCTTACACTTTTTACATACCTCAAGAATTCACTCATTCCAGAACTGGTATGCCACTGTCTTGTGGTTTAAAACCGTTATTTAAAGTTTGTATGACAGATTAGTAGACAAGAGGCATGTGGGGTAGTGTGACCTTGTGCACCAGTACTCGCAAATATTTGGCCTACGATCAATATTTTTGTGGATTCTCAATTTGCCTTACGAACTAAAATGATAAAAATTAAAGTAAAATGTAAAAACAGAGATGAACGAAAATTAACAGAGATGAACGAAAAATTAACAAGAGATAAACAAGAGATGAACGAAAAAAAAATGAATGAAAATGAAATTAAGATGTAAAAATGAACGAAAATTAACAAGAGACAAAATTAGTTTTAGATAAGCTATCTTGAAATAAATTACATAAACATTTTTTTTTAACGTAAGCATTTGATTCAACCCGTTCATAAATAGCTAGGAATTATAAAGAAATTTTAGGCCTGTCAGACAGATTTGTTTTTGCTTTCGGTCACCCAATTGTTTAATTTACTTAGTCAATTGCTTCCAAACGTTAGACTTTAGAAAATAAAATACACGCCTTGTTTGCAGGAAATTTCAAAAACAAAACATTGAAACTAAAGAAAAAATGAGAAATTTTTCTTTTTTTACGTTTCACTGCCTTAAAAAGCGATTTTTTTTTTTTTTACTTCTTCGTTTCCATGATGGAGAGCTAATGTGGTCTCTACAGTTTTTAGTATTTAACGCTAGTTATACAATAGGAAATTCGATATACAGTTTTTGGAAGAAGAAAAGCTACGAAAAAAAAATGAAATCCCAGGTGAGATACATTAAGAAGCATAAATAATTGTTCGCTATTATTAAAAAGAAATAGACAAGTGTTTAAATTGTTTCTTTTTCAAAATCGAGAATAAAGGGGAGATGTAAATGAATAAAGGGGAAATGTAAATGAATAAGGAGGATATGTAAATGAATAAAGGAGAATGAATAAATGAATAAGGGGGAGATATAAATGAATAAAGGGGAGATGTATATGTGCAATATAATAGAGGGTAAAAAAGAAGATGTAAAAGAGAAACAGAAAACTAAGAAGAAACGTTAAAATCCAGAAGATTTTTTAATCGGCTTGAAATTTATGCGTGCAAGATTTTGAGACACCAATGCAAGCAAAACTTGTTTTGCAGGAAAAATAGGGCCCAAAAAAGGGCCAATAAACTTTTTTTCTGTATGGCTTGAAACTTATAATCGTAAGTTAATGAGCCGAAACGATCCTAATCTACGAGAAAGCCGATTGGGGCATTTATCCCTTTTAGGCCCCACTTGTTTGAGTCCAACAATATGGATTAAATCTTTTTTAGTTTTGATCATCTTGAAACTTAGTCAAGGAGAAGTCCTTGGGTCAATGGAACCCCAGTGTGCAAGAAAGTAACAGTTAATATTAACAAATATTGTAAAGGCTAGTGTCGTTTACGCTTTACCAAGAACGATTTGAATTTCGAACAGTATGTTTTTTAACGACAAAAGCAAACAAACAACATGCTTTTAGGGGGGGGAGAGTACAATTAAGTGCTATACCAAATAACAGCGAAGCTGCCACCCCATCAAAGCCACTCAAAGATCATACTCATTTGCACTCTATTAAAAACGATAGAGACTATAGTTAATTGGTTAATAAAGTTAATTGGCTAATATGTGAATTAAGAAAAGGTGAAAACTACTTTCGTCATTTTTGTATCAGCTCACTAAGGTCTATATGACCCTTATTACCGCAATGAAGACAGGGCTTGACGTGAAGCCAATGTACGTGTTAGAAACGTTTATTCTTTACTAGACGTCAAAGCAGTAGCACGTTCAAGTTGATCGTCATACTGGGGCGAATTTAGAGGGGTGTTTTAGGGGCTTGTGTCCTTCATAAAGATGAAAGCTACATTAATTATAGAGGTCGAAGAGCGAAATAATATCATTGAGGAGCACAGTTTTTTTGTTACTGCCCCTCCTATACGCTAATTCTGCATCCACACATGTCATTACACACCAAAATGGGAGCACCTATGACGGATGGTTGAGCTTATCACTGAGCTTGTTTATTTATCATTCACTTCTGCATAAGTTTTCACAATAATTAGCAAATGATTTCATAGTGTCTTTAATTTCTGTTTGACACTGTTTTAAAGAAAAAACAAATGCTGTTTTAAGGTGTTGATTAATCTTGCGTCTCTTTCATATACAATTTTAAAGAAAAGGTCATTTATAGACAAATCGTACCACATCTGAGTACCTATGATGGATGGTGGAGCTAGTTAATGACCTTATTTATTTAGCAGTCACTTCTGCACAAGTTTTCACAATAATTATCAAATAATTTATTAATGTTTTTAATATATGCTTGACCCTGTTTTGAAGGAAAGGATGTTGTTTTAAGTTGCTGATTAATCTTGTGTCTCTTTCAAATACAATTTTAAAGAGAAGGCCATTTACAGGCACATCGTTTTTTTTTAGTTTTCCTTTCACAGGAAGGTTAAGTGTTTACCAAATACATTCATTATTCGTTTGTGTTTCATGGCCAACATCTAAGCTAGAGACTCAAAAAGCAAAAATAAATGACGAAATCCCACTTACAAGGATTGCTGTTTCTAATCAAGTATAATAACACGTTTCTTCGATCCGTTGTCGGAACAATTATAACGAAAACCCCATGCTATTACGCTTATACTATGGTGGCACGAACAACCTATACAACAGCATTTGTTATTTCAATTGCTTGCTATTGAACGACAATCATCTAATTTCCTGCTGTGTCTCCGTATGTCTAACGTACTGTAAACGGTTTGCATTGTAACTCAAGAAACAACTATAATAACAGTTATGCTTATAGGCTTACTTTTTTCTTACAGAGTTATTGTAATTAAAAGTGTGTTGCTCTTCTATTGTTTCAAAGCCCTCCCCCCCCCCAGTAAAGTCAAATTTATATTCGCGACCACACAGAATTTTTTTTTTATAATTACGTTGCAGAAAGAGATTTGTTTGATAATGTGTAGAATCTTTCCTTGAAATATTTTAATTACAACTAATTTAGATAAAAAAGGTTTTATTAAAAGAAATAGAACACATTAACAACAAAACCCGAAGTTTATAAGACTTGTATGGTAGACATCATCCTTTACAGAACCCTAGGAACTGCACTAATTTAGTGCAATTCCTAGCATTAATGGGCTATTTATCCGGGGATCGTAAAAAAAGAGAAAAATCGTAGATCGAGGGAAATTGTATATTTTGACGTATATTTTTTTTTGAACGTATAGTTTGAGGCACTACATATTTAATTGGGAGGAACATAATTTAACATAAAAATCAGGCAAATTATGTGGCAATTATAGCAAATATTGTAAGCAATCTTGAGAGTTTTGTGGGTAGATGGGCCAAACTTCCCTACCCCATCAACGAGCATGGTAAGACAATAACCTTATTGCACTTGATTTTTCTTGTTCTTTTCGTCATTTTTCTAATTAAAGGGCAATTTTTGGAAACCATAATTCAAAGTTTATTCACTCAGACTTTAAATGCCTCTTTGACTCTTATTGCCTAACGATTTTCTGATCGAAGTGTGAACAAATGAGCCGTTATCTCAGTGATTCTTTGCTCTTTTTAAGTTGATAAAATGAAAGGTTTAATAATTTTTAAACGTTCAGAGCAACTGTAATCCAGTCACTTAGAAAATTACAAACTTAGTCAAAATTAAAAATTAGAACAAACTTAATGGCGTTGTTTGCATGTTTAATCACTTGTGAGGTCAGATCACTGTGGCATAAGCTATCATTTCAAAAACGGAGGTCCTTTTTGATTGCCTGTTCCGCACCAACGATGTTGTTCCTGACGTTGAGGATGTCGCCAGCCTTCCTTATTTATTAAGTTGAAAGTAATTTGTCAAAGGCTATTATTAGAAGATCTCTAATTTAGATCTCAAGTTCTAGTTCTCTTTTAAATGACTATTTTTTTTTTACTGTAGCACAGAGTCGATTTCCACCAGTGGGTGCCGTAAAACCAAAATTTCACCAAGAATTGGTTTTTATTGCCATCTAAACTTTCAACGTCAGGTCTTACCAGATGTCAGGTTTTACCAGAGCTTTCACTTAGAGCAATTACTGATCGCTCAAGTTTTAAAATCCCTTCGCACCTCCAATTGGAATTAAATATTTGATTACTGGAGTATTTCATAAGGTAGAGCTGTTTAAATTTGTTTTTATTACTTAGAAAAAGATTTAAAGAGGGTCATTGGGGGCGGAAGGGGTTCCATCCCTAGAATCAGTAAGGGATTCAGAAGTTTTAGAAGAACAAAAAAGGGAAAATCGAAAGGTATTGCTTACGCATCACCCCAAATTAATTACTATCGACAATGATTGTACGAATAAAGAACTTTTGTTATGGATTTTTATATAAAATTGCACCTTAAAAATAACTAACGTAGTCTTTCTAATGATAATTATTCGTCAAGATTTACTATGTAAAATTTTAACCGAATAAAACTATATATTTTTTTCTTTCATTTAAGGTATGCTGATGGAATCAATTATGAGTTAACAGTCATAAAATGTCCTGAACTACAAAAACTCAACGAATTTCAGAAAAATTCCCTTTTGACTGACATTGTGGTAGAATCTCAAGATGGCCAAAAATTTGAAGCTCATAAAGTGATCCTGGCAGCTCAATCTGAGAAGTTAAGAGACTTGATTCTCGTTGCTGAAGCTCTTAAGCCATGTACTTGTGAGAAGACTGAAATCAAACTCCCAGTTGAAGGCAAAGATCTCAATGATACTCTTGAATTCGTTTATAGCGGTAAGATCCGTGTTGAAAACGACACAGTGCAACCTTTGTTGGAAATTGCAGATAAGCTTGGTCTTGACGAGCTGACTGAAACAATCATTGACAATTTCCTCAGTCCGTTAGTTACTGACACCACTCTCGTCACCATGATTACGACTACTACTCCCCGTCCAACAAGACCCACGAGACCACCTCATGTTGAGCAAGGTATTCTTGATAATGTCAAGGCAATTGAAGAAATCAGTGAAGAAAGAGCTGCTGATATTGTTAAGAAGTTCGACCCACAACTTATGGAGAAATATCTTGACCAAACCGATTTGGAACCAAATAAACTGGCAGAACCAATTGCCAAATGGATCAAAGACAAGAAGGAAGACGATAAAGATGAGCCTGAGGCTATTGCCGAAGTGCTTGAAAAGGTACCATTTGAGCAAATGAACTGTACAGCTTTGAAAAAGATCGCTGATGAGCTGCTCAATTCTACAGAAACAGAACTTGCAGAAACCTCAAGAGTGTTCTTTGCCAAGATCATGGAGCTTTCCACAAACGGTGAAGGTGCATGCTACACGGGCTGTGCAGACTGTGAACGTTCATACGCTTACAAAGCCACTTTAGATTATAAGGCTGGCACATCGTGGAATACAACTATTTTGCTTCCTCACCAGGTACCAGGCAAGGAATTTTTGTTAGGAAGATTTAGAGCTGGCACTGCTGCTTTTATTGCCTCTTTGCAAATGAGAGATAGACAAGAAGCTCCGTATATAAGTATGAGTGGTTTGATGCTTCAATTTATCCCACCATCAAATGGCAAAACAGCTAAACGAGATGAAAAACGGGAATTTGATATCGAGATATCAATCGCCAAAAGTGGAGCAGAAAGGGACTGTCCCCTCAGAAACCGCTTTAGATACAGATTTGATTCGAATACAAATATCTATAAGTGGTTCAGTCGTTCTTGACCCATACCAAGACTACACTATTACAATATTGCTCAATGATGTTGCATAATTTTTGGCATGAATATGGTTCCAGTTTTGCGCAGCTTCAAAAGACAGCTAAAGCTAGCTAGCATACACAATCATAAATAGCTTTTGTCATTTTCCTTGTTATTAAAGTGCATTAAAAGGTGTCAGCTGTATTATCTATTATGTCAGAGGAGATCTGGAGAAAGAGAAAGAAAGATATAGGGGGGGGGAGGGAGAATTGAA